>JAOSBK010000006.1:39978389-40001603 GCA_027568895.1 Erythroxylum shatona | reverse complement strand
GCCGTGCGAAGAGTAGGATTACAGGCCCCATCCGTGTTGAGCTTGACCCAGCCATCCTGCGGATGACTCCAACCGACTCGTTGCACCCGACAGGGACGAGAACCAGGGGGCTTAGTCGATATTGGACGCCGGCCTGCTGAACCTGATCATTTTTAACAAGTGAACCAAACACTTTGTAGTTCTTATCAGGTTAACTAGAGGCATAAATGTCATTTTACGGAGAAGTTCACGTCCTGCCTATTTTTGGACAGGCACGGTCGCACTGTAAATTTGAAATATTTACCACCTAGCAGATACCAGTAACTTTTCGACACGTGGATGTGATGCGAAAGTTTGAATAAGGAACAATAAGGGGAAGTTTCTCGAAGAGACGTAACGCGACTTCTAGTTGTTTCCTTTATCTCTCTCTTCTCTCTCTACTTTCAGCTTCTCCACTCGCCGTTTCTTCTTCTTCTTCATCTGTCTCCGTTTCTCTTTCAGAACATTCTAGAACCAGCTTCTCTCTGTTTCTCTCGTAATCTCCATTGTTATACCCGTAATTAATCATTGAAGACCCCTCATCTAGTGTTTTAATTAATTATCCAACAGAGACGGCCATGGCGCCGCCTCCGCCGTCGCCGTCGCCAGTGGAGCAAAACGGCGAACCGTCCCCCGGAGACTCGCAGAGGTCCTTACCGACGCCGTTTTTGACCAAGACTTATCAACTTGTAGACGATCACAACATCGATGATGTGATTTCGTGGAATGAAGATGGATCTAGCTTTATAGTTTGGAATCCTATGGCTTTTGCCCGAGATTTGCTTCCTAAGTATTTCAAACACAACAACTTCTCTAGCTTCGTTCGCCAATTGAACACTTACGTGAGTTATCTGATCATGTCGTTCAAGTTTCGTTCCTTTTGTTAATAGCTTTCGAAGTTATTGATTGAATTCTCTCCTGTTCTCGTAGGGATTTAGGAAGGTAGTACCTGATCGATGGGAATTCTCTAACGACTGTTTCAGAAGAGGACAGAAGAGGCTGTTGTGCGATATACAGAGACGCAAAATCTCGATGCAAACGTCTGCAACTGTAATGGCGCCTCTGTCACCGGTAACTGTAGCGGCAGTAGCGATACCGACTGCTAAACCTAAAATATCTCCGTCGAGTTCCGGAGACGAGCAGGTAATCTCAACGACCTCGTCGCCGTCGGCGGTGCCGCCGGTAATCGGGCCAAGCGCAGATCTGTTGAACGAGAACGAGAGATTGAGGAAAGAGAACGTGCAGTTAAGAAAGGAGGTGACGGAGATGAAGAGCCTTTGTAGTAACATATTCTCCCTGGTTTCCAAGTACGCGGGCTGTCAACCGGAGAGCGGTTACCGGCCGTCGGAGATGGAAATTCAGCTGGTGACTAAGCCGTTGGATTTGTTACCGATGAAGCAACATGCCGGCGAGGAGGAGTCGAGTGCGAGATTGTTCGGTGTCGCAATTGGTACGAAAAGAGGGAGAGAAACGGAAAACGGAGCTACCCTGGATGAGTCGCCGGAGTTGCACCTACAACAACCGGGATCTGACGTGGTAAAATCAGAGCCGCCCGATTCTTCGAACACTGAATGATGTAATCCGATAGCTTTAGAAAGTGCCACGAAGCTAAATCGGAGGGCGTGTAATATATAGAATTTTTTGTCTTTTTTTGGTGATAAGGTTTAATCTAATGTAGATTTAGCTTAGATTTGTAATTGTAGGGCACGTGCTTTAATCCGGTCACGTGATCTCTGAAACTTTGTGGGGACCAACATCAAGAAGCTTCTTTCTTTTACTTTTGCTCTTTGATATGAAAGAGAAATATCTTTTCTTTTTTCTCTTTTAGGCTTCTTTTTCTTTTCCTTTTATGGAAACTTTTTGATGGGCTGGACTTATTATGTGGAACTCATTTGTGTTTTGGCAAGCCAAGATTGGGTAAGCTCTATTAAATTGACCTTATTGTTATTTCAGTATTAAATTGATTTTAATAATTTATTCAAGATATATTTTTATATTTTAAAATTTATATAAATTTATTGGGAGCAATTCTTATTGTTGTTGTTATAGGTTCTAATTAGAGTTGATAGAAAGTTAAAATTAAAGTTTATGTTTGAAATTAAATTAAATTAAATTGATTTATTAATGAGTAAGTTTAAGTGATGTGTTGATTTCTTGTAAATATAATTTTCTATTTTCTCTTTTTTTCTTTGTTCTTCATGTCACGCATTTAGAAACAATCCCTCTGCTAATTAATTAAGTATAAGGTTATGTACTATTTACCTTTGTAGAGCTCACGTGCCAGTTGAATTATTATTGGGAGTTGTTGTTGTTGTTGTTGTTGTAAATTGAGTTTAAATTTTAACTAATTTTATTACTATTGGTTGAGTTATTTTTAAGAAATTTCAATGTAAGTGTAAATTCAATGAACTTGAATACCAAATTTGTCTAAACCAAAATTTTCATTACATATATTATATTGTTGAAAAATATGTAAAGAATATCAAATTTAATTAAACTTAATTTATCATTATATATTATATTATTTTTACTAATATTGAATAAAAATAATTAAAATTAAAATTTAATTACGTATTGAATAAATTATCATATGTCTGTAATTAATTTGTAAATTATAGATTTTAAATAAATCATTATTCCACTAGCATAAGTTAACTTATCCTACAATATGATCTATACTTATCAAACTAATGAGATCATAAGTTCATAAATCATAACTATTGGGCAAGTTCATATTTCGATTGAAAAGTCTTAAATTCCAAACTTATCCTTCTCCACTCTTGCTTTTTGTGTAAATTCTCCGATTGACTTTCCATTGTTACCCTCCCTCACTTTGGCTGCCTCCAAGCTACTTGAAAAGGGCTCTTCTTCTTCCTCTGATCTCAAGAAGAGCTGGAAATAAGTGATAGCTGATGAAGGAGATATTGCACTCCATTATTCTCCACGTCACCACCCTCTCCTCCCCCCCACACACACTAAGGAAGAGTCATTGTTTCGTCGGATCTAGAAATCCTACAAGAAGGAGCCTGATCATGGAAGTCTTCACTGGTAGGATTGTTTTTGGAGAGAAGAACCTCTTTTCCAGTGCTGCAAAAGTGGGCAACCAATAACTGGAAGAACAAAGGATTGCTAGAGGTACTGCTAGTTAAGAAAAACTTAACGCTATTTACCTTTTCCTCCAAAGCACAGGCTGTTAAAGTTTTGGAAGAAGGGTATTGGCTTGTGATGAACCTTTCACTGTTTCTCTAATGCTGGCAGCCAGGGTTTCAACCTGAAACAGAAAAGCTAAAGTTAGTTCCTTTATGGGTTAATTTGTATAATGTTCTATTGGGGCAGCCTCTATGCATGGATAAAAATACAACAAAAAGGAAAAGGTTAGGCTATGCTTGGCTATGTATTACTATAGATATCTCTAAGGATTTGCCAAACCAAATTCCCATTATGAGTTTAGGCTTTAATGGATCATTATATGAAGATACTGTCACAGTGGACTACTATTAGAAGGCTTATTTGAAGTTACAAAGGAAAAAAGGTGGATACCAATTGGGAAAATCTTCAAGGAAGGGAGCTATATGGAACTAATGGATCTAGATCAAGATGATAAGGATGGAACTGACAAGCAGGTAATATGTCAAAATGTGACCCAAGAAGAACCAGTCATAAGGAATCAAAATTAACCAGTCATAAGGGATCAAAATTAAATGGATAAGGTTAGAAATGAGGAGCTGAGTCACAACGTTCCAGCACTTATTAATTTAGATGTGGAAAACTAGCCTAAGCAGAAAATAGAAACAAGCACTACAAAAGAAGATCTTAAGAAAGGCAGGCCAGTTATATAGGAGGGTGGAATAGGTGATGATATGAAGGCAACCTCATCTCTTTCAACATCAAGCAATACTAAAGGGAGAAAGGTTGCAACACAGTTTACAAATGTCAAATGGAGCAAGGGTATCAGGAACAAAGGCCAAAGCTCCAAAGCCATTTCTTTATTATTGCAGTCTAGAATATTAAGGACTTTAATTGCCCCAAAAAGCTCTTGGCCCTAAAGGATTTTTTTGGTTAAGGAAAACGTTTCAATTTTTGTTATTCTGGAAACAAAAATCAGATAGGAGAATCTTAAGTATCTTAATAAGCTAGGTAACAAGTGACGGTTCCTCTCTAATCATCAAGTTCATGCTTATGGCAGAATTATTATTGGTCTTGATCCCTGAATAGTAGATATTGAGGTGCTAGAAATGGAGATGCAGGTCATGCACATGAAGTGACATTTTCTTGAGCAGAATACATCTTGAACAGAATACATCTTTTTTCACTCTGTAGTGTATGGTTTTAACCATGTGTTTCAAAGGAAGGATCTTTGAGAGAGCTTACCGAGTTTCCAAAGAAGAGTGGTAGGTCCTTGGCACATTTCAGGAGATTTTAATTTTATCCTCTATAGAATGGAGGCAAAAGGTCATTTTTCCTTAAAAAATTACTCTATTGATTTCAAGGATTATGTTGATCAGTTAGGAGTTCAAAATCTGAAGACGACTGGTCATTTTTTCTCCTGGAGTAATAAGCAAACTAATGGATGGTCTCTTAGGAACAAGCTTGATTGAGTTATGGTCAACCAAGCATGGTTACAGCAGTTCCCAGAAAGTAAGGCCTTTTTCTTAGACCCTATGTTTTCGGATCATACCCTAATGATTGTGAAGGATTTGTTTCTAAAGGTGAAGTGTTGTCATCTATTTAGATTTAACAACTATTTGGTTGATGTAGAGGGATTTCAGGGTTGTTTAAGGGAAAGGGTAGCAATAAATGTGAATAGCACTCTCCAATTCAAATGTATTTAGAAGCTGAAATTAATCAGGGAGGCTTTAAAGACACTAAAGAAACAAACAAGGGAGAACACTTTTCAAGCTATATTAGTAGCCAGAGACAAGTAATCCTAAATGCAACATACTCTTTCCTATAACCCTGAGGATAGTTTCCTTTTCGTCAAGAGAAATATCCTCTGCTAGAATATTTGCAAGCTTTAAACAATCATGTTAGTGTTATAGAGCAGAGGGCCAGGGTGAAATGGCTTAAAGAAGGTGACAAAAATTCTAAATTCTTCTTCAGCTCAATAATTGCTAGGGAAAGCCATAACTCTATAAAGCAAATTACTATGCCAAACGGGAGGAAGATAAGTAAACACGAGGATTTGTTGAAAGAAGCTAAGAGATTCTTCAAAGATTTCTATATCTCTCAAAATACAACTGTGCACACTCAATTCTTGGATTATGTTATTCATAACAAGCTATCTAATGAAGAGAAAATTTTATTAACTAGAACTGTTGAAGATTCAAAAATAGAGAAGGTTGTCTTCCAAATGAATCCTAAAATGGCTCTAGGACCTGATAGGTTCAAAGGTTCTTTTTTTTGGAAAACATCGCTTGAGATTGACTCAATGGTAAAAGCAGTTGTCAAAGAATTCTTCTCCTCAGGAACTCTTTCAAAGGAAATTAACAAAACCTATCTTTGCTTAGTCCCTAAACTAAACAAATCTAGCATCTTTGGAGGACTACAG
Organism: Erythroxylum shatona; assembly: GCA_027568895.1. NCBI lineage: Eukaryota > Viridiplantae > Streptophyta > Magnoliopsida > Malpighiales > Erythroxylaceae > Erythroxylum > Erythroxylum shatona. Next base: position 39,996,037 of record JAOSBK010000006.1, on the reverse strand, counting down.
GCTTATTTATTGCTCAAATTTCTTATATAAAGTGATTGCAAAGATTATTGCCAACAGACTGAAAAATGTATTGAGGTCTTTGATTAGTGACATTCAAAGTGCTTTCTTACAGGGAAACAAACAGGGGATAACATTTCTATAGTACAAGAATTGCTAATAAGTTACTCGAGGAAGAAAGCTCCAAAGAATTATGCTTTCAAGATAGATTTTAAGAAGGCTTTTGACAGTGTAGAATTGAACTTTATATTGAGACTATTTGAAGTGATGGGTTTTCCAAGAGTTAAATGGATTGAAGCTTGCATCACTACCCTTTCTTATGCTATTTTAGTTAATGGAACTCTTACAAAAAAATTTCATGAGAAAGAGGACTCAGGCAAGGGGATCCTATGTCTCCTTATTCATTCATATTATGCATGAAGGCTTTAACTTCTCTCTTGAAGTATAATACTGGTAGGGGTTCACAGTTTAAGCTTCATAGCCGATGCAACAAAGTCTCTTTGGTGAGTTTATGCTTTGCAGATGATCTTTTCCTATTCCTTAAGGTTGATGAGGCTTTTATCAAGCTCTTTATACCTTCTTTGAACCAATTTAGCTCTATGTCTGGACTATCTGTTAATTATAATAAAAGTCATTATGTTCTTTCTAAAAGTGTAGATCACATAGAAGGACGAGTTTCCTCCTTAATTGGAATGTACTTAAACAAGCTCCTCTATGCTATCTAGGCCTATCAATCACTTCCAGAAGGATCTAGTTTTGGGAATATTACCCACTCATTGAAAGAATTCAAAAGAGATTGCCATCTTGGACCAACCGTGCTCTATCTTTTGGGGGAAGGTTACGACTAGTAAATTATAAGTTTAACTCCATACATACTTATTAGTCCTCGAATATGGTGCTTGCAAGGGGAGTAACTAAATCATTGGAAAAGCTTATGAGAAACTTTCTATGGGGAGGAGGTGTCCCTAATAAAGGACATGTCAATGTTAAGTGGATTGATGTCTACAGACCTAAGAGGAAGGAAGGACTAGGAATTATTCTCGTAAAGCTATCTAATAAAGCTCTCTTGATGAATAAATTCTAGTCTATATTGCAAGGAGAGGACACCTTATAGGTAAAATGGCACCATTCTTACGTCCAAAAAGGTCAAAGTATATGAACTGTTAACCCTAAGTCCTCCCACTCTTGGTTTCTATCACAACTATTGAAGATAAAGGAGGAATTATGTTCTGAAATTTCATGCAAAGTAGGGGATGAAGTGAAAGCTAGTTTTTGGTATGACAACTGGACAGAGTATATAGTACTAATCATGAATCAGATTGCTATTCAATCATTGAGCCACGTTCCCTTAACTGCTAAAGTTAAGGCCTTTATTAGGGAGGGTTAGTGGGAGGAATTCCCGGTAGAAATTAATTACTTACAACCCACCTACTCCCCTAACTTATTGACACCTGACAAGTACATTTAGAGAAACCACCCGCATGGTATATCCACAACAAAAAGTTATAGGGAATGACTATTTCGGAGAAATGCCAAAGTGGAATGGTAAGAAGTGGTTTGATATAAAGAGCTAACACCTATCTCTTCATTCATCCTATGACTCACTACCTTAAACAAGCTTAGTACTATAGATAGACTCTCTTTACTGAATTCAAATGACGTTTGCGTCATGTGTAACTCAGGATAAGAGAATAGGGACCATTTGTTCTTTGAGTGTCCCTTCTCTAAAGACATTTGGTCTTGGATAAGACAGAAATGTTTGTGGTCCCTAAGCACAATTCAATTCACAGTGATTTTGTAGTGGTTTAGCAAACTAAAGTCCATTTCTCATCCTAATTCTTTTATCAACCTACTTTCCTTTGTAACTTGCATTAAGGAAATATGGGCAAAAAGGAACATACGAAGATTTCAAAACATCAGTAGAACTTCACATCAAGTAAGAGCGCAGTTTTTGCTAAAGTTAGAGAACAGGTAATCTCCTCTAGCTCTACCAAGGAATGCTCATCCCATAACTTGCTAATGTATGGAGAAGATAGAGACATGTAGAGAAACAGAGAAATGTGCATACCAAAAGTAGCAGGCAGTTCGATGCTAATATTTATTGATAATATGGAAGGCATTGGAAGAGGGGCTTACCGTTCAGCTGACGAGAAGGAGATGCCACTGGGGCTTGAAAAAGGGGTAAGGGATGCTCAACCAATGTCTTAGTACATAAAGAGACAAGAAGGGAAGCTACAATCAACTTGCATCAGTTAGATTAAGGGTGAAATACGAAGAAGAGGAAAATGGGTTTATGGATGACCGCTCTTACCTTTTAATCGCCGAAGGATAGGATAGAGCGTTCATGCTACAATGGATAGGCAGAAACTATTTGTTAGGTCATCTGTCTCTAAGCTCATACACGACGCCTCACAAAAGTGGAGATCGCAGATGCTTCAACCCAAATCTGGAAATGTTCGAAGGAAGATTATAGGGATTGGGTTTATGTTTTTTCCTATTTTAGTCTAACGAGAGTCTTAATTTGTATGTGAAGCGTTGTAACACTCCATTCCTATCTGACATATGCATGTGCGTCCTTTTGATACACGTGTACATGCTTGACAGAAATGGCTTTTTAACTATCTCGTCTTCATTGTGCATAACATGGCATCATAAACTAAACCATCAATAACACAATTTCTAACATCCAAAATATTATCATATTGTATCAAAACCATAATTTACATTGTTACATATAATACAACATCATCCATGTTTATACAACATTATGCTATGAATATAAACAACTCAGTACACACCGAATACTATAAACCCGAAAGAAACAACTATGTCCTCAATCTTAGTTGACCAACCTTTGAGCCAAATCTGACTTTAACAGTTGTACAAAATATGCTTCCACAGAGTCTTAGAAGCTAGGCCGTCTCACTTTTGAATTTGAAAAGCAACGGTGCAATTTTGATGAGTTTTGCGAACTCAGCAGAGTAACCATTCTCGACGGTTCACTCTTGTCATAAAACAAGATCAATCATAGCATGTAATTATACAATTCAGATCCACTTGACAAGTATCAAATACTATCACAGATAAAAAATTTCTCAGTTAAACAACTCAATCATATATCAACATTCACACAACTTTACAAATCATTCAATGAATTCAAATAATATGCAAATGCTATATGTATGAGACTTATATTCATTTTTATCTTGTTATGACTGTTTGTTTTTTACAGTATTCCGAAGTATCGGGCTCAGTCAGTTAGTCAGTGACTCATTGATCACAGTAAGCCATAAGCTCGAACCACATATGCAGGAGCTTAAAGCTCTTATCAATAATAGTATCAGTAGCAACATCAGTCACAACTCCTTTATATTACATGCATTGGAATGAAGTGCACGCCACAATTCAGTAATCAAATTCAATCATTTTCATTTGTAAGTATTATTACAGTTCAATAGTCATAGTGTCAATCATAATAACCGTAGTCATCGGACTAGGTCTGGCATTCAAGTTTTCAGTTGAGAATTAGAAAATCATTTAGGCAGATACATTCATATTCAATCAACGCTTTCAATATCATTCTCATGTATCAAAATACCTCGGACAAATATTGTCTAGAATCCAATACACAATCAGCACAATTCAATACAGTTCAATAAGATAACAATACAATTTAATAATGTTCAAAACAATAAGGCGAGACTATCTTAGGTTACTCACAGTATGCTCCAAACAGTTATTGTCATGAAGTCCCGACAATGTCTGGATGTTGTCATTCAATGTGCTCCTTTATACAGACAATATTTATACAGACAATACATTCACATATTACAATATTGCACAATTATGTATTCATCAATGCACATTCATGTATACTGAATATGTACAATACATGTTCATGACAATTTTAGGTTTCTTATCATTAATCTTGTCACAATAATCATTCGGATATCCACATTCAATTGATTAAGTCAGATTTGTTTAAAGGTACACTTTTGGGTCCATTTTGCACAATTAATTTCATCATGAATGTTAAGGAATTTGGTAACAATTCCTTCTAACAAATTATTCTCCTATGTCTTAAGTCTCTATTTATACTAAGATCATTCAATTTGGTTCATTATTCTATGAGTTATGCTCAAAATACCACAGACTATGTATATTTGACATTTTGGTTAATGCATGATCATGCATTCAAGTTGTACACCTCATATCTCTCAATTTCAGTATCAAAAAATTATAAACTTTATACCAATATAAAGCTAAGAGAACAAGCTACAACTTTGATGTAGAAACCTTGGTCTGAATCGGTCTACATCAATATAGTTTATTCAACAACAACAGGACATGATTTCTGTCCCTTGTAGTGCTCCAACCTAAGCCAAGACTCAATTTCATGCTAATTTTGAAAGTCTTAAAGACAGAATTAAAATTCAACTTCTTGAAGAAAGTTGTAGACTTATGTCTCTAGTTTAATTTGAATGAAGAATAAACTAATTTAGAAATCTACAGATCAAGTTATCATCACAATACCAAAGCATGTTCATGAAAATTCTCCAGTTCATAACATTCCAACAAATTTTTACACTTTTATCCTATCAATCATTTTCAAATCAACTCAGATAGCTCTAAATTTTCATTGAGAGAAAGAAAAATGTCTTAGGAATCTAATGGTTCAAGATTTATGTCATTTGGATGTCAGCATAAAAAGTTATAACAAAAAGAAAAAAGGATGTTCAGAGAAAACACTATAGCTAATATATTCCAGCAATTCTTCTTCACCAATATCACATGCATTTCAGTTCAATTCAAACATTATTCTTATGCCAATAAACACACCATAAAGATCAAGTTTGCTACCTCATTTTTAAGCTTCCAATTTCAGCTCACAACTTCAGATTTTCGAAGCCTCCATTCATGCACGATTCATCACAAACTCAAGGTGGACAGCAATACGAAAACCAAATTGGACTGGTTTTTTTATTTTATTTTATGAGGATTTAAAATCTAGCTTTTCAGTAGGAACTTGGGCTAGAGTTTTCCCACAATTTCAAAGAGAAGAAGGATGCAATCTCAGTGAAGAATGTGAAGAACAAAAGAGAAAATTGTAGAACCATCCTTGCTGTAACCTTGTTTACTAGATGCTAGGTGTCATAATTTGGCCAAGGCACTTGTCTTAAGGCATGTATGCCATGTATCAACCTCATATGTTGTCATTTATCCACACTTTAAATTGTCATATGTCACCAATTAATCAGTCCATATGTCTTCTAATTATTGGTCCACTTGTCCATTAATCAACTATGCAATTTGCCACATAATGATTGATCCATTTGTCAATTAATTACTAGTCCAATTGTACCTCAAATTTTTGAAAATTTCGTAAAATTCACAAAAAATTCAAATAATCCTAAAAGTCTCCAAATAAATTTTCAACGTAAATAATTCATAATTCACATTTTAATTGCATTTAACAATTAATTATATCTGAAAAATATGAATGAATGCATGTACAATTATTTTAATGTATCATAAATAAATTTTCACATGTTTGTGAATATAAAATGATGTATGAGCATAAAATGCACTTTTAATTTCTCACAGTACACTCAATTCACTATTATAAGGTCTAGCTTCGAACATGAAATGTTACAAACGTTGCCGATTTAAGGGACTTATTACTTGGTTGTAACGTAATCGTTTTGGTTGATGGGTAACTCTTTTGTCTTCCCAAATTCTGTAATCATCCTCTATCTTTAATCAATTTATTTTTTAATTTCTCCAAAAAAACATACTTGGAGAAGAATGAGAAGTAGCCTTAGGATTTGACCAAAAACGATTCAAATCCAAGAACAAAACAACACATCCAAGGTTTTGACTCAAAAACCGTCGAGATTCTAAAGCTAACAACACGTGTTTGATGTCTGAAAAAACGGTACAACCGAAGATCAAAAAAGCAAACTTAATTTACGCTGGTGAGTGAAGATATAGGTCAAAAACGTGGAATATGCTTCTATATCTCTTTATTCTTTGAAACTCAACTACGTGTTGCGTTTGAATCAATCTGATCAACCCACGAAAGATGGAAGAACCCTTTACAGTAGAAAAGGTGAATTTACGTGTTATATAAAAATATAGAAGGTTCATCGAGTCCATCAAGAGATGGTAAATTTTACAAATATGAATTATCGGGTTAGGTGATTCAATTAAACATGTTAAGAAGATAATTTAAAATTTTAACGAGAAGATTATACTTACAGACAATAACAGAAAAATGACGGATTAATAAAATCTAGAGAAAGTGATTAAGAATGATATAATTATGAAAAAACTTATCGAAAATATTACCCTCAATAAAAAGTTTTAACATATTAAGATACAGATAAAAGATCTCATATATAAAAGTCTTTCTCTTTTTTTAGATTTTTTAAACATTTTCTTTCAAATTTTATATCTTATATTAGTATAAACTTTTAATACATAATATTTCGCTATTTAGTTTAAATATGTTTTTTTGTAATAACTTATTTGATTATTGACTTACTTGTCTTCTTTCTTGTTAATGTCCTTACTTATCTTTTATTTTTACTATTTACTTTGTTTAATACTCCCTTTTATCTAAAATAAAAGTTATTTTAGAGAGATTTTAATTATTTAAAATAAGTGTCGTTCATGATTTTTCATGCATGTTTATAATTTTATTTCCAAAATTACCCTTTAATTTCTTTTACATCCTAATTATACAGATTACATTTTCAAGACAATTCAACTTGCAATTAATAAGGGTATATCAAACATTTCACTAACTTTTTAAATAAGTATACATCTCTCTAAAACGACACTTATTTTAGATAGTAGGGAATACCTTTTTATTTTATAACTACATACCTATTTTTCTTAAAAAAGACTTTATAAAAAAATACTTATTGAACTTTCAAAAATTCATCATTTCATCGTGACATCCTATAAGACAAAAGATGGTGACATATGGCTGTACATTGTATTGTTTTATGGAAAACTACAATGGTCTTAGCAACTTACGTACGTTGATTTTGTTGTTGTATCCTCAAATGGCTAATAGTTAAGTGATTGTCCTTTGTCCCTGTTTCCTTCTTTCGATTTATTAAGTGAGAATAATAAGTTATGTTGTCATTTGTTTTTACGTTTGTACATGACCAACTGGAAGATCAGACCAAGACGTAAGTTGTTCCTTAACAGAACAAAGTAGTCTTTTTCTTCTGTTATAAAAACCGACAAAATAAGAGATTTAAAGTTTAATATATTTATTTAATATTAAATTATTATAAAATAATTAAAGATTAAATAAAATTTTAAAATTTTAAAAATGATTGAAAAATAACATTCTTACTCAATTTAAAAAGAGAATGTTAAATAAAAATTAATCAATTTATTTTTGCTTTTAAAAACTAAATAGTTTATAAAAGCTGACGATTAACTAATAAACTAATCAATTTTTAACAACAAAGATTATTAAACTAAATCAAACTGAAAAGTTGATTGATTATAAATTTTCACAATTAAATTGACGAAATTGGTTCGATTTTTTAATCCATCAATATGTTAAATTTATAAATATTAATTAAATCAAATTTGATTATTTGATTTTGAACCATTCATTTACTAATATTAAATACTTAGTGCACGTTCAAAAAAATAAACAAATTATTAGACCCAATACATAAAAAAGGATTTGTGTGACAAGAAGGTTGAAAATAAACAAATTAAAAGTTACAGGAGTCATGGGCCTGTGAACCAAAATGGGCTACTCTCCTCTAGGAAAGTCCAACACTTACTATGCCTTCTCTGTTTGGATCACTACAATGCCTCATATTATCCGAGTCCAATCCGAATTCCTTCACAAGTTATTCGAGCTTGAAATGAAGTCCGATCGAACTTGAGTCATACTACTTAAAGCGCGAATTGACCAACTTCTAGTCGAGTAAATTTGATCTGGCTCGACAAATTAAAGTTTCGTTTTTATCAATTCGATTGAATTCATTGACTTTTGATTAAATCGGGTCGGACTATATTTACTATACCTATTCATTATTCTTTCGTTAAAAAATTATTTGACTTAGACTTTTGGATGAAACTTCCAAACTTGATGTCAAAATCAGAATTGTCAATACAAGGAGGAATTATAAGTGAGTTGATTGCTTCTGTAACAACAAAGGAAGCTAGCATTTGAAAACCCTACACAATGCCATCTTTTCATGGTTTATCAGTCTCTTTCTCACTTTCACTTCTCAATAATTTGATTCTTAGGAAAAAGGAATAGCAAATGGCTTACTTTTTCACCATTTAACTATATGTGCCATCTTCATCAGTAAGAATTATGCAGAAACCTTCAACTTTTTGACTCTAAGGCTCCTAAGAGGAGGACCTGTGTCACCACTTGGACCACCCCTTAAGGGCATTCATCTTATAGTTTTGATACATTGCTTATGTTGGTTTGAATTGTTTAGTGGAGGAGGAGCCATGATTGATATATGAAGCAAAGATGATGGACCACTAGACTTCGTACCAGAAGCTGCAACAACAGCAAAAAAACAAAGTTAGTGGCAGCCATTAAGAGCAGCTACAAAGGAAAGGGGACAAATAGAACACATGAAAAAGAGTAAAGAATCTAGTGTCACCAGGAAATTTATGACTTTCCATGTCATTTAGTGGGATTCCACTGTGATAATCTACTTGTACTTTTGAACAATCTACTCTAGAATATGTCAAACTCCATTTATAGGGATGGTGGAAAGCCAATTGAGTGGTGGAACACAGAATTTATCATTTTATGTTGTTCTTTAAATCAGAGAAAAGATGAAAACATTTTCATGTCTTTGACTTGATTTAAGTATGTGGTTTATCATGAACAGTTAGATTCACTTTTTAATGATTACACTTGAAATTTCATTTTCAAGGATCAGAAGACAGAGCCTGTTGCAGAATCTTCTTCAACATGACTTTGTGATGATCATAAATTAGAGAACTCATTGAAGAAAGAAAACCAGTCTCTTCTATGGACCAAATGAAGAAAAATAACACCAGAATGAAGAATATGATGCTTCAGTTGGTGGCTCCATGCTTGGGTCAAGATCCCATTCTCAAATTTCAGTCAACTAAAGAGAATCAAATGCATTAGATCATATGTTCAAAAGTGTACCAGTAAAAAAAAAAAAAAAAAAAGCAGTGATATTGACATTAGGGAGAGCTGGGAAAAAAGTTGAAATGGTTCAAAGGATAATTAAAAGTACATTCACAAGTAAATTAATGTCAAGCTTTACATAAATGAGCTCTCTGTTCTTTGAATAATTTGGATTTGAAAATGGAATTACATCAGAAAACTAAGAATCTCAGTTGGGAAAGTCTAATATGGCTATGGACTAACTGGAATCTCCATTTCACATATTCACATTAAAACCATCATAGTAGCATAAGAAAGCCATTCAAAATTAATAAAAATAACTCAATATCATTCTCAATAACTTTATATTTCTAATCCTGAATCTCATCCCACAACATTATTTATGTTGCATCGCCTGCATCTCGCCAAATCAAATTGTACGGTAACCCGGAACAGTTCCACAAATTTTGTTCCTGCAACTTGTATCCATAAGAGGACATGAACAATTTGTCATTGTCTGGATTATAGACAGTGCCACCTGCTTCTTCAGATTGTTGTTCCCAGTCAAATAACCCCTTTTTTGTAGAATTCGTTCTCTGCAGTCGAATCGTTGTGATTGAATGATTTGGAGATGTTGGTTTATTAGCTTCTGGTGAACCTGACTTGGTATCAGGAAGAGTGACTGTAGTTATATCATGGATACTAGATCTTCTTTTATCTTTCCCTCCAGTACTCTGCCTGATGAAGTACTTCTGTGCATGGCTAGCCACCTGAGTCGGAGTTCGAGTAGTTACGAAGTGTCGAGATATGCTTCTCCAATCCCCTTTACCATACTTTTGAAGACCCAAGAGAAACTGCCTGCAAATTCATATCACAAAAGCCAGATTCACAAACTGAACAAGAAAAGATATCAAGAGCCTAAAAATCATTTATCAAAAGCATATTCACAAGAGACGAACTTTCTTAATGGAGGATCCATACAAGGAGTTGCTTTCCAATTTGTATGTTGGACATATGATCATCAACTGAATTCTATCTTTCAAAACTTTTACAAGCATTGATTTTACTATAGATGAAGTTCAGAAGTGACTTTGATCATTGCCAGAGTCAAAATATAAGAACAATAGCTTTAACTGATTATGGAATCAAAGTAACCTGTGCTCCTCCTCAGTCCATGGAACCCCCTTCTTACGTTCTTGTTCCAATGATCCTGTTCCGGTGGCTCTCTTGCCGCTCGGACTAAAATATTGCCTGGGACCACAAATGTCCTGACTACTAATCCACTCCAGAGTGAAAGAATCGTTACTGTATCCTGGAATTGGGATCAGACCTGCCTCTATATCACTGACATCTTCTTCCAACTCCCTATACTGCTTGATCACATCACCGACAGTTTTGCCTGGAATCATGTTAGCTACTTTCACCCATCTATCAGGTGTATCTTTATCAAACAAAGCAAGAGCATTCTCAAACTGTTTGTTCTCGTCAGGAGTCCACCTGGAACTCCTGCTTTCTTGAAACAACCAATTTGAGTTCTGAAGATAAGATCCTGGTGAGATAATCGCCAAACCCTCATTCATGGTTTTCGATGGTTAAATTGCACAATCAAAACCAAATAGCTAGTATGTCCCAATTCAAAGCGAATAACAGAGAAGACAGTAAATGCAGAGAAGAAGTGGATTTTTATATCGAGTAGACATCAAATCAAAACCAACACTTTTTCACATCAAAGAGAACAAATAGAGAAATTTAAAGAAGTCTCAACTTCCCCAAACTAGAGAAAAATTCGCTTAGTAGCCAAATGATAAACCCTAGAACAAATCCTTTACTGAATTCAATCTCAAATATTTACAGTATTCCCATAAATCTTCAAACTTTTAGAAATTCACAGAAAACCCAGGTTGCAGACTTGTTTATATATAACATCAAACTGAAAAAGGAAAAAGAAAACTTAAATCAGAGAGACCCAGAAACAAAGAACTTCTCAAGAATTTAATTTTAACATCCTTCATTCTCTTTTTCCTTGTGTTCTTAACGTATCACTTCCTCTAGCCTAAAAGCAAGAGGGGAAAAGATAAAAAAACCAAAGAAGTGAATGAAACTAGCCTTTGATAGTACTAAAAATAATAACCAAAAGCTCAGAGAGAGAGAGAGATAACAGAAATGAGAAGTAAAAAGCAAAACAGAGTAAGAAACAGGTCAAAGGTATTGAGCTGTTATTGGTGGATATGAGTGTTTGTGGGCTACAAAGGTTCTCAGAGAGGGCAAGCTATGATTGGCTAGGTGGTGAAAGAAGAAGATGGCTTTGGATAGTTTATGGCTCTGGGTAGTTTAGTTACTTCAATGTACAGAAAAGGGTATCCAATACATGGCAGCCATGTTCAATCCAACTGAAGTATTTCTTCTACTTTCTCATACTTCTCATCTCAGGGAAGGTCCACCATTAATCAAATAGCTTGTTAGGTTTAAGCCTATAAGATAATGCAAATGTACTTGCCAAGTACATATACAGTAAATTGTTGAGTACATATGAATTAATTTTTATTATTAATAATATAATATTATTAATTACGATTTTAATTAACAATTTAGCATAGAAAACAAGTAAAATTCTTTACTTCTCGTCTTCTTTACATTTGTTTAACAGTCTTGTTCTACACATAAATGCAAGTTATAGTTTTTTAATTATATTGGATCCCAACATAACACTCAACTAATAATTGTAGGTTGCTTCATAAGAAGAGGTGGCATCTTGCTCTTGGTTGAACTAAGAATTGTTTATATAAAATTAAGGTCTTTATCTCTGAAATCTAAGTCTAATTCTCAGATTGTTGTCCCCACTTAACAGTTGTCAAGTCTTCTTAAGGGCTGATAATGACTACTTATGAACAGGAAATTGGAAGTTTCCAAAAAGGGAAAGATTCTTGAGTTATACCTATTTGAGTGTAGTGATTTAAGTAATTGAAAAAGGGTCAGTCTTGGAATGTGAACTTGATTAGTGTTTAAACAAATGAGATTGAAAGGGATGTTGTTCTTAATGTGTTGTGATAAGAGTGGATGTACATTAGCTGATGTGGGGACCTTGTGAGGTTATTAAGGGTATTAAGTTAGGAGATTAAACAATATGAGTACCTAATTCAACTTAATAAAAAAACTATATTTAAGTATAAGAAAAAGGGCAGATTCGGGTAATATATTATACATGACATTTGTGCCACTCAGGGATAGAATCTTAAGCATAGTCTACTCTAATTTAATTCGATTTAAAGTCAAAGAGTCAAATTTAAATTGATCTGGTTCGAGTTTAGAAAGTTGACTTTGACAAAAATATTTCCTCAAAACAATACCTTTTGAGTATAATTTATCAAAATCATCTTATGCTACATATGTAAATTTAAGAAATTTAAAATCATTATGACATTGTTTTGATCAATTACATCAAAACTAATGATCACTTTGATCGGTTTAATCATAAAAATCTTGAACTGATTAACTTTTTGCTTCGATTTTTAAATTTTTAATTTGATTTACTTTATTAACTCTTATTATTAAAAATTGATTATTTTATTAATTAATATGTCAATTTTGTAAATTAATCAATTTTTATAATAGTTTATTTTTAATTAAACTTCAATTTCTCTTATAGGTAAAGACAATCTCCTCAATTCATATTTCAAAAAGTTTAATTTAATTCATTTTTAACCTATTTTTATGACGGTCTAATATTGATTGAAAACATAACAAAATTGAGATTTGCTTAATCAGATGCAATATTTGTCTTTGGACACCTAAATAAGAAAGACTTAAGAAAACTGAGATTCATTAAAACAAGAAAATTCTCATTCCAAATGCTAGCACATATGATATTAATTAATACTTGCTTGAGCAAAGTTTCAATTCCCTCAAGGAAGAAATTGAAAGTTCTCAACTCTTAGTCTTTTTAGTAGAAGCATCCTCCCCATTAGAAGCTTTGAAAGGTAACGCTTCTCTTCCTCTTAATTTAGGGTTTAACATTTGGGAAGATCCTTTGGAGGTGGTAAAAGTGACTCATTAGGTCCTTTTCCATTGTCTACTAAGAATGCCATCTTCAATCCCCAAGTTGTGTGTACTTCTAAATGGCAATGCAGGAACCAAACTCCTACAAACAACAATTTCATTTATCAGCACGATTTTTATGGGTTATTATAAATTCTAATGTAATGATCACATGAAATATAGCGATTATGAGTTTTTTCTTTTTACCTGGATTATCAGCTTGAAACCTTATGGCGGTCCATCCACCGGAGGGTACTCCAACTGTGTTCCTCTCAACAGGATCATTAAGATTGAAATTGTTAGGATCTGTCTTGGAATTATAGTTCCCAATTCCTCTACCAACAACGAAGAAGTTGAATCCATGCAAATGAATTGGATGGTTCTCAGGAGCAATGATCCCAGTATCTTGTAACACTAGTTGAACAGTGGCGTTATATGGCAACCTGTAAGCTTTAGTTCCATTCATGGTCCCCAAATTTGCAGGGCCAGGTCCTGAGTAATTGAAAGTTTGCAGCGGATTTCCGGGAAAATCAGTGGTGAAGACCCCTTTAATGTTGAAGAAATGTGCTTGAAGGAGTGAAACTTTTGGCATGACGAACGTGACATTGTTAATACTTGCGACGACCCTGCTTCCGTTACCAGCTTTGCATGTCGGACAAGGGTTGACTCCTAGCCCAACCGCGAAGAACAGGCTGTGATCAATCGTTAATGGGACGTTGGCAGGGTACTTCTTGGAGTTCAAGCTGCGTAGAGAGTTGACGAACTTGTTTGCAACTGCTGTGGCGTTTTGTGGAGGTGGAGTGGTGTTGGTTGTTGGGGTTGTAGAGAGTGTGCCGGAGTAGTGCAACGTGGCGGTGGCTGTCATGTTGTCTACGGCGACCGGAGCATCCATGAATGGTGAGGCGGCAACCAAGTACTTGCCAGTGTTTTGATCAGCATCGACAAGTACATTTGTTGTCTGTCCTGGAGCTATCAGGACCGTGTCTGTTTTGAATGGCTTCACGTACGTGGCGTCAACTTCCACCACCGTAAGTTGGTGGCCGGCGATCTTGAAGAAGAGCTCCTCATTGAGTGCAGCATTGATCAAACGTAGCATATACGTCTTGCCTCCTTGAACAGGTAATGTGAAGCCACCTGCAAGACAAGATCAAACTGTTCTTACACTAATCTATACCATTAAACATTCCATTCCATCTCTTATAGTAATCTATAATCACCCTGTGAAGAACAATTTGCGACAGCTCCAGGATGTCCATTGATTGTGTGAGCATCAGATACATTTGGTGCTACACCCGATTTCATGGCTTGATTGATCACAGCCTCAGTGTCCGATTTCCACCATTCACCTGCATCATGTGCATGTCACAGTTCATGGTTCTCAAGTTCCAGAATTTGGTTGGCCAGAAGTTAATTTCAAGAACTAGCTTAGCTCACCTAACACAACCACCACCTCCTTGTGTGGAGCAGGGAAGGGATAGGGGACACCACGCTTAGGTAGGATAACGATGGCACCGTGCACGGTGACTCTGAGCCAGAGAATGTGTGCGTGCCAAAGAAGTGTACCTCTCTGGCCTGTGATCGTGAAGTTGTACACATAGTTCTGGCCTGGTTGAATGGGGCATTGTGTAATGTACGCTGGTCCATCAGCCCAACCTGTCCTGAGTTGCCTAATACCATGCCTGAACAAATTGTAAACGAACAAGAACAAGTTACATCAGGATCATTCGACTCCTGAAATTCGGGAAGAGCTGCTTGTTTTCTGGAACATACCAGTGGATAGAGACGTTGTACTTGACATGATTGACAACTGTTACAAGAACTGTATCGTCTTCTCTGGCATAGAGAGTGGGTCCTGGGAACTGGCCATTGACTGTAACAATTGGCTTGCTTGAACACAGTCTGGTAGTGTTCTTCATCACCACCTGTGTAAGTTATAATCATCAGAACTTGCAAAATGATGAGTGTTTGTTCAGTTGTTGCAACTAATTTGCCACTACAGCTACTCTACCTTGAAGTATAATCAAACCAGATACTATTTTCGTATCCTGAATTTTATTATTCAAGCCCTCATTTTGTATAACTCAAATTGATACAACTTTACTACTTGTGATATTGTACTAGAAGGAGATGATGGAATCATGCATGCACCAAATTCAAGAAACCCCAACCCATGAAGCATTTTGGATCAAACAATCCATGAAATGCATTAAAAGGCATGACTTGTACAAATTTAGCACTTACATTAAAGGTGTAATGCCTAATCCTGCACTGAACCAAAGCAGGGCAAAGGCAGGCCAGCAGGAGGATAACAAGACAAAACCTGAAGCAACCCATTGAGCTCCTGTGTCCTTGGGACAATCTATTTTTTGACTTGACTCACTTCACTTCCAACTCTTGTCAGGATTGTTATGTTCTTTCAGGTGTCAGATTGACTTGCCCCCCTAACCTTATAAAGGAATCTATGATACAAGAGAAGTCTGTTTTTGCTGAGTTAGGTGAGTGAGTGAAGAACCTTGGAAAACAAGGTTTTGGGGAAGCCTAATGTCTCCTTCCATTTCTTACATGTTACATAAAGTGTTCACCATTTTAATATTTTGGGCAACAAAAATACAAAATTAAATTATGTTTCTTCAAACCCTGAAGAAGATTTAGTAAAAGGCACTTGATTAAAATCTTAATCAAGTCAAATCTTGGTTCTTATTGTCCAAGATTAGGACATTACTAAGGTCCATCATGATTATAACTAGGGTATTTTCTCATAATTGGTCATGCTCTATAGTTCCAATTATTGTTATAATATGTATTTTAATAATACTTATTTGATGATCCAAAAAAATTGTTCAGCTAAACGGAAAAAAGTTTAATTCAATCCTTTAAAATTTTTTAAATAAATCTTAAAATAATAAAATTGGTCAATTGAAAAGAATTTTTTTTAATTTAACTCGTTAAATATTAAGATTATAAAAGTAATTGTATTTGACATATTTTTGAAATTTCATATTCTAATAAATTTATATCATAAAAATATAAATTTTATTTTGAGAATATTAAATTTTATAATGTTAGGTGTATTTTTATTAAAAACAAAAAGATTAAATTGGGAATTGAAGGTTGGACTTTGGCCAACCAGCTTGCTAAATTGTCTCCCAAAGTTAGTCAAACTCATACATCAATACCCTATCCAACTAGCATGCATTTCTAGAAGATTTAATTCAATTTAATCTACAAAATGACTTGGTTTTGCATTAAAGATTATAGAAAGTATGATCCAACTGGAGATTAAGACTGGAAGGTAAGTGGGTTTGTGCTGGACAAATGCAAAGGATGCTTAGACCTAAAGATCAGAATTAATATAGTTGAGAAATGGCTTTCATGCATAACCCAACATCCACATCATTGCTCATTTGAAAGCAAAGAATAAACCCAACGGTGGGTCACTAACAACTCTTCCAACCCTGTTTTTACCAATTTGTGTATTTCAATCCAGGTTTTACCGACTTCATTTTGCTCGTGTTAAAACCCTTTTTTAATAATTTGAACATCGTATATTTTGAATAAAATTTTTAACAAATTAAAGATTTAAAATTAAGCGACGGATTTATACTCTTCGAAATTAAAACAATTCATAATTTAAAATTAAGTGTCGAATTCATAATCTTCAAAATTGAAATGAGTTGCAATTTTTGTCATCTATCACAAGTACAATTTTCATACCCTTTTCATCATTTTGTTCATGCAAGTAAGAGGGGTGTATTTATTATGGTTTAAGTGTCATGTCTAATGAGAATTTGGTTAGATGTCAAGTGTTCTTGTAATTTTAAATGCATGTGGTGGCCTAGTGGGTGATTAGCTATAAACAACAACAGAAAGAGTTAGATTTCTTCATGTGGATGACAAAGTTATTTAATGCTGAGAATGGTAAGTTATTTCGAATATTTGAACTAAATAAAGTATTTAATATTTTACAAAAAAAAATTGTAATACTAAATTTCAAAATGTATAAAAATATATATTTATGTATCTTAATTTGTGGTAAAATAAAATGAAATTATAATTATTATCTCTAAAAAATTCATTAATTGAGATTTTAACACGAAATTGTATATATTTATAAGAATAATTTAATATACCGTTTCCTTAAAAAAAACTTAATGTAGGTTAAGAATACGGATTTCGAGATTCAACATGATTTCAACTTAGGGTTGGTGATGATAATGATGATTGAAAAAAAAAATTTTGAAATAAAAATAAAAGCAGGCTCAAATGTTCCCAAATTTTATATAACTAAAAAATATTTGAATATGATAATAAAATTCATTAATATTGTTCCAAAAAATATAATTATACATTTTATGTCTTAATATGTAATGTTATAAATAAGAATAATAATAAATTATTAGTGGTTCTGCCAGATTCTGACGAGGCTGAACGTTGCCGTTTGACTCCATGGATGGATTGCCTTTTGTCGTGACTGCGA
>JAOSBK010000006.1:39949150-39978289 GCA_027568895.1 Erythroxylum shatona | reverse complement strand
GCCTCACCAGAATCAGGCTGAACCAGGAGGAAAAAGGAAAAGTTAACAGAGCCCGCACGGGTAGCCCAGTTGGTCATTGGGAAGGAAAGTGAGTCCAAGATCTTGGGTTCGAGTCTCGGCAGCGGCAGTGTGGGAGTTCATCCAATGTGGTGACTCCTTGTACGCACCAAGCACTGGGATCAAACCGTGATTTACCTCCCTCACATAATGTCGAGCTGGAGTGTGAAAACGCCTAAAGTGGGTGTTCCACCTTCAGAGTCCAAGAAAAAGTTAACATATTTATGAAGTCAATGATCTAGAAATCGTAGCTGACTATTTGAAAGGCCATCTGAGATAATGTGATGAGTGAAAGCGGAAAGTTTTTCGGGACCACACCTGACCTCTTCTGCACCCTTCTGTTTCAACCGCTGCTTCAGTACAGAAGCACGAAAGCTACTTTGAATTTTGTTTATAAAAGCTAAAAGCAACAAACAATGCACTTCTTCGAGTAACAGTAAAACTTTTAGTTCAAGGCAACTTCTCACTTAGTTGCTTTATTCAACAATCAACCGGGATTTGATCCCGACGGTGAAGGCAAGTTTCACAATTTTCGTGATATATATATATATAGACACACGTACACAACGAGTTCAATTCCAAGTGTTATCAACTAATTATTATCAATATGTAATTTACAAAAAGAATTATAATATGATAATTTTCATAAGAGATACTCTGATTATCTTATATTTAGGAATCAATTATACAATTATTATAATGAAAATATCTACAAATACAAGTAAGTAATGTTCATTTAATTTTTTTGTGTTCAAATTAGTTTAGTAAATTTATTGTTTAATAAGTATCACAAGTTTGTTCAGATATCTTTATATTTCAATTTATAAGGTTAATTACTTATTTCAAAAGAAAGAGATCTAATGTATGCTTATCTGCTGTCTTATTAATATCTATAATTAGAAACAATTTAAATTATAAATAATATTTAAAAGTAATTTAAATATTATAACTATAATACTATCATAAATTTAATCATATAATAATTATCTAACTGGTTTATCATTAATATTAAAAATAATATAATTAATAAAATAACGTCCTAAGATAGGAAGTCTCTCATCATCGCTGCGATCCAAAGCTATCTTCAAGGTTTCCGGGGCAACCTGACAGTACATGGTCTTGATTGACGTGTTTATGAGAAAAATATATCACCTTACTTTAAGATTGGTTGGAATTTATGTTTGGAATGAAAAAGAATGAGTTTATAATAAAATAAAATCGAATAAAATGAAAGTGGAGGATTTTATATTACATTTTATTTTATTATAAATAATCAAAATAAGAAAATTTCAATCTTCCTCTTTCATTATATTCTATTTGAAAGTTTCTTATTTTTACTGTTTAGAATAAAATGAGATGTAATATGAAATTCTCCTATTTCATCTCATCCTATTTTATTTTATTAAAATAGAATATAAAATAATAAACAATTTTTTACTATATTACATTACAAACTATTTTTTTAAAATAATATTTCACTATATTACACTATTATTCTTTCATTTCTTCTTAATAATAATTTTTTACTATTATATTTATTTATATTTTATTTTATTATAAATTATTTCACTTTATACGTAAAAGAGAGTAGTGTGGGTCATTTTGATTATGACGGATGGCCCACCCTACCCCCACTTTCTTCAATGGACAAAAGCTACATTTACTCTTTTTCATGGCCTTTTTTTAACGGAAAATAAGTGCTTATTATTATTATTAGTAATTTCTTAATTATATATCTTAAAATAAAATATGATAAATTCAAATTCAAAAAATCACATGCATTTTACAAACAAGGGTAAAAGAAAAGCCATGGTGAGGAAGAGGTAGTTTCCTCGTTAAAGTCATTTATTGGTAAAATAAGCAATAAATGCGGAGTTGAAAGTTGTTCTGTAACTCAAAAGTAAGAGAAAGGTTCATTGAAAATTGAAGATTCCCTTTCAAGTTTCTGCCACACCATTAACATTTAAAACAAACAATACCACCGACCTCCCATTATAACCAACCACCTTAGCATTTTAATCAAGGCATCTTATCATTTTAGCCTTGACAAGACCCTCTATAATTCACACTCCACACTTAATTCCGAACCACAGTCTTCTTATCAGGTAATGATTATCGATCTTAATTAAAAAAAAAAAGTAACTAAAATTTTCCAATAATTCTTACCACCATTAAGAAAAAATGGTATCCTATCTATTTATTTGGAAACAAATCACCTGTTACTATGTCTATCATATTAAGGTCATAAACGAATGATCATAAAACAAGTAGGCACGGAATAACCCCGTGATCCGACGCTCCATTGTTATCCATCCCTATTGTCACGTTCTGCAGTGAAGCTGATTTGGTGTAACAACACACACTCTAGTGTTGTTCGGTTTGATAGTAAGAAGTACAAATCCGTGATACTATGGACGGGAAGAGAAACTCTATAAGCCGTTTGAGGCGGGAGCATTGGAATCTTCGGAGGATCCCCCCAAGCATATCCAACGTTGCATAATTTGGCACGATATAGTACAAGTAGTGAATAATGAATAGGCAGGGAACAGATTCTTTGTTCCACTCTCTAGAGCCAACCTGTTCTATTCACACAGGCAAAATACTGAAAAGGTGGAAAGGATAGTGGAGAAGACAAGATTCTCCCAAGACATTTAGCACCAAAACCGCTACCCCACCCCACATTGCAATTGCCACCATCCATGATCCAACCAACCATTCTGCCACTCGTCAGTTGTGAACAATGTTTTTGTCTCGGACCAGTGATGGGCAGGCATCAGTGGAGATTGATGACTCCATTAAGCTAACTATGCATACAAAGAAACAGAAGATAACGATAGAGGAAGAGACAACAAACAGAAGCTGCGGGGAAAAAAAGGGGTCATTAATTTATTTCAACTTGCTTTAAAGTTTCCATCAGTACAAGTATAGACAAGAGAGGGAAAGAAAAATACAGTACAATCTACTAATGCCTGTACCTAGACTGACCTAACAAAGACAAAACCCTACCCCTACACCCTGTTTCTACTTCTCTTCCCCTCTTTCTGATGATCTGTTAGACAAAGGACTTTTGATTTGTATTTTGTTGTGTAACTCACCCCTGGTATGTTACAGACCATTAGCCTACACATTTTCCACAATCCTACTTCTTTACAATTATCATAAAGGGTGCTGGAAAACGGAAATAAAACCATCACCATTACAAGTAAACAAATATTTCCTGCTATTTCAAAACTCCTAAGCTCAAGATCAGTTGAGCTTGCAGGAAAGGGGTTCTGACTGAACAAAGACTTTTGTCTTCTCCGGGTCCAATTTCTCCCATTCATAGCGACCGGCCATTGGCTTGTCTTTAAGGGGGTCAAAGTTGTACCTGTAATCAGTTGCAAAATTTTTTTTTTCTGTGTTAGCTGATAAGATACCAAAGGTAGGCTTTGCAGTTGGAAAATATGAAGATTCTTGAAAAGATGCTCTATAAGTAGTAGTAGCTATACTTCTCAATAAATTGTTTCCGTAGCCCTTCTTCAGCTTCAGCAAAGAATTCATTCATTTCACGAGCTGTAGGAACGTGGCCATGGGTTGAGTTCAGTATTATCCTGCGAGCTTCAGTTGATCTGGAAGGCCTAGTAGTGGAACCAGGGGTTCTTATGGTTTCTGGATCCCTTATCAAACTGCTAGGAGTGGATTCCCTTGTGCTCCTGTAACAAGAAAAAAAGAAAAAGACATAAGACGAGTTGCAATATAACTGAAAAATCCATAGAGACATACATAATGCGTGTTTGGACTGGTTGACTATCTTATTGGCTGCACCAAAAACCGTAAATAACAATTAATCTCATGCAAATGGCATTAACATGAAAAAGGAGATAATGGCAAACAGAATCGAAAAGATTACTCCTTAAAAAAACTTCTTAGAGATTTACTGTTATTTTTACCGCCCAGCCCACTATCTAAATCATGCTAAATGGCAGACAACCCACATAAATTTCTGCGAAGGTAACAGTGTAACATATCGACCATAAACAGCAAAGCACTTGAAAAGACTTAAAGCAGACATTGAAGATACCACAAGAAGTTGCAGGCTTTTTTGATCATGAATACTTTACAACTGCTAAAGGCCATTGTAAAGATCCACAAGCTGATCTCAGTAATCAGTATGCACGGGGATGTAAAATCTTTCTCCCCTGTGATACTAGCCTTTAACCAAAAGTTTTTTGAGTGTTACGTAATAAGATTATTCATCTCATACATCCAATCTTTGTCTTTTCCATTCTATATCCATCCTTATGATGTGACCAGAGAAGAAAGTACCAAAACCAGTAAATCAGACAAGAAGAAGGGATTCAATGCATGTGAAGTGTTTGAATACAAAAAGATTAATGACTACTTGAAAATATTAGCACATTAACTTTGCATCACATGGATGCCTGCCAAACCAATTCTAATTAACAAATTTCTGTGAGCAACATAACTTCCTACGGTACAATATCAGCACTTCTACAATTATGCTGAGTACGAGACAACTTTAAAATTCAAGAAAGGAATAAATTAATGTAAAAAGCTAAAAGAGATTTGATTGTTTAATTAAAAATAGTGGAATGCCATCCCCTTTTAATATTGAAAGATAAAGACACATCATGGACATGCTAAAGCCGTGAAGCTTGCATCAAAAACCACTCAAGTTATAGAAATGGGTGACGATGATCAAGTTCAAAGCAAAGGTAAAATAGTAACATGTACGAGCTACTGTTTTCTTACTCACACCAGGGTCTTAGATATAAATCAGACAATTAGATAACTAACTCTATAAACTACTCATGTTAAACACTAAGATGTCACATGAATGTTATAGCCCGCTCAGAGATGGACGTTAAAGAAGATTAAAAGGTTCAACAAACACTTTCTGTTCAGTTAAATCACCAAGTCGCCAACTAAACATAAATTAGGATAAAAAATAAAGGAATATTGAGTTCTTACAAACAAAGTCAGGGAACGGTACAGAGAAAATTTCGGAGATCAGAAAAATAAAAAATTGACAAAACAAGTAGTGGAAATATATACTTCGGAGTATCAGAGAAACATAATAAACGAATATAGGCTGAAAACGAAGTATGATATCAATGCAACATTCGACTTAAAATTCAAAGCTGGAAACAAATGCCTAAGAAGCTTAATTCATGAGAAGACGTTATAATACGGAAAATGATTTTAAAAATGAATACAAAAGGGAGCAGAACAAATACCAAAATCATTTTAACTATAATCAAATTCAAATCCCCAAATTGCAAAAACAGAAAAAGAAAAACTCGTAAAATTTTAAAATCAAAAGCAAAAGCATCCAAAGAGTTGAAAAATCAGTTATGAATATTAACAAAAGGGAGGAAAACCCACCTATCTCTACCTTCAATCTCCAAAAAATTCTCCCCAAAAGAAGCTTCAATAACCAAATCGTTGCTCTCAGCCTTCTGGCTGGCATATTCTGCAAGCAACTCTCCTTTATTTGTTCGGCCATCCTCCTCCTCCTTTTGTCCAGAATGAGCAAAAGGTTTGCGAATAGGGTCAGGGCTAGATTGTTGATTGTTGTTGTCGAGTGCGTAACCTTGGCGCTTGGAATCATGCAAGAGGATAGGGAGTTTCTCAAGGCGGCGGCTCCGGAGCTGGAGGTAACCGGCGGAGACGGGGAAAGTGTTGAGGTGAGCTTGGCGTTGGAGGGCGAGAGTCTTGGCTCGTGTACGGACGCCGAGAGAGAGGTCCATTACGGCGACTTCACCTGCCGTTTTGGTCTTCTTCATGTACTTACCCATTTTGTCGACCTTTCAACTATCTCGTATCTCTATATATCTCATGGAGTGAAAGAAAAGTGAAAAGAGAAGGTTTCAGGAGAAGTACAAGGGTGGTTTAGGCAGTTGTTTGTTAGGGCGGACAGTGCAGAGAGAAGGAGAGAGCAAAGCAAAGTGTGTGTTTGCCAGGAGAGGAATGGAGAGTGAGGAAGAAATCAGAATAAAGGCGTCGGCGTAGGGCAGAGTAGGGTTGGGACTTGGGAAATGGATGGATTTACATATTCTCGTGAGAAATTAAATGCATTTTTTCTTCAACCTCAATTTCTTGATATATAATTAACACGCTCATTTAATTAATATTATAAAATATAGAATAAAGTAATTAGGTTATTATTTTAATGTTACATTTCTAAATTCTTCAATTAATATAGAATAAATTCTGTAAAGTTAGAGAAACTAGTAATAATCTGCAAAGCAAAAGCGAAATGAAGAACGAAGAAACACCAACCACAAGTATCATTCGCCACATTATCTCGCTGGACGATATGACGAGAAAAAACATTGGATACTCTTTTTGAAGTGGCCAAGTGGAAAGTGCAGTCTCATTATTTCATAATTATCGCTCTCAACATTTATTTTCTTGTCCACAACAACCACCACGCTCCGGTTACCGAATCGGTGCTCCACGCGCAACTCCAAGTTCGTACAGTTTTGACTGCCTTAAAAAAAAAATCTAGCATACTATTATAAGCAATCAGACTCCCAAAATCCCAATTCCTGAATAATCTTCTTTGCCAAAAATGAAAATGATATCAAATTGGGAATCATAAGAGTTGCACAAACTCATACATTAAATGAGTCTTTGAATATCTAACCCACCCTCAAGGGACGAGGAAGCCCTACATAATGAAACGTTTTACTGGAAATCTCCGAAATCAAGTGCCAATTTATGACCAATAATATTGTGTGAAAACCTCTTAACAAACATTTTAGCAACCACAAACATGTTTCTGTCCAGATTGTAGTTTTAAGGTTCAAGAAATGCAAGAACCCCACAGCAAGGAACCTCAAACCCTTTTATGAAGTAAAGATAAATAATGGAATTGAAGAGACAATCGTACGTTATTTCCTACTTTCTTCTCCAGGATCATAGTTCTGAGCTTATATATAGACTACACATACTTGATATTCATGGATTTTGGGGCACCAAATCACAGGTTTACTTCCATATCTTCACAGTCTTGTCATGACTTGCAGAAGCAACCATCCCAGTAACCGGTGATTGCGCCAGAGCTGATATAACGCCGTCATGAGCCGTCATGGTCATACATTTGTTCTCAGCCATGTTCCACAGTTCCAACGACTGCATGAGAATGATAGTTTACAGAGTAGATAACATTAGCCACTATAACAGTTATAAACTACAACAAATAAACCATTTTTGGAATAAATGACCACAAAAACATTTCCAGAAAGAAATATCCATTGCACATTCCTTAAAGGTAGAAGGAATAATTTAGTTTCCTACAACCTGGACAATAAACATCTTGGAATTGAAGCCACTTGAGCGAAACAAGATGGTTAAGTCGGAAGTGACTTCACTTAAATATGAATCATCCTATCCATCCAACTTCATAGACACAAAAGAGTATTTGCACACCAAACACAGGGATATGCTCTCATCTATAAATGACGAAAAACTCCAACAAGAGCTTATAACACAAACAAGCATATCACAAGATGAAAAAGTATAGTACCTGGTAGCCTCCAATAACCAAGAGGGTAGAGTAGCTTGGATGAAAGGCACAGGAATGAAACTTGTTCCCACTTGAATTGAGTTCATGAATGCACTCTCCAGAGGCCAATGACCACACTTTGACAGACTCTTGACTAACAGATGCCAAGTAATCTCCACTTACGTCCCAACAAACTGAGTGCACCTCAGTGGAGTGGCCCTAAGCATTCGAAGGTGTCAGAACTTTGAAATAAGCCATATACCAAGGGGAGAAGCAGTAGATGTGTTTTCTATTGACTTCTTGTAAACTGAAGACTAGTACCTGTAATGTAAGTGTCCGTCTGTCATTCTCAACATCAAATATGGACACAACATTCTCTGATGCTGCAGCTAGAAGGTGTCCAATTCTTGGTTGAAATCTAACCTGAGCATTACCTCCCTGCTCCTCAATATAAGTGAGAGTCAGAGCAGGTGAGAAATTACATTATAACTTCAAGAAAATAAGTTAAAAATAGCACAAGAAGATTTAAAGCTGGCCTTGGATATGCGAGTGGAAGAATATTGTGTGATATCCCAGAAGCGGATCTCATTGTTACTGTCAGAGGAGCAGAACAGCTCATGCTTCTTAGGGTGGAAATCAAGGGACATCACTTGAGACGTATGACCTTTAAATAATTGCACGGAAAATCTTGGCTGCAAAATATGAGCTTCATTAGTTGCCTATAGTATACAGGACAACTAGCAGTAGTTAAATTAAAACCTTAGATACATAAATACATCTTGTTCTGGAACTCTTCAAACAAGTAAACAGAGGTAACTGAAACCAAGTTCTTTAGATCTTTCAAAGAACAGAAACTAACTGTGCTCATCAACATGAAGTCGACAAAAAAAATGCAAACTGATGTTTTAATAAAAATCCTGAAAAAAAAATTAGCCAATCACAAATATTAAATAACAACATAGAAGAAAACAAAGGTGGAAGAAATTTACATCTGCCCCATCCCATAGTCGCACGCTCGTATCAAATGAAGATGTTGCTAGCTGAGTTGAATTTGGTCTGAAACGGACATCAGTAATTATGTGGGAGTGTTCTTCTGGAGTGCATTCACTTTGCAGAGTTTCCATGTTCCAAAACACAACCTATTGACACAAAAACATTAGTATCCACATCATTGCTATCAATGACACATTTTTTCCTAGGTGTTATAGTTGTTTATAACAACCATAATCATCCTTGAAAGTTTATAAAGGAAAATATGCAATCAAACTATCCAAGTTTTAATAGATGAATCCTAAACTGTCACCCTCCTTTTTGCCATGTTCTGGAAGTTTGTCCCATCCAATCTTAAAGGACAATAATTGTGAAATTGCAGGAAATGTCCTCGAAAATAATTTGCTGGTATATCTGTCAAGTTTTTTGGGAAGATGGTTTATATTTCCTCAATATAACAGCACATCAGGAGTTTTGGAGAAAAGGTTGTCTAACTTTGACAAGAAGCGTTTGACAACAAAAGAGAAAAACAAAAAAAAGGCCCTCATGATGGTAGCAAAAGAGGAGATTGAGCTACAAAAGGTAGGACCTACTGTAAGGGTAAATCTGCTTGATCCAGTTACAGGAGATCAGCCATATAAATTCACAAAAAGCCTGAGCATTAATCAAAATCATTCCATGCACCTCCATTGAAAAGCATGATGGTTTTTATAAGTGTATGATCATAAGAAGTCAGATAGGAAGAATTTAAAAGAAGAGAATAATTATGTGATTATGAACAATGTTTATAGGTGGATCTGATAAGCTTCTTGGAATTTCCACATAAAAGGATACATCATTCAATTAGCATCCCTTCGATTAAACTATAACGCAGAAATAGCAAGAGATGATCTAATAACCAACTTGGATATTGGGGTAGAACCCAATACCTTTTTGTCATGCCCAGCACTGGCTAACAACTTTCCATCAGTAGAGAAATGACAGCAAACAACTTTGTTACTGGCTTTCCGCAAGGAACCAACTTCATTAAATGACAAGCCTGAGAATACGAGAACATACTCATTCTTCTGGTCAACATTGTCAAGCAAAGATGCAAGCAAATAAAAATGTAGCTAACCCTTTGAAGATTCTGGGACATGTCCAGAAGTGCCCTTCTTCAATGTGCCAAACAAATCTCTTCCATCTCCATCATCTGGTGAAAGAAATGACTCCACATTATCATCCAAGGAGGCAAAGTCTGCAAAGTGATCAATGTCCTCCTGCATGAGAAACAAAATTAGGGATAGGCAATAATTGTGTCCTGAAATCTCAAATTTGCATAGCAACTCCAATGGACTACTCATGACAAGCACAAAATAGTAATAGAACCTGATATGCAGATAAGAGCCCAATGCCCACTTATAATCAAGCAAGTAGTATCAGATTAAGTGGACAATCAATTGTTTCAAACATTAATGACTCTGCTAACTGCAGACAGTAGAGACACACCCAACTCAATGATTATGTACTAGCATTGTTAGGCTAACTAACATCAGTGAAGACCTACATGCACAAAGAAATCATAAAAATTGCATGATGCTTGATCTTGCTAGACGATTGAATATCAATAACTTTTTTGTACTGACTTGACTGATAATGACAATTAATATCTAGAGTGGCAAATGCACTTTGCAAGTCATAAAAACTTCCAAGCTGGAAAAGTAGTGTAGCTATCAAATATTTCTTAAACACTTCCATTTTCAGGTCAAAAATTTAAAAGGACTACATACCAGCTGGTTTGTGGATGATGCAAGAGTTCCTGTACCATCATTATTATACATCATCAAGCCTTTTGACGTGCTATTAGCATGCTGCAGATTTCCCGTTGCAATTCCATCACCATGAGTATGAGTTGATGGAGTTGATGGTTGAGAATTAGGCGATGGACCTACTGTGTTTCCTGTGCCAGTACTATTAGCAGCTCCAGAAGATGAAGGGCCTTTCCTCTTTCGATTATTCTGAGACATCACATACAAGTGTCAATGATTAATTTTCGAACTCCAAATTGATTCTTGCTTCTCAAGCATGTAAAGTTCAAGTATCTTTAAACTCAAACGCAAGAAAAAAAAATTGATACTATGATGTCAGATCAAAATGAAAAACCTGCTGTGCTTGCTGTGGCTGCAAAGGATCTTGTTGTTGAGAGGATGATTGCATCTGTGGCACGTTTATCTGCTTTAAGATACATTCAGCACAAAGCAATTCATTGTTCTTACTAGAATATCAAAGAATCTGATATAGATATCCTTAAGGCTATTTTATGTACACCGGTAACAGGAATAAAAGCTTACCTTAGATGAAGTTGATTGCATTGGAGAACCGATAGAACCATCATTAACACTTGCTTGGCCATCTTTACCATGTAAAGTGGCTCGAGGTAATCCAATAAGTTTTCGTGGATCTATATCTCCATGTGATGGTAAAGTAGCATGATTACTTTGTGCCTGAACCTGTGCCAAAAGCTGTTGTTGTTGTTGCTGAGGCAAAAGCTGAAACTGGCTTGCCCCATGTAGAAGAGGTCTATGAACTTGTCCACCCAAACTTGGTCGAATCTGCTCAAGTCCCTGCATTGTAGAGAACACAGTTTGTTGTAATAACTAATTTGATATTTTAAATGGTTCCCTTTGCAAAAATTGCTCCACAATGAACTTACAGTTAATGGCCACCCCTTTAACGGAAGGTCACTGACCCCAGGGTTCAATCCTGAATGATAAAGGAACATAAATGAATAAGAAAATCATTGAGTTGGAAAAACCCAGGAACCAAACTACTCCAAAAGGTTTTACTTTTGTAGCGCAGGCCAGCCAACAAGAATAATTTTGGCAGCTATTTTTCCCATTACCTAGAAGCTATAAATGCTCAATTAGTAAAATCATGCCAATGCAGCTGAGGTAGAAGCTCACCTGATTTTTTGTATTATGTAGAAATAATAACGACACATGCACTGAATTTTCTTTCCCGGGAATTGTTAGAAACTCTAGCTTGAGAGGCTAGAGATCCGAATATTATTGATAGTAAATCAGTAGAAATACTGCTATTACAAGTAAACCGATGATCACTCACTAACCAGAGCAATGGTTGCTCCTCAGGGAAAGAATAGCTTCTCTCACTGTCACAATACACTCCTCACTTTCTGAATACCCTCTCTCCTCTCTCCCCCCTCCTCTTAGCTACCCCTCGTACATTCTGTTATTCCTTGTGCCACCTCAGCCCAATTCTAACTAACTCTAACATCACCCTCTTTCTTTCTACGTCAATACACCCTCCATATCCCAGGCTTAGTATTATTGCTATCATTGGCCCTAACAGGAATATAGTTCTTAAAATCTAGCTTGACCTCCTCTACTCTCCTAAAGCCTCAGCCAGTGAAAAAAATATGGAAACGCAACCCATTCTTAGAAGGAAGAACATAAGATGATAAATTTTGGAATTTGCAAGATATGCAGCTCAAATAGAACATGCAGAGATTGACCTCCTTCTTTTTCATCCCAAAAATCATCAAGCTCTCTCTCTCTCTCTCTCTCTCACTCACACACACACATGCACATACACACACACAAAAGCAGCACCCAACATCATTTCCATCTCCAAATTGCTGAAATGCAACAAGCCAAGGGTAAATCCTCTCTCTTCTACCCACTTTTGACAAAAGAATCCAGTGCAGTGAATTGGAGTGAAATGTTAATTGGTGAGTAGGCATTGCATTGGATGGTAAGGAAAGAAGAGATTCTCATCCTTTTTCATCTCATTTATTAACTTTCTCTAAAAAGTCTGCTGTCTAGAACTTTTATACACAATATCAATAATTATCTAACAATATAAAGGTGCACATAAGTATTTGCATCTTAAAATCCTATTTACCATTCACAACGAGGTAAACGTACCTGCATTTCCTATTCCAGGTCTGGACTGTATCATCCCAGGTCCATAAGTTGAGGGAGCCATAGGTAAGGATCTTCGAGCACCGGAGCTAACATCACCTTTCACATCCTGAAAGTCGAGAAACAAATCAATAAATCAATCCAACCAAGAAGGCAACTAAAGAGCATCCAAGATGTTGAAGCACTTGAAGTAAAATGTGATGAAGTGTTATGTTGTGCTGCTCAGTTTGTACCTGCATCTGCTGCAATGCAGCAGTCACACTTCCAGGATTTCCTTGGACCAACTGGCTGTGATAGTACAAAAAGGTCAACATGCAAGAACTATGTAGATGTTCTACTAAACATTACAGCTGAAATTACCCAGGATGGTTTGTAGCTGATTTTAGGAGAGCCATCCTTGCATCAAGAAGAGGTTGAGATGTATCAGAATCCACTGGATTAGGATGTTTCATACGTTCCTCATATATTTTTGCTGCCATTGCACTAGCATTTGATTGCCCCAACATTCCATCAGAACTTAAAGAGTTTACAGGCCCACCAAGAGGTGGAGTGTTTGCACCTCCCCGTTGTAACTGAGCTTGACGCATTAGTTGCAACTGCTGCATTTGCAGCTGTTGTTGTTCTTTTGCTTTTACTTGTTGAGCCTGTACATAAAGAACGCATCAACATAGTGCGCAATCAGATAGCACTACTACAGTTCTAATTAGAAATCTATGAAGTCACCTCCATATATGCTGCAGCAGCTTCTGAATGTTTCTCATTTGTCCGTGCAATAAAAATGTCCCAGAAGACAGACCACCATTCGAAAAGAAACCCTCCTGGGGCATCAATTGCTGCATATAAAGCCAGAAGTTAATTGAAAAAACGAACCCTTTTGGCACAGTTTTGAAGTGGTAGCCAATTGAAACCAAGCTATAAACATTCATTTGCAACATATCATTCAAAGCAACCCATTGTACATTCCATTACTCTAAATTTAGAAAAATATAAATATTCACAATTATCATCATTACCTACAGGGTCCGGGGAAACTTTTCCTTCAGTCATGAATGACTTTGCGGTGGCATGGAGCTTCTTCTTCACCAAATAGTCATATATATAAACATCCAGCCTACGATATGGATCATTACCAGCAAAAGTTACAAAAACCCCTATGGTGGGAGATCAATAAACACATAGATCAATAATAACAAGTAGTCACCGATAACTTTCAAGAGAAATTATACATACATTTTATCAGCTTCCCAATTACTCGTCGCCATGGTTACAGTTCAAAAAATCGAACTGACCCCGACCCAACTGAAAACACAAAGCAAAGACCTTTAATGAACGCAATTAAATAAATACAAAAGAGAACAAATTGACCCATCAAACCCACATTCCACTTATACTAAATTCAACAGACAGACACAGGAAACGACATCTGAAGAAAGGAAACAACAGAACAATGACATAGAACTCCTTAAACAAAAGCAAATAATCAAATTCCAAAGTACATTAACAAGGAAAAAAAAATGCAAACTAACCTCTAAAGTATCAAACTTTAGACTGGATCAGCGCTTCTAAATTTGGAATCTTGAGTTCAGTCGGGTAGTGGTATCACTAAGAACAACGATCGTAATTACTCGTCCATTTTCTCTAAAATTGACCAAAGAACCCCAACCCCTATATTACGATAAATAAGACGGACCGAATTTGCACAACACTGATCAAATCAACTAGATTTACAAGAGATTCTGTTGCCTTTTCAATTTC
Organism: Erythroxylum shatona; assembly: GCA_027568895.1. Taxonomy (NCBI): domain Eukaryota; kingdom Viridiplantae; phylum Streptophyta; class Magnoliopsida; order Malpighiales; family Erythroxylaceae; genus Erythroxylum; species Erythroxylum shatona. Next base: position 39,964,057 of record JAOSBK010000006.1, on the reverse strand, counting down.
AGTTTTGCCCTTTTATTATAGAGTTTTGTTCTCAAAAATTGCTGAGACGCGTTTTATATAGGAACAACGAGGAGCTTGAACACTAGATTTTATGGTGGTCCGAAGCTGAGGTTTTACGTCCACAGCTCAGGTTTGGGAACAAAAGGAGAAAAGACTTCCCTCCTTCGGTCTCGTTGTAGACCTTACCCGAATCCAACTGCAGAACTCGGGTCGAGTTAAGATGGTTCAAAGCATGCACTTTCTTTATCCTTAACAACCAAGTTCGACTTGAGATTGAATTATACCGATAAAATGATTTTAATGCTCTAATTATATACTCCCTCTTATTTAAAATAAGTGTCATTTTAGAGAGATTTTAATTATTCAAAATAAGTGTCGTTCATGATTTTTCATGCATGTTTATAATTTTATTTCCAAAATTACCCTTTAATTTCTCTCACATCTTCATTATACAGATTACATTTTCAAGACAATTCAACATGCAATTAATAAGGGTATATCAAATATTTCATTAGCTTTCTTAATAAGTGTGTACCTCTCTAAAACGACTTTTATTTTAGATAGGAGGGAGTATTATTTAGTTTAATAAATATTTTATTTTAATTTATACATATTTTTATTTTATTACTATTATCTTCTTTGTCTTTTTATTATATATATATATATATAAGTAGGGAAAAGTAGGGCACCTGTTTATGACGTATATAGTTCCATAATTCCAACCCTATTCACCATTCATCGCCATCTTTCTTAGCAACCAAACAACATAATTGTCTGTCCCAAGAAAATGATAGCAACCTTTATATTTACCTTAAAGCTTGGCAGAGACAGATAGGGCACCTGTTTAGGGCGTACCGTTCATAATTCCAACCCTATTTACCATTCATCGCCATCTTTCTTAGCAACCAAACAACATAATTGTCTGGTACAAGAAAATGATAGCACCCTTTATATTTACCTTAAAGCTCTTGAATCAATGAGAAAGAAAATGCAACAATTAACTAATGTAACCGACCATGACTTACCACATTCATTCAAAGCTCGGCTACCTTGAAGCTAAATATATCCTTTTGGCCCTCTCAGATCTAGGCGAGATCCTCTGTACTCCTACCCATTACGTATTTTGTCCCCTTTTGATCTCAATCATCCAATACAATGCATTGGATGGTTGAAATCAAAAGGAGACAGAGGGTATTGAGTAAAAGGGGACAGAGGATCTAATCCCCCTCATATCTCCTCTATTCTGTTCCAACTTTATTTCATTTCATTTCAACCTTATGTGAAACTTACATAAATATATAGTTAAGACGAAGTAAATAACCTTTTGGCCATCCTTTAGATTTTTAATGTGTAATTGTGGTTTATCTAATTGCAACTCTTTTCCTTTTAGTACAATAAATCCCTAAATCTATTATATATAAAATTGAAGTTTATTTAATTTAGATTTTAGCATTCTTTAAGTTCTTGAATAAATTACACTAAAGGAATAACCCACTTCAAAAAATATATAATTAAATAAATTAGTTTTTGACTTTGTTATTTTAGTTATTGTATTCTAAAAAAAGTATTATTTATTTGTATATTACTATTTAAGTGTCACAAAATTTATTTTATTTATTTAAACTAACATTTACTTACAATTTTAATAAAATATAATAAAAATTTTAAGTATTATAGTTATTTTTAAATAATTATATTTGTATCATATATAATTATCGCAATCAATAATTACCGATTACACAATTTAAACTTTATTGTTTTCACTTTCATATTTATGGTTGACAAGGCATATGTTTGTACGGAGTGGAGCACTTTAAAGGCTAAATTCCATTTTTCCCAAAGATATTATATAATAAAGTGAAAAGGTGTTTAAATTCTTATTCCTGTCAACCCAATAAGCCAAAGACATGTTAGATTCTTAAAATTATAAAATCTTTTAAATCAAATCTTCAACGTTTGTGAATATATAAAACTAATTAAGTTGGTCTCATACAATAACTTAAGCTATTGTAGTGAAACGTCACTTACCATCGTATCAGAGCCTTTGTGATCAAGTGATCGTGAATTCAAATTCTACCACCATCTACTATTCAGCACAAGGTACAACAAGTCTGTGCAAGTTTGCTCAAAGGACTTTCACTTGAAGGAGTGTGTTAATAAATATATAAAACCAATTAAATTAACCTCATACAAGAGCTTAAACTATTGCAGTGAAACAATCACTTAAGACTCAGACAAAACGAATCCTAATGCCTTCTTCCATCTTCTCAAACATGTCCTTTCCAAAAATAGATGACCTTTTACATATTTGAAGAACAATAACAATAATATAGGATTAGGAAAGTTAAATAGTAAGCAGCTTACAGCAACAGCAATGCAGGTTTAAGCAGGTTCAATATTATACTATACTATACTACACTACGTGGCCTTGCTCCTAATAGAGATGACTTTTCCATGTTTGAAGCATTACTATTAATGTTGTTGAGCTCATGTTCATGTCCCTTACCATATTGTGCCTATAAAAGCTCTCTAACTCTTTAGTTCTCATCAACAAAGAACGTCGCATCCCTAACTTTCTCTTCTCTTCATGTCATGATAGATCCACTCATTATTGGGAGAGTAGTAGGAGATGTGGTGGATCTATTCACTCCAAGTGTGAAGATGAACGTAATCTACGGCTCCAACAAGCAGGTCTGTAATGGATATGAGTTTATGCCTTCTTCCATTACTACTAAACCTCGACTCGAGATTGGTGGCGAAGACATGAGAGCTGCTTATACACTAGTAAGTGCCCATTTCTTTAACATAAGCACTGTGTACGTCTGAAATTTATACGAAATACTGTTCTTTCTTGAGCGAGTGATCGTTTGTTTTCTGTTTCCAAGATCATGATAGACCCTGACGCTCCAAGTCCAAGTGATCCATACCTAAGAGAACATCTCCATTGGTACTACTCAAAACATATTCATAAAGCACATTCTCTTATGGTGTCTCTGATGATAGCTCTTTTCATTCTCCAGGATGGTCACTGACATACCAGGAACTACTGATGTTTCCTTCGGTGAGTTGCAACTTTCTCAGTATGATTTTAGTATAAAACTAATGGAAAGCTAAGTGGGTTTTGATCAAAAAACAGGGAAAGAGATAGTGACCTATGAAATTCCAAGGCCAGGGGTGGGAATCCACAGGTACGTGTTTGTTCTATTTAAACAGAGAGGAAGACAAACAGTGAGGCCAATGTTTTGGAGAGACTACTTCAACACAAGAAGGTTCTCAGAAGAGAATGGATTGGGACTGCCCGTGGCTGTAGTGTACTTCAATGCACAAAGAGAAACTGCTGCAAGAAGAAGATGATCGTATCCATCTCCTCTCCTGGTTTTAGGGTTTGGTTTCGTAATGAGTGTATCAGAAAACGTACGGTACTTGTTAGCTGATGTCAGAAGTATGAGATATTAGTTAACAAAGCTTGAGCATTTAATAAATTACAAGAAATCACTTGAGAGTCATTTTTTTTATAGTTTTTATAATTATTATGATTAATATTGTAATAACTAGTAATATTATTGATTTACATAAATAGTTTTAGACATACTCGTAAAAATTATTAGAATAATTACTATCAAACTAACTCTTAATGCTTCAACAAAAAGTATCATAATCAACATGTTATAATTTCTTACTTTTTTTTTTTTTCACAAATTCTGCTTAAAATTTTGGTAAGTATTCTTATTATCACAAGATATTGTTGTAATAATTTAAAACAAAAAAATTATCTTTTTTTTGTTGCCTACAAAGTGTCCTAGGAGAATCCTAACTATAAAAATGCACCTTTAAGCCATTCACATCCAGACTAACCCTGGCTCAAATTAGATAGATTCCTTGTGAGAGGCAAAGCTCAAACCTCAAGTTTTAAACGACTGCATACATAAAATTATTTCTTTTAAGAAAGCATAAATTTACTGAACATAACATCAATAACAACAACAAAAAGATCATAAGTTCAAATCGGTGTAATCATAACCCTCTCCATACTGTCGGAAAACAAGAAGCTTTGTACATCAGATGTATTGAATTTGAACATCAATGACAACAACTGGTTATACACGAGATCTAAATAGATCTAAGAATACGTAATCTAAACTCAAACTATAAAATATAATGTGCGAGAAAACACAGTTCGATGCTTTTGTAGTCGAAGAATTAGAATAGAGGCATTAAACCTAAACAAACCCATAGTTGTGGAATGAAAAGGATAGCAAAAGACTAATTGTTCATTGATGACATCAATTACAATAGATCTATAGACCTCCCAACACCATTTTTTTACAACTCTCACCAAATATCTTAGGACACTTACAAGGATATCCAACTATCAAAACCCAGATCCATGTCCATGCAGCCAGCCGAACAAAAAAATGGAAGCAAACATGGTTTCTAGATATCTGTCTGTGAGATGTGACCCATACGATGACGAAGACATCATCTCAGTGATCAGAATGTCGAACATGAAAGTAATTATGCGTTTATTTCTGAATTGCATTGATGCTCTCTGCTGCAGCTTCTTCTTCCCCAGAACATGTTTGAGCATGTTGTTTTTTCCAGTCTTGGCTCTTCCATTTTGTCCTGGTTCAGGGATGTTTGTGAATGACGCTGGGTTCCGTCTTGTGTTTCTACTACTCGCGGTTCAAAAGATGGGCACGGTCCATCATTGCAAGTGCACAAAGGAATGGTGACAGAAGGAAATGGGCTACAAGTTACTGGACAAAGATAATCAGAAGAAACAGAAGCCTTTTGAATCTCTTGTAGACATGATGGAGATTGCGGGTTTGCGTCGCGAGAATGAAGCATGCATGGCGTGCAGAGACCAAGGGAGAGAGGAAGCTTCATTTCCTTTGCTTGAGAACCAGGCAATTTAACGAAAGAAATGATGCCATGCCTGCAAAGAGGACACGGGATTGAACCAGGTGGACCCGCCATATTAGAAGGAATGTTGCTTGTTGAGCAAAGATAGAGTGCACATCTCACACAAAGCTCATGGCCACAACCTAATACGAGTATGAATTTTATCGATCAGATACACAAAGCCAGTGACAAATCAGATACGCAATGCATTATGAAGATATATTAGCAGATGATATACTAGCCTTGTAAAAGGATTCAGATGATAAAGACGGTGCAGTCGAAGAAAGCGCATAGCACCATTCCACATCCACGACCAAGTATCAAAACTTGGTGGTATTTCAGGGCAGATATTGTGGCCCAAATTAATCGAACAGAAAAAGAAAGTACTTAGCAGGTCTTCCTAATTGCCATTTTTTACCATATTCCAATGTTATGCAAGTATCGTTTAACCAATGCAATATTTGGTCTTGATTAAGATAACTCAGAGATGACCACAATCAAAATAGAATTATTTTTCCAAATTCCAAAGGTTTGATTATCCACATAGTCCGAAGTAGAACATGGTTAATACAGTGGTATCCAGAATTGTAACTTTTCAGGATAAATCAAACATTATCACGATACTCATTTATCCTAATTATGTTATCCTACTCAAAATAACAATCATAGAGGTATCCGTCTGAACTGAGGCAAGAGATATTCATGGCGACATTTGAGACTTGCAGTCAATGATTTATGTAACATCACGCATGAAGGAAGCAGAGTTACAGGGTCAACAGAAATAATATTAAGAGTGAGGACAAAAAGAAGACCAAACCTTCTGCAGCTACATTGCAAACTCTCTCCAGGCAAACAGCACAAATATCAGGGTCATCAGAGGTAGCTGTTGAGTACTGTATCCCACTCTCTCTGGAAGGAATAGTTCAGTAGATATTACTGCTACTGGTTTAAGTAAGAATTCATCAACTTCAATAAATCACGTAAAAGATAAATTTAAGTAGGCTTATGTTAGTTGAGTTAATAACAATAAAAAGAAAATGTAAAACCGTAACATGGGAATCCCTATCAATCAGTATCCTGACATTTCTATAAGGGATCATGTACATATTTTTCCAGTGCATCAGATGCATGTGCACGGCTGTAGTTTTAGTGCAGTGCACCTGCTGGTGTATCAATTTGCAGAGTAAGTTACCTGGCAATGTTGATTACACTCAAAAGCGGTAACGATAAGTAATTAGAATGAGGAAATTGTGGAATGCTGGAGTTAGAATTTGGTATCAACAATGGTTCAAGCCAATGACGACCCCACATCCTGGCAACGTCAATAGGCAGCCACCTGAAAAAAGAGCACATTGTTTACATGGCTAGCTGTTTCCCACAAGTACCAGATACCAGACAGCATATGTTACTTAGCCAAAAAGAGAAAAAATAAGGAAAAAAGCAATTTACCCATTACAGTTTAATGTCATTCGAGAGGCACCTCTTGCAAGTAGGATCTGCAGAAACAAAGAAATCATCATTCAGAACCAACAGAATTATAAATAAATTCATGAGCAATTTAAAGGCAAATCACTCTTGCCTGACAGCATTTCAAATTTCCCCCACAGGCAGCATAATGCAAAGGAGTGCTTCCAGCTCCTGCTTGTGGACAAATAAAAGGTTTCAGAAACCACAAATCACAAGAAAATGATTCATAAAGCAAACAATAACATAAAGCATAAAGCATAAAGCATAAAGACAATTGCACACCTATCAAATCCATAGTTGTGCCATAATGAAAAGTCACAGCTAATACATTTGCATGAAGGTCAAGTAGAAGTTGTACACAATCAAAATATCCATTCAATGCAGCCATGTGAAGAGCAGTTATGCCACCGTCAGCTGCCTTATTTACAAATCTGGAGAGAGCACTGCAAGATAGATGATCCAAACTAAGAAATTACAATACATTAAACGTCAATGAAAGTTTTCTGAAATCAGAGCATCTAGACCATAACAAAGGTTCAATCTTTTTCAGAACAAGTCTTTGCCTTTGATCAAATTTATTTTTTATGCTGGAACCATCCCCTGTATTAACTTCTCTCTGAGTATGCAAGACTTCAAAAGGGGCACTGGGGACAAAGTCAGCCACAACTAGTCTTATGCATCTAGTGTGACCATTTACAGCTGCAAAGTGCAGAGCAGTTCGTCCACTGAGATAATCGGCTCGTGTAACCTAGACAGAGAAATAGAGCCATCAATTACCCATTCTCAAATCAATTAGCAAATGCAAATGAAAACAGGAAGCTAATCCAGCAGCATCAATTTAAACAGTAGCAAATAAGCAGAAAAGGGAAAAGGAACTCACATTACATCTGAAAAGAAGAAGAGTCTGTACAACTTCCCAGTGACCATATCGACAAGCTTGCATTAATGCGGTCTTCAAACCCGACCACAAAAAGAAAATAATGACAGAATTTGTTAGAGATTTGATCCATTTAGCCGTATTTCAGATCTTACTGTCATATTGAATTTCTCACTCGAATTCAAATTATAGAAATGATCGTAGGCAACAACATGAAAATCGAAAAAAAAGAAGAAGAGAAAAACTGAACTAGAACCAATCGATCAAATCCAGCTCGATTCCTTCAGTTTGATGCTTAAAAACCATTGAAAAGCTATACCTGACCACAGTAATTCCTCGAGTTGACATCAGCTCCATTCTCGAGCAAAAGCGCCACAATCTACATAAACATCTCCCAATTAACCAGCAAAACTCAAAATCGAACTAAAAATAAGCTATAGTCACCAGGAAAAGGATCACCTCATCGTGACCTTTAGCGGCGGCGAAATGTAGCGGAGAATTGAGGCCACCAAAGGTGGAGTACTTAGCCAGACAAGGATTGCAATCCAGAAGCATCTTCGCTTCCACCAAATCGCCATCTCTCGCCGCCGACACCAGCCTCTCGCCGGAGGCCGAGCAACCAAATGAATTCCCCATCTCTCTCTAGATTCAACAACACCGTTTATGGCTTTCTTCTATCTTCAAGAATTTTCCTTTCCTTTCCTCTCCTTTCCTTTCCTTTCCTTTTACACTTCTGCTTTTTTATTTTTTTATTTTTTAATGGTCATGTAGTCAAACGTGGTTTGACCATCTAAAAAGCTTGTTTATATTGTAATAACACACGTCTATTGATTGGACGCTGTTGCGTTGGCGCAATCTGATTGGATCTCAAATCCTTTTCATTAATCATCGCCAATCAAATCCCATCGTTTTAATCGGGTGTTTAACCATCCATCAGCCACTATGCTGATGACTGTTCGATTAAACCTCAGCGGGATTAGGTGAGGATTTGGTGGGGGATGTGGGCCGTTGGATTTGGCTTCTTTCACAGCTACAAGGAGGGATATGATAGCAAAATCCAACTTTTAGAGTAAGGCCAAATTGGAAATTCACAAAATAGTAGCGATTTTTTATTTTAATTATAAAAAATGGTGAATGAGTTACTCTTGTGCTTGTTCCGCTTCATTTGAAATCTTCATAAATATATTCATAAGATTTAATAAAATATGATAGAAATATTATAACCGAAATAGAGGATCTCATCCAGTCTATTTCATAGAAAGAATCTATAGGGGCCATAAATTTGTTTTTGTGATTCATTAAGTAATCTTTAACAAAAAGTTTAAGGTTTAAAAGCTTTAATCAGTATTAAACTATTATAAATCAATTAATGATTAAATAAGATTGAAAATTTTGAAATAATATTGAAAGAAACTATCTTAATTCAAAATTTAATTAAATTAAAAAATGTTAAATAAAAATTAATTAATCAATTAATTTATAAAAATTAGCTAATTAATAAATTAATCAATTTTTAACAATAAAATTAATTAAAATAAATCAAATCAAAAAGTTAAAAATTAAATTAAACAATTAACCGAATCGATTTAATTTTTTTATCACATGTTTCTTCAACAAGTAATTTGTTTTAATATGATAAATACTGTAATAAATATTGAACAAAAAGTGATAAATTCGATATATATTATAAATTATTTATCCAATATATTTCTAGAGAATATTAAATTCATTACTCAATTATAAATTATGTATTTAATATATTTGTAAAAGTAAGTATTGTATATATTTTAAAGCCACTAGCTCCACAAAAGTTGACTTTTATTTTGATGGTTTTGATTTGCTGTTTTGACTCTTCTTGCTTAGCTTTCTTAAATTACTACTTAGTGGTTATAATTTGCAAGTGTGTTAAAAAAAACATGTGCAAGACTTCATATCCTAATCTAGTGGATTGACCTGTAATTTACAATTCACCTCCATCTTAAAGATTGTCTGCAGCAACAATTGGATTAGTTCATCATTTAGTTTTGAGTCGTTGACTTGATTAAATCGTTTATCCGAAACAACAACAATCCGGTAAAAATTTTACTGAACGCGTAATCTGGAGAGGTTCAGAAGTCACAATTATGCCCCCAACTAAAAGAAGCAGTTAAGATGAAGGACAAGTAACTGACAGAGTCAAGCATTTGGCTAATGTTAGTACTGCCATACAAGTGACAACTTCTGCAGTTGTGTCCACAGTTACCAGAATTGTATAGAGATTTGGTAATGGTAAGAGGCTGTGATGTTTCAGACACTTAACTAGAGATCAGAGTGGCAATCACAAAGCTTTCACACAAGGCAGAATCCAGATTAAACTGCCGTACAAGTGACAACTTCTGCAGTTGTGTCCAAAGTTACAATTGTAGACAGATTTAGTAATGGTAAGAGGCTGTGATGTTTCAGACACTTAACTAGAGATCAGAGAGGCAATCACAAAGCTTTCACACAAGGCAGAATCCAGATTATCCCCTCTGCCATATATAATTATCTCAGTGAGATCAAACAGAAACAAAAAAGAGAGAACTTTTAACGTAAGACCAGAAACCATTCCTGCGAATAATCTCTGTATAATCGATCTACGGTTATGCACAAATGTCCAGGCTTACCAATATATGGAAGTAAGGCCATTGTGTCCCAGATGCAGCTGGAAATTGGAAGCTACTTGCTGATTTCCCTTTGCAATGTGCAAATAGAATGGGAAAGCAATTCTGATTTCTGCAAGCAAGAAGGGGAAATTAAGTCGATCAACAATCATAAGCTTTTGCATTAAATCGAGAAATTTCCGAAAACAGTGAGCTTGAAGGAAAGGAGAAAACCTATTAGAGACAGAGTGACATGATTGAGAGGGTTGTTACGAGAATTGTATAGGTTGCAAGAACAGTCAGCCAGTTTTTTTTAAAGCTCCCGAATAACCGTAGCAATGTTGAAACAATGGGGTAACTCTTCCAGTATGAAGAGTGTACAAGAATCACTTGATGTGTAAGAATTTACCTACAAAACTCAGTCATCTTAAAGAACCCAAAAAAATGAAGGTTCCTCGTCTAATACACATTGACTGCAGTGTTCATCAGCTCACTATCCAAAACACCTACTTGATTGTAAACCATCATCGACTGCCGATGCTATGAAATGGTAATGACTGAGGTCATGCAAATTGCTCAGCAGGTATTATACCCTTGCATGCTAGTCTAGTCACTCAGTTAACGAACATCTTCTGCATTGCCCATGTGATATACACCATGGTCCTCATCAATGGGATTGGAGCTGAGATCACAATCCAAGTCTGAGTTTGATGCATACTCCATGCCCTCGTATTCGCCATCTTTACTTAGCTCAAAATCATTTTCTGCGCATTCTCTTCTATAGCGCTCCATTCCATCCTCTCCTCTATTTCTCTGATAACTAACCAACTCTCCATCTATTTTTGCTTTCCTTGGACTCAATAACACCAGCTCACCCAACTTCCTCCGTGCCAAATACAGATCATTTGGCTCCAACAACTCCCCTCTCCGATATGCCTCCCTAAGAAACACAGTATGAAGTTTCCCCTGATTCCCTCTCGTAGACACGTAGAATATCCCCTGGTGCTGAAGCAAGAACTCCTTCAACTTCGTCGGCAAGTTCATAGCCATCCGAAAATGCGCAATCCTCTCCAAAGTAATCTTTTTCTCCACCGTCATTGACAACAGTTCATGAATTGTAGCCACTGCCCTCTTCTCCAACCTTTTCTGAGCCTCAATCGACCTCATATCATATCCCTCGATACAATCATAAGGTGACCAATAAGGCGTCCTCTGCCATTTCCACACTGCAATCCTATAATACTTCCCAATCTTAAAACCAGGTGGAAAATTGATTCTGAAGTAAAACCTAGAATCCTCAGCCGCCATTCCCTTCTCTCTATACTCTTTCTCCCTAACTTTCTCTATTGCACAAACAGTTAAATTTGGGTCTCTATCAACAATCTCGATGTACTTGTTCCTAGTATCCTTAGCATCAATCAATCTAAAATACTGAGGGTACTTGAGAATCACCGAGTACTCAAAATCATCAGGTAACCCAAACTCATACCTCGCAATCCTCACATGTTCCAACCGAATTCGACCAGTGTTGCACATCATTATCAACTTCCTCAAACGGGTCACGGCATCGGGGACTTGGGCAAGCAACACTTCTTGCTCTTGTTGAATCTGGACAAGGGCTTTGCGAGTTAAACGACAATACAATATCCGTTGAACAGGGTGTTCGAAGACTTCGAAGACGTGAGGGAATTTAAGGATGAATGCTCCGGCCTCGTACTGTTTGAAGCCCAGGCGACGAGCGAGTACGTCGAGACGAGAGATGGGCAGTGTCTGGTTGACTTGAGAGAGAATCAAAGACTGGAATTTTAGGACTTTGCGGGTTTTCTTCTCGACTTCCATGTAGTTGTCGTAGCCGTGATCGCGAATTCGCTGCTGCTTCTTGGGGATGGAGGTGGATTTGGACATGGGTCTTACGGATTCCATTTTGTAGAGAGTGTATTGGACATGTTTCAAGGTGTTGGCTTTAGACTTTAAGAGATTCTGAGAGATGAAGGACAGCATTGTCTGGATTTAGGTTTTGGTCAATGAAGAGTACGAGCTTTGGGGTATTACAGAGAGTTCAGCAACAGAGATTGCCAACGATGAATAGTGAATGAGTTACAATAATGGATTTTCTTAGTGGACCAAATTGATGGGCTTCGAAAATGTTTAATGGCTTTATAAGAAGTTGCTGAATCAGAACATAATCCAAAAACATTGGAACTGAACACCCTTTAAACTGTTACAAGAGCACTAACAGTAAAAGCCCGAGACCTAACTGAGAAACTGTTGTCTACAAATCTTCTGTAAAACCTTAAACGATTCACTAAATAGAGAGATGGGTCCAAACAAGTCAATACCCGAACCACTTACATAATTCCATCAAACCAAGTACAGAGCTTGAGCACTCGCTGCCCTTTCCTGTAAGTTCAAGGCTTCCCTCTTCTTTGCCTACTTGCCACCGTCTAACAATCATCTCGGTGAGCGGTTCGTTCTTGACTTGAAACCCTTTTAACGGCGGAAGTTCACACCTGAGCTGTTTCATTTCCGTTCTATACTGTTTCTACACTTTTCTCGTTCTTCTAATGCTTTTCATGTCCAAAATGAAAGATGAACCAAGACTACAAGTAAGCTGATTAACAGAATGAGTTATCAATCCCTTCCAGCTATTTCAGTTGAAGGGCTGCTTTGATCCTCTGGATTGTGCATGAAATAAGATTGTTTACCGTCTCCAACGAATCCACGTTGATCTTTGCTGTCGGAAGGCTATTGACCAGTATCTGGAATCCTATTGTTAGAAGAGATCCACCGCCGACGCTTCCATCGCTGTCTCTTTTGAACAAAGTTCCGTTGCAGATGTTTGAACCGCACTTGTCGAATGAGTTGTCTGGAATGATCACAAATCCTGACGGCAAAAGAGCAACATAGTTGGAATCACCACCGTTCATCACTACATTCATCGACGCTGCGTCAACCGGTGCATATACTATCAATGAACTCGAGTCATCATTCCAGGTTTCTTGTAGTATCAGCATGTTGGTATCATTTGTATTGCCATTAGCAGCCTGATGATGGAATTGAAAACAATCAATTAACATTACTGTATACAAGTATGCATCAACAGGTAGATTACAATTTACTTGCCACTTACATTAGCTCGGAGAAGGGAAACCCGGTTCCCGTGTCCCTGGCCCTTCGGAATGTTTATGAACTCTTGCATAATCCCACCATGTGATAATATGTCCCATTCACTCCTCACTCGATCGTCACTCAAGAAATCAAATAGTCTCTGCCAGGTTACCGGCAACCAAACAGAAGTTGCAGCACTCAACACAACACCAGATGGCTCACCAGGGTCATTGCTACTCTGTCTCGTCAAAATTCTAATATTGTCACCTCCATTTCCAGCCAGAAGCTGATCCCACCTACGTGTAGACGAAGCACAAACCCCGGAACAGAAGTTGTCTACCATACGATGAGCCAGCTTCAGCATGCTCCTCTTGCCATTCAGACTGAGCCCTGCAGAATGGTGCTTTTACACATCAGCAAGAAAAGCATGTTTTTTCTACAGATAAATGTACATAACAGGAAGAGTTGAGAAGTGAGACCTGTCTGATCCTCACCAGAAATGTCGGGAGATACAAGGACAGCCACGCACTCACAGTACCTTTGTAAGGTGGACACCCACCTTTGGGCACCAAAACCCCTGCCGGTACTAACTACCAGTCGATAGAAATGGTGGAGTACACTCTCATCATACTCAGAATGTTCCACCCACGTAACCTGCGTTCAATTAGAAGTCAACATGACAAGAAAAACAAAGCAAAGAGGAGGTGCAATCATCAACTCCACTTGTTATTACTGAGCTTGCCAGAAGTGACAGGGAGAGGGTTCATATCACCTCGTAGACAATAATTAAACATTAGAAACTGGAATAGAAACATCATATACATAGTTTATACCCCAGTTATTGAAAATTCCAAGGTCTTACCTGGATAGAAAGATTACGATTACACCAAATTCAAGATGAAGGAATCATATAATGATATCTTAGACACACGGAGATCAACAAAAAGTATTTAAAACTCAACAAGCAATAAGCCATCTTCAGTAGATATAGATTAACTAGCAAAGGAATTTAATAATCTAATGGTGTAAAGATGGCGGACAACTACTACAAGAGAATATTTTCCAGAAAAAGTAAGGAATTTGCTGAACTAGTTACCTTAGAGCAACCATTGCCCATATCTTGTATTATGCATCCTGAAGGAAGTCTCCTGCATGCCGTTAATGGATGCCCATGTAAATGTTCTTGTTTTACATCTATAGAAACATCAACCACGGCCCAAACTCCCTCTGCGTGCCGCTTGCAAAACCTAAGAAATCTCACATGGCGGACAGGGACTAAAGGCGAAACCACTTGAAACTCAGCACGCATCTAGGAAAAAACTTCTATCAGTTCCACTTCCAATTACCGGCATAAATAACCAGAAAAAAATAGCAAATCAGCATACCACTTGCAGAGAACCGTTTTTGGTTCCATCGAAGCCTGATGATATCATATCAATGGTAGAGGCACCACCAACCAAGCCTGAAAATGTTTCTGCCCATTGATTCTACATACAAGGAAAGCAGGTAAGCTAATATTAAAATGCTGATTAGTTTCGAGCATTGCACGATTTATCGATACTGAAAAGAAAGAAACAATAGAGTCGACATTATCCACAGCACTGCAAGGATATCTTTAACAAGTCAATACAGATTAAAGTAGCATATAAGAAATTTCTAATAGCAAATTCAGATTTCAAGAGGGAAATCATGAAGAGCTTTACAATGGCAGGAGTTTCATAGGCATACCACATCCATTAATATCTCAACAAGTGCCGTGCTGTTGATGATAACTATTCCAGTCGCTCTTGAAGCCTCAGTAACAAAGTTAGTGGGCTTCGTGCCAATACAAGGAGGAAATGCCCTTATGTACTCCTCAAAGTTCAAGGTTTCTTTTTCTCCATCCAAACTTTTAATCCAAAGAGGGTTATCAATCTGTGCCAACTTGACTAA
>JAOSBK010000006.1:39893831-39904490 GCA_027568895.1 Erythroxylum shatona | reverse complement strand
GCCATAGGTAGTCCTGGACAAATTCTTCTTCCTCCTCCAAAAGGTAGCAGCTCAAAGTTCTGACCCTTAAAGTCCAAACTTGTTCCGATGAATCTTTCAGGTTTGAATGATAATGGATCTTCCCATACAGAAGGATCTCGCCCGATCGCCCAGACATTTACTATTACTTGAGAGTTCTTGGGAACTGTGTAGTCCATGACCTTGCAGGTCTCAGCGGCACAACGAGGAATGAGAAATGGCACTGGAGGGTGTAACCTTAGAGTCTCCTTCACGCATGCGTTCGGGTTTGGTTGAATTCGCTTAGCTCTCGACGAACTTTGTTCATGGCTTCCTTGTTCTTGATCAGCTCCGCCATTGCCCACTCTACTGTTACCGCAGTTGTATCAGTTCCTGCTGTGAGCAGTTCCTAAACAAAGTTCAATAATCAATAACACAACATATGCATGTAGATTAAAGTGAATTGAGAGAGGAAGGTTAAGGGACTATGCTTTGCTTACAAGAAACAACCAATTGATCTTCTGGTCATCGAATCCATTAGCAATAAAAACATCCAAGAAATCAGCTTTCGAAGATTCCCGGACTTGGCTCTCTCTTCTTTCCTTGATGTCTGATTCCCATGTCGCAAACATTTCTTTGATCAATTGCAAAATTTTTCTTTTCACACCCTGAAGATCCCATATTGGAAAATAATCAGGTAGATAAGGAGTAGCCCCTATCTCCATCATCTTCCACACAAGGCATTTCAGTTCCTGGCCTAAACCTTCATCTTCGATACTCATGACATCCCTAGAGAAAAAAAGGTTACCTAGTATGTTGAAAACAGTTGCAAACACTGCCTCTCCGATGTTAACAACTGTCCCTTCTCTAACTCCCAAGAAACCATCTCTGCAACTTTCTTTTCTCTCAAGATGGCTTGTGACTCGATTGCATTTGCAGAGAACAGTTCAGTTCTACAAAGGGCTCGTAAGTTCTTCCACTGATCGGTACATTTACTGTTCCAAACAATCGCCATCCGATCAAGAACATCAATTTCATAAAGAAACCGTTTTGAAATTTTTCTACCAGAGAGCAAGCGATCCTGAGTTTTGAGAATTTCATTTGCAGCCAGTGGAGAAGATCCAACAACAAGAAGTTGGGTTCCGAGCCTTAGTGAAACCAAAGGGCCATGAACTCTGGCAAGGTTTGCCAATGAAACATGAGGCTTTTTCCCCATTTGGAGAATGTTTCCTATGATCGGCCATGGCCTTGGACCTGGTGGAAGATGCAAACTTTTGGGAGATGGATATAGAATGTTTCTGAATTGGATAAGGATAAGAGGTAACAGAAGAAGAACAAGAGGAAGAACAAGAGATGGATCGGTTGGCAGACTAAGAAACTCCGCAAAACCTGTCTTGTCCATCTGCATGTCACTATGGAGGATTCTGCAGAAGCTGTCTTCTACCTTAAAAATTGATGGGATTCATATAAGTATACAAATGGACATTATAAAAATGTTACAGCTAAGCACTTCTTGTTTGTAGTATTAGTGATATACAAATGGACATTATAAAAATGTTACAGCTAAGCACTTCTTGTAGTTTGTAGTATTAGGGATTATCACTATCATATAAATTTTTTTTAATAAAATAAAAAAATTTATTTAATAATAATTATTAATAATTCTTAAATAATGGTTACATAATTGACTGCTTTTAGTTATGTCTTTTCAACTTCTAAAATAAGCAAAGGAATGGTTTACTTTGAGTTTGCTAGTTCACAGTCATTGAGGACTATAATAAAAGAATGACAAGCTCGAAGTAAGGATACATTGAATCCGTAAATATCGGTTAGACTAAATCTTTATATGATCTTTGAATCATTAAATCACTTAATAAAGTAATTGAAATACGTAAATTAGACACAAAAGGTACAAGTTTCTATATTTATAAAAAGAAAAAAGTATGAGCAAGAGGCAACAGATAATCTTATTGGCGGCAAATTCAAATCACTAAATATTAAAAAATCGTGTGAAATAATAATTTGTGACAATTGTTTATTTGTTATCAATCGTCACCTTAATGGTCGCTGAATCCAAGTAGCAAAACTATATCCGCGATATTTTTTGAAATCGTCGCAAAAAAGTTTTTAATACACAATATATTCGTCGGTAAAATATATAACTACCAAGAACCAAAAACGTCGTATATATGAATTTATGACGTATATGTTTCGTAAATAAATGTTTTTACCTACGAAACCGTAGTCGTAGGTAATTATTTTTACTAACGATTTTATTTTTGTAGCAAAATAGTTGTAAGTAAATGCTTTTAGAGACGTTCAAGAACGTAGATAATAACATTTTGTAACGATTTTGTTTTGGTAGCTAATACTTTTTAGTAACAAACATTTTTTAAATATAAATTTTATTATAATAGTTAAAAACAAATTTAATTTAATTTATTACAATTTTTAAGACAGTTTGAATTATAAAATAGTTACATATAATAATTAATGTTGGTAACATATTTTTAAATAATAATAAATTGAAATAAAATAAAAATTAAAAATGGAATGCATTTTATAAAAAATAATTACAAGTTAAATACAAAATTTGAACAAAATTTATAAACAAAATAAGACTCTTTATCATCACTACTACTGACATAGTTTGAACCAATTAATTGGTTAACCATCTTTTTAAACTTGTTCACTTCTTTTATATTATGATCTAACTTCTCTTCTGTACATTATAACTTAGTCTTCAGTGACTGGTTTTTCTCTTGAAGCGCTGTGACATATGCTGGTTGTAACGAAGATGCATCAATAGGCTTAGGGCCATACCCAAGACCTTAATTTGATATACTCCGATCTTGTACCAAAGACATTGTTGCAAGTGCCATCGCCATTGGGCTAATTTTCTTGAGACAATGATGTCTGCAATAACTCTTGCATCTTGTCCTACAATTTAAAGTACAAAATCAAGTTAAGTAAAAAATTATTGCTTAGTATTACATTAAAAAATTAAATTGTAATGTTAATTTTTTTGTATATATATATATATAATTACTTTGTGCCTCTTCAAACGTCCAACCTTCATCTTTCTTGTAATGTGTTAGCTTGTACAGTGTGATCCTATCACACTCATGTCCTTGGAGTTGAGTTTGCTTTGTTATATGAATTTTAGAAAATAGAAGATAATATAATTTATTATATTAAGAAATAGAATAATAAGTTAAAAGCATTACACTTGCAAATTCTTGTCAGATGACAACAAATAATTTGGAGTCGGTGTTATGAGGAGTCTTCATTTTTGCTTTGTTCACCTTAATTTTCTCACACTTTTCCTAAATTAAGAGAAGTAGCCATGAAATGTATAAACAAATTAATGGAAGGGAATATGAAGAGAAATAAAACAAACCTGAACCTTTGCAAAGGTCCTCAATAATCACACATTTTACTGCAATTTTTTAGAGTCACTTGTTTTGGAACATGTCTACTTACCTCTTCATCGGAAGGGAAAGATTGTTAATATTTATGAAATCTATATCGATGATCCTTCGCTCTTTGTTTCAACAGTGAACTAACACAAGTTGAAACCTCAGACTTGTCGATATTAATGATATTGAGCTTCATTTGTGAAGAACACGTACATGTTAACTTATTGTTTTTGTTAAGCAATACATATAATCAAATGAATTGAAATATTACAAAAAATTTATCCAAAATATTTTGGAGCAAATTATCTTCCTTCAACTGCCTGGCATCTTGAAGGCAAGACAGCTCATTCCTCACAACGACGCCTAACTCACTAGACAATTTTGCAGATTGGATCTTATCCAGAGGGTGATGTTGCGTGGTGTCAATGGTCACAGAAAACTTCTTGTTCATTGCAACATTCATTTGTTGCAACTCAGCTCCTTTTATGATATCTCTACCTCTTTTTTTAATGATAATATTAGAACCTGAAAACAAAAAAAAAATCATAATAAGAAAAACACACTAAACATGTAATGATTAATTTCAGCATTAATGTAAATATGTTTGGTTAACAATAACAGTCCTGAAGATCCCTCAGCACTAATGGACGATGTTCGTAAAGGTTGTTGTTGACTGTTTTCATTTGAGGATGCAATTGTTGGTTGTTGAACGATGAGGTCAGATTGAGTTGGTTTTTGTGGGGGGGAGGAACTTCTTCGGTCATTGCCACCTTCTTTTCCTTATTTCTACTAGGTGCAATTATATTGAACAACTAAAACGAAATATGAAGATAACACATGATCTTAACTCAAACATCAATATTCCACATGAATATAAGGAGATTAGTAGTTAAATACTAAACATTCGACATAACATTCTGTATATACATAAGTGAAACTTTAAAAATATGCATCTAGTTATCGTAAATTAACATAAGTAAAACATCAACAACATAAGGAAATTATGAACATAACATTTTAAACAATACAAATAACTTAATTATATTCAATTATCATAATCAAAATTTTGAAAATCATCATCATTAAGTACATTCTTGTTGGATTTTTCATCACTAATATATTCGAGCAAAGTATTGTTATTGTCGTTTAAGTCATCCAGAGTATAGTCTTCATCTGTTTGTAAGATGAGATGGGCTTAGACTTCATCTAGTTAAACTATGTTGGGATTGGCATCTCTCCTATAGAATGATGATAAATCTACATCTTCTAGTAGAATGCCTTCGTTATTGAACTCCAACCCAATTTCTTGATAGATTCCATCTGCATCCTCATCCAATTGACCAATATCCCTTTCACAAAAATCAAAGACATTCCTTTGTTGAAAATTTTGAACAACTTTTCAACTGCTATCCAATACAATATTGTTGATGTAGAAAACTTGTTTGACTTGACTTGCAAGAACTAAAGGATCATTATCATACCATGTCTTACTAACATTTATGCTAGTAATATGCCTGTTCACTTTCATGTCAGTTACATCAAACATTTGCATTTAAGTGGAACAACCTTCTTATCCTTGATGTAGTGCAACTCTATTATTTCACAGATAACACTGTAGAAGTCAATAAAATTGTCATCATGAAATCCTTCAATGACAACCCCACAATTTTAACTTCTAACTCGACTATCTTGATCTTGTATGTGAAATCTCACCCATTAACAATGTAACCTATGTATTTCTTCCCACAAATATGAGGCCCACATGCCAAACTATATAATGTTGTTATCGCTTCTTGCACGTTACGGTTATATAACTGTATCATCTGTATGGCAAATTAAAAATAAATATGAGGATGAGACATATTCTTATATTTCCATAACATGTAATCTATATGAAACTTACTCGATTTTTAAACCTTGATACAAACTTTTGCCTATGTCTTTCTTCAACGTTAGTAATCCCCTTGTTGCAAATTATCTCTTTGTGCTTTCTATTTAAAAAAGACAACGACAGTAAGATCTTAGAGTGAATGAAGAAAATTGTATTGGTGCCTTCGAACGTGTAAGAACCCTTTTCGAGAATCCAAACATCCGAATCTCATTTATCTTTACTGACTCTCATATCACTTGAAATCCAAAAAAACAATTATATTATTGTCATTGATTGATGCAATCAACTAGACTCAACTTTAAAGTTGATTTATTGTTGTATCTATAAGAATTTGTCAAACAACCTCTCTACTAGTTAGGGATCAAGCTACGTACTATGGAGTGTGAACTATTATTGTTTTTATTCTATGACTGTAAGTATTGTTAACCTTCTAATTCAAAGTTTGTATTACTCCATATATCATATTATTATATTGATACAATTATTAAATTTTTTATAACTAATTTTTGCATTGTTAGTAATTATTAATGATTAATTAATACTTCTGTTTAACACCTAAAAATATGTTGTGTGTATTTTTTCAACAATACGTTATAAACATTTAAAACAAATCTTCAATAAAACATGTCTTAATTATGATAGATTATAAAATGTTAGTGCAACAATTTTGAAAAATGTGAACCCCTTTGTGACGATTTTGACAAATGATCACCAAATGAATTGCAAATTACTGTGGAACCTTTGATGATGATTTTCAGAAATAGTCACCAAATGTGGATGATTTGGTGATGATTTTAAAAATCGTCCGTGAAAATGGATCATTTGGTGACGATTTTAAAAATTCATCACCAAATGTGGATCCTTTGGTGATGCTTTTAAATATTGTCACCAAATGGTTACTTTTAGCGATAATGGGAAAAATATAGCAAAAAACATATAGCTAAATGTCTATGAACCTTTGGTGACGATTTTTGAAAATTATCACCAAACATCTTTTTAGTGACGATTTTACATAATCGTCACCAATTGTGAACCTTTTAGTGGCAATTTTGAAAATTGGTCACCAAATGTTTACCCAATTATGGTGATGATTTCTGAAAAGTGTCACCAAAAGTTAATTTGACGATGAAAGTATAAAATAGTCACCCAATGTGGACCATTTTGTGACGATTTTTAGGAATCGTCACTAAATGTTCACTATTTGGGGATGATTTTTGTCATTCGTCACCAAATGTTGATTTTTCTATGACGCTTTTATAATTAGTCACTAAAGGCTTAGTTTTAATGATGATTTTTAAAATCGTCGTAATATGGTCGCTTTTAGCAACAATTTTTAGAACATCGTAAAAACAGTAGCTAAATGTCTACTTTGTTGTAGTGAGAAGATATATATATATATATAGTACTTTCAAAAAAAAAAAAAAAATATATATATATATAGTAGCTTTTCAATTCTGTCCTTTACACTCCTCATATACCATAGTCTTTAACAATCTTGTAAAGTAATTTTAAGTTAGATGGTTTAGACTTTATATTAGAGCATTTCCATACTATCATTATATTTGATACTAAACTAATCAAAATATAATATGATTATTTCAAGATCCAAAGTTCTTAAACAGTGTTTGCTATATACTCTAATTATTTGTATACCAAGTGATTTACGTTTTAATTTAAAAGTATATACTTATATGTTATAGTCTCTGTATCTTACTGAATAAAACAAATGTTTGAAACTGACTGAATGCGAGAAGCTGAGGCCAGTTGCCAGCAATTTAATTCAATTGTATAGGTCTGTTCCTTTCACTTGTTCATTAACTTAAATCAGCAACAGATCTGACAATGACAATGTTTTGGTCCGTAAGTTCTTTAACAAAAATAACATCGCTTTCTAAACAAAAATAATTTCATTTTGGTGTCAACTCAAGACTGACTATCCAGCTTGGGCTACAAGTTAAAAGGAGTCAGGTTAACCGAATGACCCCATTATCATTCTTATCTTAAATAACGCATCTGCCACCAGTAAATTACTCATCTAATTGGAATTGGACATTTATCATACAATCAGTCACAAAATGCGAAAAATGAGAAGTTTTGACCTTTAATGTTTGGAATTAGACATCTTTGTTGAAAAACTAAACTTGATTGTACCTCTGAGTGCAACTTTTTTTTACAATTTTCTAACCAAATCTCACTAAAGGAATAACTTAAAAATAATCGATCATAAATAAGAGATTAGATCAGATTCCTACAATTTTTTAATTTTATTTTATTAAAAAAATTATAGCTTGCACCTTTTTCTTATTTATAAAAAAGAAAATAAAATTTTTTAATTTTATTTTTTTAATTTATAATTATAGATCTGACAATATATTATTGTTATTACTGTTGTTTCAAAATTTTCAGTTACTAATAAGTTTACAGTGTTATCAACTTTGTTATCCCAATAACTCTAATATCGTTATTATGATATTATGCTCCAATGTTATGTTTTGTTTTAACAGCTTTTGATGTCTTTTATTACCCATCAACGTTGAAGCTCTCCTCTCCTTTCATACATACGAGACACTCGTTTGTTCTTTTATTATTCTTCTCCTCTCTAGCTGTCGTGCTTTTCATTTTCTCCTGATACAACATTTTACACATTTTTCTTAAGTTTTCCTGCTTCTCACTTATTTCTCCATAGCAATCTTCTTCTGCTGTTTTGTCTTTTCTTTTGGATTTAGAGACACTTCCTACTCTACCATTTAGAATGTACTGAAGCTGATGAAGAAGGCGTTAATCTTAGGGTCGGATTCCATTGTCTTGCTACATCGTAGAGGGGGAATTTCTAACTTAGAGCAGTAATTTTTACGACGCCTTACATTTCATATAAGTATTTCCAATTTTATTTTATTGCTATTTTCGCTAACAATTATAACTACCTAAATATTAAGAATATCAAAGTCATTTAACGCAACCTATCTATGCATAGTTATAATGTATAATTAAATCTTTTTGTCATCTAATATTCTAATTACACATAGATTATAAAATTAGTTTATACTTTTTTAAATTCAGTCATGTTTGTTCTTGCTGATTAATAATTGAAATTTGAAATTTTCTTTTATTAAAGCTAAATTTAAATTACTTTGGCCAAGGAATTCCTTAAATTACTACCAATCAATAATAGTGAAGGATTCTCCTTAATTATAAACATGCCTTAAACAAAATTGCTAAAATAAAGTAATTTTGAAAATAACAAATTAATCACATATAACCAATCCCAGCAAAAATAATCTTAAGAAAATATTCAAAAATAGAAAGAATATTTTTTTACAATTTTCTGAAATTTTCATATATATATATATATTGACATTTATTTCAATTTTCATACAGATTCATGAAAATAGGAAAGAAATAAATAAACCAATAATTAAATTTTGGCATAGGTAAAATATGACATATAAAACTCCCACTAACTTCTCACTAGCTAGTTTATTATGCTAAACATTATTATTTTTGTAAGCACTAACGTTAAAAAAAAGGCATTACACATTAATAAAAATTGTCATTTTCTTTCTTGAAAAATATGTGAGATCCACTTTTTATCAACAAATTGAACAGTTGACTCTTACATATCATCATATGGTCCAGTGGTAAAAATGAGTTTTACCAATACTCTTTAAATATTCAAACAATCATATCTTTCAAACCAAGATTCTGATTTGTGCACGTAATATATTATTAGAATCGTCTTAAAATCTAGTTCACATCATATTATGCGAATAATGTCACAAATCAGTATTTTACATATTTATGTGGTATGTTTTTGATCCGAAAGGAGAGTACATTAACTGTAAGTAACTAATCTGGGAAGCGATGCCTCTGAAATATCCTCTAGTAGAATAGACAGGCAACTCACAGGCAAGTTCTGAAATTTGTGGATGCCAAGTTTCAGAGTAGTGGCATAGTTGGCTAGCCAATTCTCAGCCCTATTGGCTTGTCGGTAGACATGCCTTACTTTGACGATCCAATCTCTAACTATTAAGTTTTGAATCCCCAATATGAGGGAGTTAAAGCAGATAGATTGGGTCGCAAGTGATGAGATAATGTTGATAATGATCAAGGAGTCCACTTCAAGTTCCACTCGCCGGTATCCAAGATCCCAAGCTAATTGTAGACCGGTGAGGACCCCCACATAATTCAGCAGAAACGATAGTGCAATGCCCAATATTATGGGCGAATCCTCCTAACCAAGAACCCAGATTGTCACGAATAATTTCCCCAGCTGAGGCCCACGATGATGCCACTTTATAAGCACCATCCGTATTGACTCTTACCCAAGTAAGTGGAGGATTGTGCCAGCCCACAAGGACCTCTACCCTCGTCCTTGGACGTGACAATGCTCTGTCAACTATTTCCGTAGCTTGTGTGAAGGACTGCACATATTCTAACACTATGCCGGGTTTGATAGGCAAAGAGAAACGGGTGATATGTTGATTATATATATATATATATATATGAGGTCAGGTCAATCATATCATATCTGATATCTTATAAATATAAAATTCACATAATCATATCACAAACAAGAAATAACATATATGATGTCATGTTATCATACGCGTCATCATACAAACGGGAAATATTTCAACAGAACAACATTAATGTTTTGTGCTTCAAAAATGTCTTGTTAACATCAACTTCACTTTCTGTATATCCAATTAACACATGTAAATACCATTAGAATCCTAGTGAATTCTAATTTCTAACGAGATCCACTTTCATATATTAGTTAACAAAATAATTTGTCAAATAATTCTTTCCAGCAGAACTGGTTTCTCAAGTTTTGTTCATTGTAGATATATATACTCAATCATTGTCATGTGTAAAAACCAATGAAATCATCCGCAACATATCAAGATTCACCGAGGAACATGAAAAGAATCATCAATAGGCTCTAATACTAATGAAGAATTTACAATCAAACTTAATGTAAACGGGGAAAGCAACAAATGGAGGATTTTTTTTTTTTATGTTCCTGACTCACGATATGTTAAATCTACGAGAGGTTCAACTTAATTCCACCGATTCAAATCTCTTTGCTTAATCAACAATGAACGATTGTGATTATTTAATAACTTGCCACTCATTCACTTTTCAGACTGTATATTTTAGTTAGTTACTCAATTGTATTTTTTTCAATTACGCTTTATATGTACTTATAGAGAAAAAACAGATCAGGCTGTTCAGAAGATATGAATGATTGTGATAACATGTTTTATCTAATGGTTGATAGAATTTTATCATTTGTGGACTAGCATAATTATAATTATTTTGTACAAACCCCGATTAATTGGATGTCAATAG
>JAOSBK010000006.1:39873576-39893731 GCA_027568895.1 Erythroxylum shatona | reverse complement strand
ACAAGTGCAATTTTCCAGATTTCACATTCAACTCAACTTCTTTCATTCCAACACCAATCCTACATCAATAAGCATCCTTTTGAACCTCTATTTCAGCCATAAGTTCATCTCAACATTCACTTGCATAATTAATCAAGATTTGGCAGCACATAACACACTAGGTTCTTCCCTAAATTTCCATTCATCTAGCATCACACACACATCAAAACCAATCCAAAACATGTTAATAATTCCTCTTTTACCAATCATAAACCAATCAAAACCCAATTCAAAGCATATTCATCATTCATCCTCACACAACTTACACTTATACCCATACAATTCTACCACAAGTTTTATGAATTTAGTACACCAATAAACACATTCAAGGCTTCTAACTAACAATTAAAGAACACAAACACAAAGTCTTACCTAACAAACTTCAAATCTTTAATTCTCCAACTAACACCAATTTCCTTCACCTCACCTCACACACATACGAAAATCACCATTTTTAAGGGGTGTAGGAGGTTTAGGCTTGGATAAATGATAAGGAAGCACTTTAGGTAGATGAGGAGAGTAGCAATTTCAAAGAAGGAGGAGAAAACCAAAGAAGAAGGAGAGGAAAATGGAAGCTACGGGTGAGAGAACTTTTTAAACCTTCAAAGTAATTTTTTTAAAGCTTTCAAGGAGAGAGTCGTAGAAGCTTAGCCCACTTAAGACAAATATTAGACTATTATAATAAGACATCCCTAGGCAAGTGACAAGTGTCACTTGCCACTTGTCCTGATTTTTATTCCGGTTCCAAATTCTACTCCAATTTCTCGTCAAATTCCAATGGCTTAATTCAATAAATCCTAACATCATGTCTCTAATTTTCCAGTGCCATCGGCCAGTCATTTTCGGTACCGGAAATCCACTCAGTCAGCCACTTGGAAAATTTTTCGGTCCGGACATTGATTCCCAAAAATTCCAGAAAAATTTCCAAAATCCCCTAAAAATGGAAAACACACCTAGATCGCTCCAGATCAAATTTTCAAACACAAATAACACATTTTTCACCATAAACACATATGCCAGGAAATGTCATGAATGCATGTACACTCATGTGCATGTGCAAAAATTTCAATTTACGTGCATATGGAGGCCCTCTTATGCATAAACATGCCGAGACTAATTTATACACTCCTAACCCGTCCCAAATTACCATTTTACCCTTCCCATCAGTGATGGGATGTTGCAAATTTGCCAAAACTTCCTTTTAGAGAAATGTTCCTCATTGTCTCAGTTTCATAATGCCACCAAAATCATTTAATTTGGTGAACTACACCAAAAGTTATAGTCCAAACATTTCGGACTATTATTTTGCTAAAACATTTTCCAGCACTTTATTTCCATCCAAAAATTGATATTCTTCAAGACAAAATTGAAACTCAATTTCTTCATAAAAATTGTAGCCCTATTTCTCTAGTTTAATCCAAATTAAGAATAACCTAATTTTGATGACTAGAGCAAAAGTTATGGCCAAAATACTTTCAGATCTTACTAATCCAAGACTGAACACTAATCTGAACTTCAATTCAGAAATTGAAAGTCTTAGGGGCTAAATTAAATTTTAGTTCCTTCATATGACTTGTAGCCCCATGTCTCTATTTTAATTTTCCTCAAAAATCAATTTAATTGGATTTCTACATATCAAGAATTCCTCAAAAGACTGAATTATGTTCAGAAAATTTCCCAACTTACTTTGATTAAATTGATCAACCTCAATTTAATCTCAAGAATTTATAAATTTCCTATGAGGATTTAGATAATTGTCTTAGGAATCCAACGCTTCGGAAACCAATTCAATCATGTTGGACGAAAAAGTTATAAGCAAAGGATTGAACAAAGGTCGGATGAGGAAAGAAAATAGCAAAATCAGAAGGAAACCAATCGTTCTGATTATCATAAGACGTGAGCGTATTCCAAAAAAATCACCTTAGTCATTATTGGTTCATCTCCTTTCTCTAATACCCATCATGAAACTCTATATCTCTTGATCATTTTGAAGAAAGAATTTTCCCAATCGGAGCTCTATAGCTCAAGATGTGCTTAAAAATCCAACGTATGTTTATAACCCCATTATGCTCTTCCAATCGACCTCTCAAAATCTTTTAATCAAACTTTTTCAGTTCAACTAAAAATTATACTAATTTTTATATCGAGATAGATACATATCTTAGGAATCTATTGCTTCAAGAATCACTTCATTTGGAGGTCGTGTGGGGAAGTTATGGACAAAAGAATCCAACATGTTTCTGTCCATAATCATTTTGTACCTCTCTTGGTGCAATCGCCATAACTTTCACCAAAAATGTTGGATTGATTTTGTTTTTGTACAATTAGAAATTATACATCTAGACCTACAACTCCTATGAAAACCACAAAATCAGATTCGGCCTCTAGAAGTGTCAAAAATCGCGATTTTCACAAGTTGACCCGTGAATGTCCGTTTAACGGCCATTCATGTCCGTTTAACGGACATTGTCGGCCTTGGAAGCACCATTTCATCCGAGAAAGTCCATTAAACGGACATTCATGTCCGTCTAACAGACATGAGTGAAACAAGGGGTCCTTTTGACCCGAAAAGGTCCGTTAAACGGACTTCCATGTCCGTTTAACGGACATGGGTTTCCCAAAACCCCTTCAACCCTTTCCAAAGCTTCCCACTTCCAAACTAACATCATATATACTTATAATCTTCACAAATTTACTTATTCAAAAACCTTAACACTTTATAACAATCCAAGCAACAAATTCAATTCACAAACTTCTCAAATCTCTACTTAATTGGTTCTTCAAAACCTCAAATTTCAACCATTCGTCAAAACTGTCACAAACATAAATCTTATATAACATCATAACTTGTATCAATCATAACTCTTAATTCCAATCTCGAAAACTTGCATACTTGATATCGTTGTAAAGATAAAAGAACAAGCTACAACTTCGAAGAAGGAAACTTTTGGCCAATTCTATTTTAATTATTCTAGAATTTCCCTTGAATCAG
The DNA here is from genome assembly GCA_027568895.1 of Erythroxylum shatona. Lineage (NCBI taxonomy): Eukaryota > Viridiplantae > Streptophyta > Magnoliopsida > Malpighiales > Erythroxylaceae > Erythroxylum > Erythroxylum shatona. The sequence continues at coordinate 39,890,700 of JAOSBK010000006.1, read as the reverse complement.
TATACACATTTTTATCCTACACTTTGACTTCACTCATTTAATTTCATTTTCATATTTCTAATTTCCACTAAGAGTTCGGGTCCAACAAAAGGGAACAAAAAATGAAGAAAAAGTTGGAGTTGCATGATGGTGCCAGAGAGCTGGAGAGCATGAGAAAATTTCAGCTTCTCTAGCTTACAAGATTTTTGTATTTTTGACATTTTGGGGCTAATTTTTGGAACCAAAACAAGTGGGAAACTCCGAAAAAAAACCTTATAAGGCTCAATAGTATTAAAAAAAAAAGAAAAACACAAAAGAGAGGTTGCACATCATAAACAAGGAGATCAAAAGTGGAAACATCACTATCAACTCCAATTTTTTAGAATTTCCAGATCAAGACTTCAATATGTTTTCTCTCTTTTATCTTCTTATATTTAATTGTCTTGGATATTAATTCTGATTAGTTTTATGTTAAACATGATTATAGATTTCTAAATTTACATTATGGTTTAATCTATAACTTTATGTTGTTCAATTCAATATATTAATGATTTGCGATATTTGTCATGCTTATATTTGATAAAAAAATCAAGAGATTGAATCAAAGTTATATGTGTTAAGATGCGCAGTGAGGATTGATACCTTAATAGACCTATAAATATCATATTAATAAATAATTGAAAAGAGATCTTAATGTGCGATGAGGAATAGACCAAGGCTAAGGGATAGGTGTGAATGTTGATGTGCTCCATAACAGTGACACGCCATAATTACAAAGCTGGAACAAACTGTTGAATACAATTGAACGATCCTGGGAAGTTCTAACCTTAAACAAGTTGATGCTTGGGGGCAAAAGAGCCTACTGTGTCCTCTAATGCTCCTGGGAGCTTGGATCATTACTTAACTGGAACATTACTTAACTGCCTAACTCAAACTTAAACTCAGCTCAATGATCACAGAAGGCACCTAGAACTTTCCTCAAAACCTAAGGCATCTTCAAGCATCATAACTTCCCCAACCTAACTCTTTGGATACCTTCTACTAGCAGACCCAACCCATTCTTAAACTCACAAACAAAACCACGAGAGATCTTTTAAGATGTAGGAAACAAAAGGTGGAATGGCACAGAGTTGCTTGGAGCAAGGTATGAACCCCAAAGGCTTCTTTCATACCATAGTTAGCAATCCTAAATAGGCTTAATACTACTGATAAAATTCACTATCTGCAAATGGATAGAACATGTCCATTGTGCAAGATTCATGTAGAAACAAGAGATCATCTCTTCTTCACATGCCCTTATAGCAGTTATGTATGGGAATCTATAGCCAACAGATGCCTATGGCTAAATCCGAGGAACACTATCATAGAGGTGATCCAAAAATTCATAAACTCTACAATTCCTACAAACCCAAATAGACAAATCCAAGTTTTATCCCCAGGACTCTGTTTATATGGACTATAGAAGCGGAGAAACCTCAGACAGTTTGGCGGAATCAACACGTCCAAAAAGATACTCGCATATGAGATTCTCTGTGAAATCAAAGAACTCATTCTACTTCGTAACCTTAATCAGACATGCAACACAACCATCCTAAATTGACTGAATGTTTAACTAGGAGCTATGCTCGGAAGCTAATCACATCTATGATAGAGAAGCAAAAGACACACGGTACAGTTAAAGCAGCAATGAAGAAATTAAGACACCTAACTGGCTGATCTAGTGTTGAAACCACCAGACCTTCACGAGACCCTCGCCATCTTCCAAAATTCTAGGAGGAGACAAGAACGCCTCTTGAAGATGAAGAATCCATTTGTTGCCCTCATTCGGAAGCTTCGTGATACTCTAATTGTGAGGAAAAGATTTCTTTACCATATATAACTATCAGACATAGTTAACGCGTCTTACCTCCACCAAGTGAACGCTATCAGTTTTTTGTTTTATCATGTCTCCATGGTGTTGTCGTGGTTTTGCCTTAGTTGTTTGGAGTTATAATCTTTATAAAATTCATATAATTTTCAAAATAAAAGGGTATGAATGCCTGTCGACGTTGGAGGAAGCCTTACAACAAGACATTTAGGGGGTGTTTGGTTTGAGGGTTTGGGAATGAAGGAATGAAATAATTGTGAAAAACAGTGTTTGCATTGGGGTTTTCAATTCTAGGAGAATGGATTTATTGCATTAAATTTGGGAATTACTAAACCCACCAAATGAGATGGGTATTGAGTTTTCATTCCAGTATAAGTTTTTATCATGATTATTTTTTACTCTTTTATCCTCAGCCTTTGCCCTACCATCATCTTTACTTCCTTATCGCCTCTCAATTTCTTACGATCTCCCATCCTACCTTACCGTGTCTTATAAACGAAGGAATTTTTTGTTTTGCGCCTCTAGGTATATTTTCTGAAATCCCTCGATTTAATCTGAAATCCCAATAAACATATGAAAGACAAATTATTTTCATTTTTAGTAAGGATAAAAATGGTATTATATTATCTTTCATTCTCATTGATGCAACAAACCAAACAATATTATTGGTATTAATAAAGAAACCCAAGTTATAAACCAAACATCATTTTTTTTATTTTTCATACCCATTCTCATCCCCTTCTACGATTATACCCATATCTATAGCCAATCCTGTGCTCAAACCAAACGCCCCCTTATTTCAGGATCCAAAGCTCTTAAACAATGTTTGTTATATACTTCAATTATTTGTCTACCATGTGATTAGCATTTTAACTTAAATGTATTTTTTTCTTTTTCAATATAGGTACTCAATTCATGTATATTATGCTATAGTCTATGTCTTTAATTTATGTACAATATGTATGGTCCATGTCTTAGAGAATTCATAGAGGAAAGAAATGTTTGAAACTTATTGAATATGACTCAAAGTCGACTTTACAAGATTTGAATTGAACTTGGGCTTTTCGAGTTTGACCAAAAGCAGGCTAAGTTCATATTTTTTGAACTATCCAAAAACATGATCAGACTTGAGTAAGTTTTCCTAAAATCTGGTCATGTGTTAAACTAAATTTGAACTTATGAATTAAATTTGGACTCGGGTTTTACGGCATCTAAGCTTAACTCAATCCATCATTATTATTACTAATTACACATCATAATCAATCTACAATCTCTAAACTTTTCATTCATGTCTAGATCAATCAAACCAATTATTTATGTTAACATATGTGTTATGATATTTTGGATATTATTTGTAATTTGACAACTTTATTTATTTGAGGAAGATTATTAAGATGAGTATCTTACCTTATGTGGGACTCTTTAAAGATAAGGTTTATTTGAGATAAAAATCCTAATCATGATGAGATTACTTGATATCAAATTGCCATATCTTAACTAAGATAAGGTGCAGATTTTTGGACCCTACTTGATAGTCTATTTGAGTAGTTTTCATCTGTCTAAGGCAATTAATTTTTTAGTCACATTATCTATATTGGATAGCTATTTTTCTTTGCCTATTGCGTGAATTTTCTGAGCTAAATTGTGTGGGAAAAAGACTAAAATATGGTAACTTGGCAGCTGTAATTTCAATATCTTAAACTATTTTTGGCGGCTGATTTTATTGTGATTCTGTCCAAATTGTGAGCTGCATTTTTCTATAAGGGTTGCGTGATTTTCTCAAATGTCTGTTATCGTGTTTTGCGCAAAAATCTCTAAGAATTTTTGGTATGGTTGCAGCTCTTCTTTTGTGATGTCTTAGTGATAAAACATTCATTAATTTGAGGTGTTTTGTGGCTGCTGTGCATGAGATATCTAGTAACATTATCAAAGGTTACAACAGATTTTTTGGTGGACAACTTTCTATTTTTTTGTTGAAAAAGCTACATTGTTAGGAAAGTTTTTTTTTAATCTCGTGTATTAGTTTATGTTCTTACTGTTTAAATCACTTGAGTTGTTTAATTCTTCTCATTTATAGAACATTGTTAAAAAAAAAATCCTCTGTTGAGGTTAACATGAGGTAGTTATATTATTGGGTATGATTTACTTTTACTGGTTGTGAAGACAAGGGATAATGTCAAGGATAGGATGAGTTAGCTTTGTAATACCTTAATAAAACCATTGTTATTCTTTAGTGATTTAGTTGTGTGAGAATTTCGTAGACGTAAATAAGGTGTGCCGAACTATAATACTAAATCTTGAATGTTAATTTTTTATTTTGCATTTAATTTCTCTTTTTGATTGTGTTATAAAAATTACATTTATTGATACAGTTGCTTTATATCAAGCAACCATAGATATAATAAAGCATTGCAGCCAAACCAGAATTTTTGTGATATCACATTCTTTCATGAAAAACCAAAGGGGGTTAAATAGTTCCGCAGACTATCCACAAATTATTTTTCCGCACAAGTAAATCAACAATCACAAAGGCAAAAATAACGAAGACGCCGACGTTTGGTAACGCAGTTCGGCACACCTTGCCTACATCTGCGGGGCCCTCACCTAGCTTAATCACTTTCACCGAAATACAATAGTTTCACCCAAGGCTTTACTGAGCCGACACCACTCAATCCTTAGCACTATCTCTCAACCTCACTTCCCGTGAAAGAATTCACACCCAATAGTACGACCGCCTCGTACTAACCTCAACAGAGGATTTTCTCAATCAATCTTTTAACAAAAAAAATAATGAACAAATAATTCAAGTGATTAAAATAATAAAGAACAAAATAATAATACACTTGAGATAAAAAGAACAACTTTCCGATAAGTTCTGCTCTACTGAAATAGATTTAGAAGTCGTCACAACAAACAATCGAATTTTAGTGCGGACTTGCTATAACCATAATCTCTGGATTTGCCGACAATTGATCAATCAAACAAGTATAGCGTCCTTCTTTCTGCAGCCCAGCAGTATGACGCATATGACTTTCAAGAGTGATTGGAGAAACTACCAGAAGATGAGAGGAGAGCCCATATGGACTCTTGGAATTATTTTAAGTAAACCCACAATCTTTCTCAATTGGAGAAAGCACGCACACCACCAGTGAAAGCAATTTCCTTACTCACTCACACCACATGGTTCAGCTCTATAACCCCCACTGTGTGTTAATTCACCAATCAATTTGCTCCACACACACAATACCCATTCATACACTCCTGCGTTACTCCCCTCACCACCGATGCATTATTCAAATCTCTATATACACAACCAGCAGTCCTCAAAAACGATAGTCATACATACACACACCAATAGGATTTTTTTCACTTACGTAATCAACTAGACTACATCCACCACAAGAAGATATTCACTTATCTTGATAAATTTCAAAGAATCCACTAAATATAGGATTTCATCCTTATCACTTGTATCTTATAGATTCCTTTTTAAAATCAAATAAGGAGGCAATAACACAAACTCCATCTTTTATATGTCCAATTTAAAAATGCCAAAACCAAATAAAGAATATATAAAATATATTCTAACAATCTCCCCCTTTTTGGCATTGTTTGTCACAAATATGAAACTCCCCCTAAATAACATAATTGGACATATAAATCAAATGCACAATCCATAGGACAAGTACTCCACTCTCCCTTGACCAACATCAAGTTCTCCAATCATTCAAATTTCTCCCCCTTGGGACAAAAAGATGCCAAAAAGCACAACGAATAGTCACTCATATATCTTAAAATCTCCCCTTGAATGGAAAATTCACCATAAACATCCTGATGTCTCCCCCTTGAGAACAAGATAATGTCAAAAGTATAATCATACCAACGGAAGAGTTATAAGCATGCCAAGAAGACAAATTACCACCAATCAAAACACTGAAAGATATGCCCGAAAGAGAGAGAGATACCCGAAAGAGATCCATACCGATGAAAAAGCTGAAGAGTTTTCGGTAGAGCCAAATGGAAGTCACTAAGCAAACTACTAAAAGATGAGACGTCAATAGCAACAAAAAAAACTAAAGAACTAAAGAAAATATTTTCTTTCCTTTTTTTTAACAACACAAAAAAATACTTCAAAAATATAAAGCACACTGTCCCTGTGCCCTTCGAAGAATTTCAAACCTGGAGTTTTTCTTTGGCTCGAATGAAGATGTATAACACAAGTTTCCTATAAGTTCTTAATAATTAACCATTTTTCTTTCTCTTGTTTTTCTTCTTTCGCTCACATCCCCAATAACATTTTCTGCTAGATGGTTTCTTCGGATTCGAGATGAAAGGCCTCGGTTCAAATCAGCTTTCATTGTTTTAGTTGGTTCATCATCCGAAGTAATTGAAAGTTCTTCAGTTTCTGCAGTTTCTTCCTCAGCAGTAACTAACTGTAAACCACTTTCTGCAGTTACTTCATCTGCAGTAACTAACTGCAAATCTGGGCATTTTCTGGTTTTCCTTTCACTACATTTTTGTGCTTGTACTTGACCTTTTTTAATCCAAGCTTGCTTCGATACTATGGGATGCTCTTGGAAATTTAATGGAGAGTGACAAAATTTTCTGTTTTGACCCCTTTGAAACATTATCTGTAACATCTTGTAGCATCTCGGTCTTATATGCCCGATAACTCCACAAAAGTGACATGTGGGTATAAATCTTCGATTCTTTTTCGACGTTTCTACCTCTTGGCCTGATCTAAACATATCAAAAATTTCTTCATTCACTTTCGAGCACTCACCCTTATAGCCAATGCCTTGAAGATCCCCTTTAACTTTACCAATTTCCAGCAACTTTTCTAGTTTTTCGGTACCTCCATTTAACATTCTCAATCCCTTTTCGGTACTTACTAATTTCATTCTAGCTTCACCAAGTTCATTTGACGTCAACATCAAATTCTTTTCTAGTTCTTGTATGATATTTTTCAAGTGAAGATTCTCTTCTTTCAAACTCTCATTCTTTTTCTGCATTTTCACCCATTTCTCATACAAAGCCTTGTAATTCTCATAGGTATTCCCAACTTTATCATCACAGCTACTTCTGTCACTGTCATAGTCTGATGTTGAATCCCGAGCTGAACTAATTCCAAAATTTTCAAATTTTCTCCCTGTTCTGCTGTCGGTTACTTCCTTCTCAGTTGCTGCTAAACAAGTAACTGGACTTTTGCTGTGTAGTGCAACCAGTGCAGCATTATTTGCCAATTCCTCTTCACTGCCCAAATCACTTTCAGAATCATTTTCACTCCAGGTGGTGGTGAAGGACCTTCCTCTTTGTTTCTTCAATGTGTTAGCACACTCTGATTGAATGTGACCAAACTCTTGACATTCATGACACTGAATCCTTCTTGCTTTCTGTTCGCTTTTTTGTGCTTTGACTTGTTGTCTTGGGTTGTTACTAGATGAACTCCTACTGTATTGTTTAGAATTAGATCTGTCTTTCTTCATTCTTTTTAGCCATTTACCGAAATTTCGAGTGAGCAAAATCATGTCTTCATTATCATCTGACTCATCTTCCACATTATTCACATTCTTTCCGACTTCCACCTGTAGTGCCAATCCTTTGCTTCTTTCTTGCTTATCCCTTAAGAGATTCATCTCAAAATTTGTGAGAATGTCGATAACTTTTTCCAATGACAAATTATCAATATCATGAGCCTCCTTTATTGCTGCAATTTTTGGAATGAATCTCGGTGGCAACGATCTCAACGTTTTCTTGACCAATTTCACATTGGAGTACTTATTCCCAATTGATGAGCTTGATTCGCAATATCTCTCAATTTTTCGTGAAAGTCTCCGATAGTCTCATGCTCATCCATCTTCAGCTCTTCAAATCACACAGCTAGCATTTGTAGTTTCGAAGATATCATATATTTTGATCCTTCATGAATGGTTTGCAAAACATCCCAGGCTTCTTTTGCTGTTTCACATGCTGAAATCATAGAGAAGCGTCTTTCATCGATGGCACTGAATATCGCGTGCATTGCTTGTGAATTCCTCAATGCACTTTCTTCTTCCTGTTTAGTCCATTCAGATGGATCTTTCTGAATTGTCTCTCCTTTATCATCAACAATCATTGGATGAGTCCAACCGTGTATTACTGAATGTCAGGCTCTCGTCCCCTGAGCTTGAATAAAGAATTTCATCCGAGATTTCTACGATGGATAATTTGATCCATCCAATAGTGGTGGTCTGGTAATTGACGAGCCTTCTCTTGTAGCCATGTCTGCGAATCTAGGATCTATGTCAACTTGCTACCAAGTTCTGAGCCGGTAACCTTGTTTTGATACCAATTGTAATTCCTAAGTTATGAATATTTCGCAGACTTTCTAAAATTATTTTTCACACAAGCAAAGTAGAATCTCACGAAAGCTAAATAACAAAGACATCGACGTCCCCATACCACTCAATCTATATAACTAACCCACAACCTAACTACTCGTGAAAAATTTTCACGCCCGATAACACGACCAACTCGTGTTAACCTCGTCAGAGGATTTTCGTAACTATTTTTACTCAAAAGCAAGAACAAATAAAACAAGAAAAAGACAAATTTCTAGATCTGAAATTATTCACAGATATAAATAAATCACTGCACCAATAAGTCATGCACCCATCAGCCACACAACCTTCTCTGTGCCGCAACTTGCAATCAACTTCAAGAACCCAGAAAAATCAGCAACTCCACATCATACGCATACTGCTTGTTAGAGAAAAAATCAGAATGGGAAAAGAACTGCTCCAAGACTCCCACACAATCAGCTCAACAGAGGATCAAAGAAAACAGAGCAGCAACCAATGTATATCAACAGTACATTATACTTCAACAGCAAAAAAACAAAAGAACATAATTGCAGCTAAGGTCAACTTCTCGGAACATATAACACATACAACCACAGTAACACCCCCACACACTCTATGTTTCTTTTGATAGACTCCTTTCCAAATGTGGACTCTAGAGATTCATTCAAACATAAATTTTGATTATGTGGTATATAATACCAATTACACGTTGACCACACAAAGTCAATATCCCAATTTCAAAACGCAAACTCCAATACGCAATCTCCAATTAAAGCACATCTTCAAGATTTATGGAAATTCCCATGTCCAATAAAAATGCCAAAAATAAAGATAGGATATATTTATAATAAATCCTAACACAAAAGAAACACATATGACAGCTGTCAAAAGAATCTTCAGATATGTGAGTGGAACGTCAGATTTTGGGATTTGGTATACATCGGATTCTACATCTTATCTAGCTAGATATAGTGATGCAGATTAGGTTGGAAACTTAGATGATTGCAAAAGTACTTCAGGGGGTTGTTTCTTTTTGGGGAACAATTTGATCTCGTGGTACAGCAAGAAGCAGAACTCAATCTCTTTCTCAACTGCTGAGGTTGAATACATAACCGCAGGCAGTTGTTGTTCACATTTGCTTTGGATGAAGCAAATGTTAGAAGATTATGAGATTGATCAGAAAGAATTAATAATCCTATGTGATAATAAGAGTGCGATCGATATTTCAAAGAATCCTGTTCAGCATTCGCGCACGAAGCACATTGATCTTCGACATCATTTTATTCGAGAACTTGTAGAGAGCAAGACGGTGATTTTATCTCATGTATCTACCGAAAAGCAGTTGGCAGATATTTTCACAAAACCTCTCGATGCGATAAGGTTTGAGCAACTTAGGGGAGCTTTGGGATTGTGTGTCCTTTCTTATTAGTTTGTATTTTTATTATTTATTTACTTCTGTAATAAAAAAAGGAAAAAGATATTTAAAAAAAAAGGGAAAACACAAAGTCCCTTTTAGGGGTTTAAATCCCTAATTTTTGTTTCATTCTCTTACTTCTATTGTCTTCTTCACTCTCACCCTAGACTTTGGTCTTCAAATCAACATTTGGCTCTTATCATCATCTCTTCTTCTTCGGTTGCTCTCTTTCTACGTTGGTCCCTCCACCATAATCATCATTCCCACAAGCAAGCTTTACTCGTCGAGCCTTCAAGGTGTGGGTAACATTCCTTTTAGCTGTGATATTTCGGTGGGTTGATTCTCTGTCATCTTCCTAGGTTCTTTCTTGCTCTTGGTAGTGATTCTTGATCGGTAATAGCTTTCCTTTCTCTTTATCAACTGTTGTATTATCTGTGGAGTTAAAGTTGAAGTTTGGTCTCATTGGGTATGTTTGGGTTTGTGATTTCTGGTTGAAAATTTGACTAATTTCATGAGCTATCACTGTATTGAATCATTTTGTGTTGAATCTGAGTTAAAGTATTTTGGAAGCCTCAAATCTAATTGACTGTGGTTCTAGCTGATTGTGGGCTAAATATTTGTGGTGGACTCTAGAACTTGGGTATTATTTTCTGCTGGATTCTGTACTGAGTGAAGTGGTATCTGTGTATTAGAATTTCTGCCTTGTTGCTTTTGATTATTCACTACTGCAGTATGGGTAAAAAGAAAGAACAGGTGCTCTATCCAGTTTCGGAAAAACCGTCAGCAGCTCCTACGTGACGCTCCAGTCGCTTGCAATCTCTTCCAGGCTCTGGTAGAAGCTTTGCAGGAGCCGGATCATCTTTGATAGTCCCTATTGATATTCCAGATATTCAGGATCAAAATGATCCTTTTGATGATATTGATCGAGTAATTGAGGCTTTGATCAAAGAGTCTTCATCAGAATCTGATGCACCTCCTTCACCTCATTCTATGCCACAGCCAGTCCCTCCTCCAGCTCCAAGAAAGCGCTTCAAGATGAAATGTAGAAAATCGATACGAACACCTAGATTTCATCCTGCTGCCAGATTGCCAGTAGATAGAGCAGTCTCCTTCAAGTTTTTCACTTCAGCTGCTGAGGAAAAATGGAGTACCTTACCAGATACTGGGGTCGTGTTGGATCGATCTATTAACCTGGATGAATTTCGCCGTCAGGGTCTGCACACTCTTCTTACTGAACGTTCATTGCTACATGCCTCCCTGCTTCCACAACATTATGACTCCGTCCTGATAAAGGAGTTATATTCTAATTTGACCAGTGATATTCTTAATGTGAATGCTACTTCATTTGGTGTTGTTTATGTAAGGGGGAGAGTCATAAGTTTTGATGCAATTCGGCTGAATGTGTTTTTGAGATTTGACAATTTGGTTGATAATTCTCTTTATGATGATGAGTGGGAAGTTTCATCCAATCAGATTGCCACAGTCTTAACTGGTGGTAAACTCAATGCATGGCCATCGACTTCTGCTCTTCGATCTTCCATGCTTACACAGAAATATTTTGTATTGTTCAAGGTGATAGTCACCAACTAGATGCCAAGTACTCATATGGTGACCATATATCTGGCTCAAGCCAAGCTCCTTTACGCTATCGGAACGGGAGTTCGATTCAATCTTGGCCGCCAAATCATCGACTCCATGCTGGCTATTGAGAGTAAGCCACACTCTTTATTATATTTTCCTTGTTTAATCTCACAATATTTGTATTCCAATGGAGTCCCCAGGCTTGAATCGAGTATCTTGGAAACTATTCCTCTGATGAACATTTCTCCAAGGATTTTTTTACAACCACGAGTGGTGGACTTGCCAGATGTTGCCTCAGGTCCTTCGAATGCTTTGGGTCCCTCTGTCGTCAATCCCAATGCTGCTTTATTCTCTGAGCTTGAGTGCATTAAAAGTGTTTTGCAAGCTACAACTGAAGCCGTTCGTCAATTGAAGCATCTAGTCCTTCAGTCTCTGGGTGCTCCTTAATTTTTTTTTGTCATCTCTTGTCTCAAAGGGGGAGACAACCCACAGATAAGCAGTGTAGCAGTGTCTTTTTCTTCTTTGGTTGGACACTTGTAATTTGTTTCTTGTTGCTTGTTGCTCGAATTTGGTTGGTTTTTGTTTGGAGTTAGCTTATGGTGGCATATGTACTTGAATGAGGGGGAGCATCAACATTTCATATATCTTTAAATGTCCAATTACTGCCTACTTGTATGCTGGTTAAAAGTTGAGACAAAAATGCTAAAAAGGGGGAGATTGTTAGGATTTATTCTAAATATATCCTATCTTTATTTTTGGCATTTCTATTGGACATGGGAATTACCATAATTCTTGAAGATGTGCTTTAATTGGAGATTGCGTATAGGCGATTGTATTTGTTTTGAAATTGGATGTTGCTTGGGATTTGAATTGGAGTAATATTCCATATAACCATTTAAGCAAAATTTTCGGTGTTTTAAAAAAGAAAGAGGGATCTTATATTGTCCTTGTTTGGAAAGGGTCTATTAAGAAAACCTAGGAAGTGTGCGTGTGTTACTGATTTTGTACTGGTCACATTCAACTGAAGAAGTTGACCTGGGCTACGCATGTGTTCTGTTGCTTTTGAGAAGAGAGTTGTGTAGTGCGGAAGAAGTTTTTGCTGCTGCTCTGTTTTTCCTTTGATCCTCTGTTCTTGAGCTGATTGCGTGGGGGTCTTGGAGCAGCTATTTTTCATTGTTTTTATCTCTGACAAGCAGTCTAAGTATTATGCGAAGTTGCTGATTTTTCTGGGTCCTTGGAGTTGATTGCAAGTTGCAATACAGAGAAGGTTGTGTGGCTAATGAGTGCTTGACTTATTGGTGCAATGACTTGTTTATATCGGTGAACAATTTCAGATCTGAGAATTGTCTTTTTCTTGTTTTATTTGTTATTGCTTTTGAGTAAAAATAGTTAGGAAAATCCTTTGACGAGGTTAACACGAGTCGGTCGTGTTATCGGGAGTGAAAATCTTTCACGGGTAGTTAGATTGTGGGTTAGTTACATAGATTAAATGGTACGGGGTTAGATCAATCTTGTTTAATCTTTGCGAACTACAGTAAAAGTGATCAATCTGGGTGAGAGCACCGCAGACGTAGGCAAAGTGTGCCGAGCTGCATTACCAAACGTTGGTGTCTTCATTATTTAGCTTTCGTGAGATTTTACTTTGCTTGTGTGAAAAATAATTTTAGAAAGTCTGTGAAATATTCATAACTTAGAAATTTCAATGAATGGTTTACCTGTGTATGATGGTATGAATTTCTTGTTTTATCCTGCGTCAAATGAAAGGTAGGAAGAGGTATTCTCATCATGAATATTAGGCTGGAAGAGATTGAAATCAAAGTTGATGGTCATTCTCCCAACTGACCTGAACAGATAAGGAGTTTGGACTAAAAAATAGGACATCACAAATTCTTTCATATCTTTTAGTGTACAGGTTACAGCTCTGCTATCCTTTGCTTAAAAATCAACTACAGAAACAGTTGATGGGGAAATTTTAGAATGTATTTCTTACAGATTTGAGCATGTTCCTCAAATAAACTGGGATGGAGATCAATGGGATTTTACTATTACTCCCATTTGGAATTAGAGATACATAAAAATAAATATGATTTTTAGATGTTCTTCCAGAAAAGACTTATCAGTAAGCAAGCGTTAGCTATATCCTATCTTAAATTCATTGACTTTTATGTGATTACCTCCAGGAATTAAAATGAAATTTGAAATCCCTTTCTACAATTTTACCTTTTCTTCTACTAAAGTCGGAGAATGTAACTGAATGAGAACATATTCCTTCTGCAACTTTCTATCTATTATCAATATGGTCATGATTTATTTTCTGGGTGAATAATACGTTTCTTAAGCCATCTCTTATGAGATTGGAGAACATATTATATCATCTTTTACACGACAATAGAACTCTGTGTTTTCATGATAGAAGAGGTCAAGGACGGATCCTTTTAAAGTTGTATTAGGGCATAATAAAAATCTTATGAGATTGAAGAACAAAATTCTAGCCTGATATGAAGATGATATAAACAAATTTAACACATCTTGAATTGATTCGGTTTGAATTTTTTATTTAATGAAAGTACTTAAAAATTGATGGTAATAAATCAGTTAGTTTTAAAGACTCTTCCAAACCGGATTACTGGGTAATCTTAAATAGATATGGAAGATGATCCCAGTTCCTAATCACTGGTGCTTACAGATCTCTACGTATGGTAAAGGAAGGCATGGGCTGGCTTTATACATAACCATTAACCATGCATAATATTGGGCCTAACAAGATAAGAGATTGTGCCACTTTTTTAGGATCACATCACATACTTAAAAGGGAAGAAGATGACAGGTGGCAGAGGTAGGCAATTTTGGAGGCTCCGCACCCAAAATTATGCAATTTGTAAGGGTTTTAGTTATAAAGTGATAAGGTTCAATTTTTTAAACCAAGTGCTTTGATTTGCCATTTGTTTAAAATTGGAGGTGATAAGTATTCTTGATCGTAAAGTAAATCGATTTAGCACATGCAATTGGATTGTTTTGGGACAAAGTGTTGTCAACTTGATGACTTAACCGCAAAATGGTAAGGAGGAGTGGAGAGATAAGGTATTAATTATTCCTCTGTCCACTACATTTTAGGTCAGACTGACATTTTGTAGGCTTTCGTCATTGATGTAGACGCATGCTTTGGTTGCTTTCTTAAATTATCAAATTGTATGCACTATACCACAAAGGAAAAATCAACGCATAACAAAAGAAGTCGTGACAATAGAGGTTTCTTTACTCAAAAGGTTATGTATTCGACTTAGTGGCCTCCTGGAAAGAGAGACAGGCCGTCGGTTTATTTCTTTCATCGCTAATTGATTTATGTGATCTAAGTATCGTCATCTCATTTGGTGAGTCAACCTTCCTTTATACTTTTCGGGCATGATTTCACAAAATCAAAAGCTATTAAAATGGATCGGTTGATAGTGTTGGAATTTGACATCTCCCACAGTTCCACTCCATCTTAAATTCAAACTTTTCTCCTTTTGTAATGATGAATGAGAACAAACTGGAAATTGAAAATATGAAACACTCTGACACTTGCATTTCTAATCTAGTAGTGCGTCCAAGTTTTATGAAGCATGAAGTTCACTTCCTGTCTTAGTTCCTTTTACTATTATCATTAGTGATCAAGGGTAATTAACTTTAGACCAACTTCAGGCTAACTCTTCCGTTATACATACAGAATCTATGCTAAATATAAAACTTTTAGTTCAAGAGGTATGAACTTCTTCTTTTTTTAATTTTGCTCATTCTAAAAATATATTTTATTATTTGAATTTCTTGATAAGTATCGTCTTATATTGAAAATTTTAACCAAGATCACCACATAATTGATTGCAAAACATGACGTGTTCATTTAGAATTTTAAATTTGACTATATCATAATTTAACCTAACTTTAATTAATCCCTTTTATATAATCAAAATTTGAAAAAAAATGTTCTCAAAATAATTAAAATTATAAAAATCACATCTTAATTATAAGATGATACTAATTCAACCCATAATGATATCCCGAAAAAAAAAAATTTATTACTTGACTAACCAGGGAGAAGCAAAAATATCAGATACACGAATCAATAAGAGTGAGGAGCTAACATATTTCATGTTTTGTTTTTTTATATTGAAGCTATAATTTATAAAAACAATAGTGTTTACAAATAAAAATATGTTTTGATAATATACGGGCAGAATACTTATATCTAATTTCACATCAAACTTTTAATTTCGTCATACACAAAAGTCAACACCGCATCAAAAGTCAACTCTTCTTATTCAGCGCTTGATTAATTTAAATGTCGTTAAATTTTTAGCTTTGGAAATAAGGCTTGAAGTCGTACGCCTAATACCGTACAATCTAATTAAGTATGTGGTTTGCGACTGGCACTTCTCTCGCTTCCTGCTTGCTCAAGGACCAGGATGGCTTCAGTGAGCACCAAATGTCTTTCAAATCGGCACTTGTTATTTATATAATATATACATTTAAGTGTGATAAATTCATAAATCACATGATTTACCATTGGCCCTCACAATCCAATAAGAGAAAAGCTTTAAGATTTTCGCCACTCTAGCCCTTGCCTCGATATAATATATTGAGATAACGATTAAAAACTCTAAAAAACATTTTAAATTTTTTTACTGTAATATTTAAAAGTTTAATTAAGTATTAAATTTTTAATACTTAAATAATTATATTTAAAACATTATTTTCATTAACTTTTTAATTTAAATATCTTTTTTTTGCTTTATCAATATGAAAATAACCTTTATACCAATATTTTAATAGGCAATGAACTCGATCTATCGTGTTTTTATTGACTTTTAATTTTGAAAGCTTGTTTCTGAAAAGCATATTATGTAGCCCAACGTACGTCTCTTCTAGATAAAGATATTATCGAAAATTTGCTTTGAGAAATTTAAAACATTTTATTTGTGCTTAAATTCTGGCCCTTAAAATAAATGAAAATATTTGAAGTTTCTAAGAAAATCATGGAATTGCCTTTTTCATACTTATGTATTCGTATTTTCGAAGTTGGCTTTTAAAGAGGAGGAAAATTAATGATCACAGAATAAAATGCAGAGTGAATGAAAAAATATCTGAATTTTTTCAGCGAATCATCCACTACTCATAAATTTCATTATTTTATCCAACATTAAAAAAACGGACAAAGCTGACTTACACGCAAAACTTCCCTAATTATCCATGGAAGAGATGGCATTAAACTTTGTTGGTCTTGAGTGATTTCTTCCTCAACGACAAATTCCATTGAAACTGGAAGTAAATAATTTGAACCATCCGATTTTTTGTCCAATTGGTCTGTCACTTTACAGAACTACAGATTTTCACAAGGTTTCAAGTTTGTAACATTTAGAACTCTATTTCATGTCAATTTTTGTAATATTTAGAACTCTATTTTATATCAATTTCTGTAATATTTAGAACTCTATTTTTATATCAATTTCTGGTAGTGATAAGTTTTGTAACATTTCGAACTCTATTTCACATCAATTCCTGTAACATTTAGAACTCTATTTCATGTCAATTTCTAGTAATGATAAGTTTTGTAACATTTAGAACTCTATTTCATGTCAATTTTTGTAACATTTAGAACTCTATTTTATATCAATTTCTGTAACATTTAGAATTCTATTTCATATCAATTTCTGTAACATTAGAACTCTATTTGTATCAATTTCTGGTTTTGATAGGTGAGTTATATATACTTTTTCAACTATTCAATTTGTTGATCTAAAGCACCAAAATTGAAAAATAGCAATATTTCAGTTAGGCTATTTAAAGTGAATCAACTGTTGGAACAAAGTTTAATAAGTGAGTAACATGTGTTGGTCTTTTGTGTATCCATTCTGTTGTTGTTTGTCTTCTTTATTACAATTGATAATGAGAATTATTTAAGTTGT
>JAOSBK010000006.1:39850814-39869987 GCA_027568895.1 Erythroxylum shatona | reverse complement strand
CATTCATATCCAAATCTTGAGGATCTTCACCATTTGGAAGAGACCAATCAAAGGACTGAATCAAGGTGGCTAAAATCAAAGGAACTTGCCTCGCAGCCATGGGTAGTCCTGGACAAATTCTTCTTCCTCCTCCAAAAGGTAGCAGCTCAAAGTGCTGACCCTTAAAGTCCAAGCTTGTTCCAATGAATCTTTCCGGTCTGAATGATAATGGATCTTCCCATACAGAAGGGTCTCGCCCGATCGCCCAGACATTTACTATTACTTGAGAGTCCTTCGGAACTGTGTAATCCATGACCTTGCATGTCTCAACAGCACGTCGTGGAATGAGAAATGGCACTGGTGGGTGCAGCCTTAGAGTTTCCTTCACGCATGCATTTAAATATTGAAGTTGACCTACTTGAGATTCCTTTATGGGGTTTTGGTTGAATTCTCTTAGCTCTTGGCGAACTTTGTTCATGACTTGCTTGTTCTTGATCAGCTCAGCCGTTGCCCACTCTACTGTTACCGTAGTTGTATCAGTTCCTGCAGCAAACATTTCCTGTACAAAGTTCAATGATCAATGATACAAGATATGTAAATAGATCAAGTGAACTGAGAGAGACAGGCAAGGGACTATTATTTGCTTACAAGAAACAACCAACTGATCTTCTGGTCATCGAATCCATTAGCAATAAAAACATCCAAGAAATCAGCTTTCGAAGAGTCCTGGACCTGGATTTCTCTTCTTTCCTTGATTTCTGATTCCCATGTCGCAGACATTTCTTTGATCAATTTCGACAATTTTCTTTTCTGACTCTGAATATCCCATATAGGAAAATGATCAGGAAGATATGGAGTTGCCCCTATCTCCATTATCTTCCATAGAAGGCATTTCAATCCATGGCCTACACCTTTATCTTCGATACTGATGATATCCCTAGAGACAAAAAGATTACCTAGTATGTTGAAAACAGTTGCAAACACTGCCTCTCCAATGTTAACAACTTTCCCTTCTCTAACTCCCAAGAACTCAACCAACTCTGTGACCTTTTTTTCTCTCAGGATGGCTTGTGACTCGATTGCTTTTGCAGAGAACAGTTCATTTCTACAAAGGGTTCGTAAGTACTTCCACTCATCGGTGCACTTACTAGTCGAAACAATCGACATCCGATCAAGAACATCGGATTCATAAACTGAAAGTTTTGATATTCTCCTACCAGAAAGCAAACGATCCTGAGTTTTCAGAATTTCACTTGCAGCCTGTGGAGAAGATCCAACAACAAGAAGTTGGGTTCCGAGCCTTAGTGAAACCAAAGGGCCATGAACTTTGGCAAGCTTTGCTAATGAAACATGAGGATTTTTCATCAGTTGGAGAATATTACCAATAATAGGCCATGGCTTGGGGCCTGGTGGAAGGTGCTGCCTTTTGGAAGAAGGAGACAAAATGTTCCTGACTTGGATCAAGATGAGAGGTAGAAGAAGAAGAAGAAGAAGAGTGGTTGCAAGAGTCATTAATCCTGCAGTACAAAACATTGTCTAAGATGGTTCAGACTTCATATGAGCAACTATTAAAGCATCCCCACATTAATATCATCTTATCGGATACTAAACTAACCAAAATATAACATAATCATTTCAAGATCCAACGTTCTTAAACAATGTTTGTTATATACTTCAATTATTTGTCTACTATTTGGTTTACATTTTCATCTTATCTTTCTTTTGAAAGGTTTATAACTTAATTATATAATCAATTTCAAGGATATTAGGATTTATCAATAATCAATTTCAAGGATATTAGGATTTATCAATAATACAACATGGAGGATATTAGTATTCCAACACAAAGGTAAAAAACAGAAACTTTTTGTTTAAGTAAGACTCGGTTTATAATTTAAGAGGTATAAATAAAAGGTAGAAAATTTTATTTATAGTTTAAATTATTCTAAAACATACGTTATAATTTTAAATTATTTAATTAATATTTAAAATATCAAAAACTTTAAAATAGCTTTTTGTTGAGTTTTCTTCCAATTATTTTAATTTAAATTATAATTCAAATCAAGTTTGAGGAGTCATAAATTTTATCACATGCACAACAACCAATTATATGAACATCTAAATTTGATGTTTTTTAAACATGATTTACATCCATAATTACTCAATTCAATAATTCAATATGAAATAGACATATCATTTTAAACAAAAGATTCCCAAAATCCTGATAATAAGCAAGCTGACAAGTACTTTAAAGCTTGACGTTTCAATATCTTCCATGGTATCTTTTCTTCTCTCGATCATATATGCGGCTTCTGTTTCAGGCAAATAGTAATCCCCGGGAATCTGAGTCATCTGATTGACAATTCAGAACTCAGTTATTACATAACATTATCATTTATATGGAGACTTGCCGTTAGATAGGGTTGGTTGTGTTAGACTAGATTTCACGTCCGTCCAAAATTAGTACATGTTCCTGAGTTGGATCATCAACAAGAAGAAGAAGAAGAAGAAGAAGAAGAGGAGGAGGAGGAGGAGGAGGAGGAGGAGGAGGAGGAGGAGGAGGAGTGGTTGCAAGAGTAATTAACCCCACGGGACAAAACATTGTCTAAGATGGTTAGAATTCATACGTGGAACTATTAAAGAAATTTCATATTAACATCATTGTATTGGATACCAAACTAACCAAAATCTAATATACTTATTTCAATCCAAAGTTCTTAGACAATGTTTGCTATATATACTTCAATTATTATTTGTCTACCAAGTGGTTTACATTTTAATTTAAATTATGTATATATTTTATCCTTTTCAATACAGGTACTTAATTCATGTATATTATGCTACATTCCATGTCTTTAATTCGTGTATATTATGTATACTCCATGTCTTAATTCATAGAGGGACGAAATAATTGGAGGAGGTCATTTGGAATGCCTCTGTCTGTGACTGTTTTCAGTCTTTTCCCTTTTCTTAGGGTTGTACATAGTCGTTATTTTTTTTTTTCTCTTTGAGTAATATCATTCCTTAACATTTCAAAAAAAATATTTGAAACTTATTGAATGTGATTCGAACTCGTTTTGACTCGATTTGAATTAAGCTTGATTTTCTCGAGTCGACTAAAACTCGATAAAGCTCATAATTTTTGAACTAACCCAAAACTTGATCAGATATGAGCTTGAATATGTTTTCCTAAAACATGATCAAGTTTTAAACCAAATTTGAATTATTAAATTCGAATTTGGGCCTTACAGCATCTAGGCTTAACTCGATTCATTATCATTACTAATTGCACATCATAATCAATTTGCAATTTCCAAAATTTTCATTCTAAGTCTAGATCTATTAAGATATTTGTTAAGATATCTAATTAATTATTTTAGGCATTATTTATAGTTGGATATATTTGGTATATCATTATGATAAGAAAATTTACCTTGTATGGGATCCGTGAAGATAAGATATTGTGAAGGATAAAATCCTAGAGAAGATAAGATTTATTAGAGATAAGATCACCATGTTTTATTGAAGATAATGGAACTGTATTTTTTGTGATTTAAGCTATCTTTGACAGTTATATTTTTGGTGATTTGAGCAATTCTTTGTTGTTGTGTTCCATATACATAAACATGGATTTTTGGACAATTGTTTTAGCATTTTCATGAGGGAAAAACAAGCAGTAATTGTGTCAAGTGTGCAACTGCATTTTTGGGAGGTTTTCAGTGGTGAAATACTTATCCGATTGATGACTTCTTGAAGCTGTCATGTGTGGATTGTTCGGTGGTTATTTTAAAAGATTCTTAGCAGATGTTGTTCTACAACATTTCACACTTTCAGTTGATAAAGATGCATATTTAGGGGAGTGTTTTTATCTCAAGTGTTTCCTTGTTTATGTTACTTTTGATTCATTCACTTGAGTTTTTATTCTTATCTTTATTATCAATCATTGTTGCAAAAATCTTTTGTTGAGGTCAGCACGAGGTAGTCGTATTACTGGGAGTGATATACTTTTACAGGATGTGAGTATAATGAATAGTATCAAGGGTTGAGTATGTCCTTTCAGTAAAGGCTTGGATAAAACTATTATATCATAGTGAAAGTTGATTAAGTTGAGTGAGGGTCTGCAAACGTAAGTCAAGACTGTCGATCTACATTATCAAATTTTAGTGGTTGATATACTTGTTGCATATTTGATTTTTCTACTTGTGACTTAATTTGGAAAATTCTTAGTTGTTGATTCAGTTGTTTTCTATAAAGTCGTCAAGTTTAGTTTAAAACAACTGTAATAGAACACATTTATTGCAGAACTACATCCTTAGGGACTTCCAATTAGTATCAGAGTAGGTTCACTTAATCAGAACTTGGCATGTCAAGTTGATGTAGATCGATGTTTCGTAATCATGGCTACTAAAGAAGCCACATCAATCACTAGGCCACTGTTACTATATGGTTCCAATTGCCTTGCTTGGAAATCAAGGATGAGAATATTTATTCAAGAACAAGGAACCAAAGCATGAAATTCAATTTTGAATAGCTTGATACATCTAATGACAATTGATGAAAAAGATGAAGCGGTACTTAAAGATCTATCTAAATGGACAAGGGCTGAAGAAGACGGAGTACTTGGTAATTCTCAAGCAATGCATGTTATCTTTAGTGTGGTAGATGAATGTTACTTTACTTTAATATCAACCTGTGAATAAGCAAAAGAAGCATGGCACACGCACACTCTGCAAACAATACATGAGGGATCAAAATTAATGATAGCTTTGAAACTTCAGATGTTATCCACTATATTTGAAGAGCTTAAGATGAAGGAAAGCGATATTATTGGAGACTTCCATAAGTGACTACATGATATTGCAAACTAAACACATCAACTTAGGAAGAAGTGTTCTATTATGAAACTAATCAAGAAAACATTGAGATCATTACCTCCGAGATTCATACTGAAAATTGTAGCTATTGGAAAAGCCCATGATATTAATGAGTTGTCTTTAGATAAAGTGATCGAGATTCTCACAAACTTTAAGATGAATCTGTTGAGAGATAAGCATAAGAAGAATAAATGATTGACGTTGCAATTTGAGGTTGGTAAAGTCGTGAATGATCTAGAAGATGAATCTGATGAGAATGAAGTTATGGTATTATTGAAGAGAAATTTTAGTAAATGGTTAAAGAAAGTGAAGAAATATAGACCTAAATTTACGTAGAATAGTGGGATTTTATCAAATAATAATTTCAAACAGCAAGCAAAAACCTAAAGAGGTGAAAGGAAAGTAAAGAAGATTCAATGTCATGAATGTCAAGGTTTCAGACATGTGCAAGCAGAATGTTCTAATACTTTTAAGAAGAGAAAAGGGAAGTCTTACACAAGCACCTGGAGTGAAAATGAATCTGAAAGTGAGTATAGTAGCGAAGAAGATATTGTAAGTATCATGTTGCGTTAGTTGCTTTATACAACAAAAGTTTAGTTGCTTGCTTAGTAGTAACCAAAGAAGAACTGACCAGGAAAACATAGGTAAATCAGTCTAATAGTAACTTATAATACAAAAAGGAAGAAATTTGCAAGGCTTATGAATTAAGGTATGCCAAATGGGTGAAAATATGTAAGTAAAATGAAAAGCTTAAAAAAAGAGAATTATATCATGAAGGACGTCATTCAAGATCTAGAGAGAAAGTGTCAACAATAGATGAACTTAATGAAACAAAGCTAAAGCTGGGCAATACTGAAAAAGAATTAAGAATATTAAATGGGGGTATTGAAAAGTTAAATCAATTGATGGAAATTGGAAAAAAAAACAAAGGAGACTTTTAAGTTGTTGGCTATAAAGATGAATGTTCTAAGTTGAATGATGAGAAAAATGGTGAAGCTAGATTCATTAAAAGAGAAACTTCAAGGAGGAAGAAAAAGTTGTACCTACTTGTCACTTTTATAGTGTAAACAATCATATAAGGCCAAATTGTTATAAGTTGTTGCAACTGATATTTTAGAGAGCTCAAAATAGAAATTCCAAACATTCTTTTAGGGAATTTCCAATAGCAGCCAACGTTACCAAAGTAGACTTGGGTTAGAAAAAATCAACTATAAGCACTTGTGGCTTTTAAATCCATACGGGTTGCTTCTCAAAATGGATGGTATTTTGACAGTGGGTGTTCACGTCATATGATAGGTAAAAGAAGCTATTTGATGGACTATTAAAGTTGTATAATTGGATAAGTTATTTTTTATGATGGAAAGAAAGCTACTGTCATTAGAAGAGGGACCCTTTGCGTGGATGGACTGCCTAACTTCAAAAATGTGCTTCACGTGGATGGTTTAAAAGATAACTTGGTAAGCATTAGTCAGCTTTGTGATGATGGATTATTAGTTAAGTTCACCAGTGATGAATGCAGGGTGTTAACCAAACAAGGGAAACATTTAATGAGCGAAAAAAGATTGACAGATAATTGCTATATGTTGTAAGTCATTATCTCTTACAAATCAGCCTCATATGATGATAATATAAATCTATGGCATCAAAAACTTGGTCATGCCAACTATGATCTCATTAACAAGTTGAGAAAATTCGAAATGATGAGAGGCTTGCCCATGATAAACAATGATGACAAGACTATTTGTAGTGCATGTCAAATGGGTAAACAAACGAGAGTGCCACAAAAAGGTTAGATATGTTACATCTTTTTGTATATTGGAATTAATTCATATAGATTTGGTTGGTCAAACGTAAAATGTTAGTATTGATGGAATGAGATATTTCTTGATAAGTGTTGATGATTACTCTAGATAAACTTGGGTAGCCTTCTTGAAAGAAAAATCATATGTATTTAAGGCATTTAGAAGCTTATGTGTATATATTACAAATAAAAAAAATATGACATTGTTAAGATAAGTTCTAATCATGAAAGGCAGTTTGAGAATGCAAGTTTTAACAATTTTTGTGACAAACATGATATCATGCAAGAGTTTTCAGCACCTAAAACTACACAACAAAATGGATTTGTTGAGAGGAAGAATCGAACTCTTCAAGAGATGGCCAGATCTATATTGAATCGGAGAAAAATATCAATGAGGTTTTAGGGTGAAGCAGTAAACACGACATGTTACAAATGCAACAAAGTTCATCTTTGAAACATCTTGAATAAGACACCTTATGAACTATGGAAGGGAAAGAAATCAGATATTAGCTACCTTCATGTATTTGGCAGCAAGTGTTACATTCTTAGATATTGAGAACAACTTGGAAAATTTGAAAGTAAGAGTGATGAAGGCATCTTTCTCGGATATTCAATCCATAGTAAGGCATATCGTATGTTCAACTAAAGAACTAAGACAGTGATGGAATTCGTAATTGTTGTGATAGATGATGTGCATCAATTAATCGATAACGTGGCACAAGAAAATCTTTAAATCAACCTAAAAAACTATAACAAAGATGTAATGAAGCAAAAATTGGAAATTGCCCAGATTCATAGTTAGTTGCTGCTAGTAAAGAAACTGGTCAGACAGAGACCAATCAGTTGCTTTGGAGGAAGAAACTAACTAGGCACATGATGCATAAACGATCTTTATGAACAATAAAGACTGAAAGGAAGGTGATTTCAACAAAGATCCTTCACCACGAATCAGACGAAGTCATCCTATTGAAAACGTGATTGGTGAAGTTAGTAATAAAAGGATAACAAAAGAAAGAAAAATTATAGATTAGCGAGAACTTGCAAGAATTTTATATTATACTTCAAACCAAGAATGTGAAAGAAACATTGCAAGATGAATTCTGGACAACAACTATACAAGATGAATTAACATAATTTGCTTGAAATGATGTTTGGGAATTGGTACCAAGGTTGTCGGATGTGAATGTGATTGGAACAAAATGGGTGTTTCCCAATCAAACCAATTACAAAGGTAATGTGACAAGAAATAAGGCTACGTTAGTTACTCAAGGATACTCTCAATTTGAAGGTATTGATTTTGATGAAACTGTTGCTCCAGTGGCAAGGCTTAAGTCAATTAGACTTTCTTTGGCTATAAAATGTGTGAAAGGATTCAAACTCTACTAAATAGATGTGAAGAGTGTGTTCTTGAATGGGTTTCTACAAGAAGTATATGTAGAACAACCAAAGGGTTACATGTTGATCACGTGTTCAAGCTCAAAAAGGCTATTTACAGTCTCAAGCAAGCATTAAAGGTTTGGTATGAAAGACTCACTCAATGTTTACTCAATAAAGGATATGAACAAAGTAGTGTAGACAAGACTCTATTTCTAAAAAAATTTAGATCTATTTGATGATTGCACAAGTATATGTTTATGATATTGTGTTTGGCTCCACTCACCCATAGATGGTAGAAGATTTTGTAAAGATGATGACATATGAGTTTGAGATGAGTATGGTGGGTGAATTGAATTTCTTTTTAGGATTACAAATCAAACAAGTGAAGGATGGCATCTTCGTATCACAAACTAAATATGCAAAGATTTTGGTGAAGAAAGTCGGCCTTAAGAATGCACAACATGCTAGAACACCTATGAGTGTGTCAACAAAGTTGAATAAAGATGCTCGTGGAAAAGGTGTTGATATAAGTTTATATAAAAGCATCATTGGAAACCTACTTTATCTAATCGCAAGTAGACTGGGTATTTGTTATAGCATTGAAGTATGTGCTCGTTATTAATCAAACCTTAAAGAGTTTCATTTGACAGCAGTAAAGAGGATTATTAGGTATGTCAATGGTACATATGAGTTTGGATTATGGTATCATATGATTCTACTTCTTATTTAGCAGGTTTAGATGCACTTCGTCAACTCAAGCAGAGGTTTCTTTGCACGGCTTTTTGTGACTCTTAAACTTGTTTTTGGCATCTTTTTGTCTAAAGGGGGAGAAACTTGGATGATTGGATTATTGTTTTTTTGGCTATTTTTTGTCAATTTGGATATTTTTTATTGCTTGTGAATTTGACATTTGTTATTAAATCTGATACTATTTGGAACTCCTTGTTATGTTAATTCAGGGAGAGTATTCGATTATCACATTTAGGGGGAGTTCATATATGTGACAATAATGCCAAAAAAGGGAGATTGTTAAGATACCTAGTTAATTATTTTTTGCATTATTTATAGTTGGATATATTTGGTGTATCGTTATGATAAGAATCTCACCTTGTGTAGGATTCTTGAAGATAAGATATTTTGAAGGATAAAATCCTAGAGAAGATAGGATTTATTGGAGGTAAGATCACTATGTTTTATTGAAGATAATGCAACTGTATTTTTAGTAATTTGAGTAATCCTTTGTTGCAGTGTACATAAACGTGGATTTTTGATCAACTATTTTATCGTTTTTGTAAGGGAAAAGCGAGAAGTAATTATGTCATATATGTAGTTGTATTTTTGTAAGGTTTTTAGTGGTGAAATACTTATCCAAATGATGACTTCTTGAAGATGTTGTACTTGGAATGTTCGATGGTTATTCTAAAAGGTTGACAACAGATGTTATTCTATAACTTCTCACACTTTTGGTTGATGAAGTTGTATATTTAGCGAGAGTGTTTTTTTTCTCAAGTGCTTCCTTGTTTATGTTACTTTTAATTCATTCACTTGAGTTTTTATTCTCATCTTTATTATCAATAATTGTTGCAAAACTCTTTTGTTGAGGTTAGCACGAGGTGATCGTATTATTAGGAGTGATATACTTTCACAAGGTGTGAGTACGAGTGGATAGTGTCAAGGTATGTCGACTTAGTAAAGGCTCCAGTAAAACTATTGTATCATAGTGAAAGTTGAGTAAACTGAGTGAGGGCCCCGTAGACATAGACCATGAGTGCCAAATTGCACTACCAAATTTTGGTTATTGATTTACTTGTATATTTGACTTTTTCTGCTTGTGATTATAATTTGGAAAATTCACAGTTATTGATTTAGTTGTTTTCTAAAAAGTAACCGTCAAGTTCAGTTTAAAGCAATAGCGACATACCACATTTGTTGCAGAATTACATCCTTCGAAACTTTCAAGATCTATTAAACTAATTATTTAAATAGGATAAAATCAAGGAAGCTATTCCAAAAGAAGTAAACCTTGAGACTAACTATAGTTGCGTGTAGTTTGTTCCTGAACTAACAATCGTTTAGGAATAACAAGTGAAGTTTGTTTTGTAAGGTTACATCAAACCTATCATTCAGATCTATATTTGTGGGATTAGAAGAAAACAATCAATAGAGTGAAGCAGGTTGGTTAAAATCAATGGAACTTGCCTCACAGTCATTGGTTGTCCAGTCCAGGACAAGTTCTTCTTCCTCCACTAAAAGCTAGGAGTTTAAAAGTTTTTGTTAGCTCAAGGTTTATGATTAACAATTTTGATGATAACTATATAATATTTCAAAATTCAAATTGGACTTATTTCCTTATATAGGTAATGATATACTTCTTAAAAAGGAAATAAAATCATGGAATAATTATTTCTTTTCTTGCAGGAACCCTCTTTATAAACTTACATTTTTAGAAATGATTACATGACATCAGGAAGTATCTTAGAAATTCGAATAATTACTTTCAGAAGCCATGATAGAACATTATTCTTAAAGTCTAAATATCAAAGATTTCAGTAGAGATAATATCGAAGGTTAAGCAACAACTAGTTGAAAAAATTATCTACTTAAGGAAGAACTAATGCAGTTGTGAAAAAAATACATATAGACATAAGACTTGAAAAATATTTTAAAGCTTCATTATTTCTTGAAATTTATATCAAACTCTTCATGCCTTAGAAAGTGCTATCACTCAATTAAGAGAGGCTGTTAAATTCTTCATATATTTCTTGTTGAGAGCTTGTAGAGGCTAGCAAAATACTACTACTATGGAAGGTTGAAGAACCTTGAAAAATATACACTTATGAGCTTGAAGAGGCTCATCAAATTACTAATTGGTTTTTTAAAAAATATACACTTATGAGCTTGAAGAGGCTCGTCAAATTACTACTTCATTTTTAATTGTGAAACACTCAAGTTAGATACTTGGAGACTGGACATAGGCTTGAGTTATAAGTTGAACACGTATAAATCGATCATGTCATTCTTTCTTACCTCTTAACTTTTAATTTTTTGCATTATTTTGTTTGCATTTTCATTTTGCAAGAGGCTCCTGTACTTTTAAAATGGCCTCCTTTTGTTTTTATATCACAAGAGGTTTCTTTCAAAAGTTAGCAGGCTCTTATCGATTAAAAAGGCCCCTTTCTTTTTTAGCATTAACATGCTCTTTTTAAATAATAAGATCATCTTGTTTTCAACATTAACAGGATCTTTTCAAAAGTTAGGGATTTTATTTTTGGCAGACTGATTTTGTCCTAGGATGACTGGGCCACGAGTGAAAAGTGGTCAACCTGATCGGGCCACGGGTTGAGGTTAGCCTAACACAAGTAAACCCGGCCTGTGACCCAATCATTACTTCAAAAACGATGTCACTTTTACCTTTTTATAAAAAATATATAAGATGGGTCGGGTTGGCCTAGCTTGCCCGTGGCCCGTCAGGCCATGGATTGGGCCGCAGGCCGACTTATCCCAGCTCGTCAGGTTATGGCCCACCCAGGCCTGTCCCGAGCCCATTGACATTCCTATCAAAAGTTTATAGGACTATTCTATTTATAAATCTATTTTGTTTAGGAGATCTTATCATTTTGAAAGTATCTTAATTTTTTTATACACACAATTCACTCTCCTCTTGTGTATGTTTGTTTTTATCATTTGGTATCAAAGTGAGATTCCACATTTATTATGTTTTACATCATGTGATAGATCATGGCAAACAACTTGAGAAGCCTTGAAGTACAATTTATTTCAAAGCTTCCTTACTTCAACAGAAACAACTACTCATATTGGAAAGTGAGACTGACAATCTATCTCTAATCTGTAGATATTGAAGTATGGCAAGCCATCAGAGTTGGACCTACAATTCCTACTACAAAAAAACATAAAAGTATGGTTTGATGTTGACAGAAGAAATGTACAACTAAATGCTAAAGCAAAACATCATTTGATCTATGAACTATCTCCAGAAGAATATGAGAAGATATCCTACTACTCTACAGCAAAGGAAATGTAGGATAAACTACAAGTCACTTTTGAAGGAACGAATGAGGTAAAGAAACATATAATAAGCCTTTTAGTGCATCAATATGAAACTATTGGTATGAAATAGGGAGAAACCATAGAAGAATTCTTTAGATGATTCAACAACATCTTCACGGCCTTAAAGAACTTGGGAAAGATATATTCCAATGATGAGCTCGTAACGAATATTCTAAGATCTCTACCAAAGGAATGGAGGCCTAAGATGACAACTCTAGAAACTTCAAAGGATCTAGATATTATTTCACTCGACTGGCAACGAGAAAATCTGATGATCCATGAAACCGAGCTTAGGCGAGATGAAAGATTCTCCTATAAAAAAGGAATGGCACTAAAAGCAACTGATGAATCAAACGGTGATGAAAGTGACACTGAGTTGCAAATAGATGGAGATGATGAGTTTGACTTCATGGTCAGAAAATATTCGCTTCAATAAAAAGAATCTAATAAAGAAAAGAGAAGGAAACAAAAAGCTGGGAACAATAGGTTCTTATCAAAAGACAGCAATAGAAATAGCAATACACAAAACAATCAAATCATATGCTATCACTGCAAGAAGCCTGGACACACAAAACTTGAATGTCCTCTTCTTCATAAGGACAAGTTTGAGAATAAAAAACCTAGAAAACAAGCGATGACTAAAGCCTGGTCAAATGAGGATTCTGAAAATTTTGAGGAAGAAAAGCCAGAAGAAGTCAATAACGTTTGCTTCATGGCTGAATCAGAAGACGATGAGGTATATTATTCTGACTTTGATATTGAAATTGATGAATTGAAAAATGCATATCCTGAATTATATGATCAGTACAAAAAGTTGATAGTGAAGTATTTTAAAGAAGTTGAGAAGTCCAAGAACAATGATGCATTTAAGAAGAGTAAGATTAAATCATTAGAATCTGTGAATAAGAGTTTGGCGATCGAAAATATGTCTCTCAAAGTTGATTATAAGCAAAAGGTTTATGAAAAAAATTTCTGGAAGAAAGATTAGCCAAGTTGGAAAATACTTTGCTTGAGAATGATGATGACAAAGTGAGAAAACTAGACAAAAACATTGTCACCCTAGAACTTGAGAAGGAGAAATGTACAGGAAAGATCTTGCGAAGTTCATTAATGGAAGGAACAACCTTGATGCACTACTTAATAGTGGTAAATGCCTCTTTGATAAAGCTAGAATACGCTACAATGAAAATAATAATATTAGGTCATACGTTATTAAATCCAGCAGTAGCTATAGTCAAAATAGCGAGAACCTGATATATGGTAAAAATTATAGCGATTCTCATTGATCAGTTTTATGTTTCTACTGTGGTAGACATGATTAAAATAGTCATTCTTGTAAACTTAATAAAATGGAGAAATTATCTCAAATATATGTTTAGAGACCGAAAGGTCAAGTTACTAACCCGAAAGGACACAGAAAAATTTAGGTACCTAAAATAAGATAATATTTTTATGCAGATATGCTTCAAAACGGAGACAAGAGAAAATCAATGGATAATCGAGAGTGGTTGTTTGAAACACATGATAGGTGAAATGTCACATTTCAATTATATTGAAAGAAAAGACGGAGGTAATGTTGTCTTTGTTGACAAAAATAAAGCAAAGATCACTGGAATTGGTAAACTTGGTAATTCGTACTCCACCTTTATTGATAATGTCCTTTATGTTGATGGTTTGAAACATTGCCTATTAAGTGTAAGCCAATTATGTGACAAGGGTTATAGAGTTATCTTCTATGTATCTCATTGTGAAATAATAGATAATCATAATGATAATATTATATTCATTGGTCCTAGAAAATCAGAACATATATTGTGCTCAACTGGAAGATATGTCTTTATAAAGTATTAAGTGTTTTGTTTCTCTAGAAAAGGGTTCGCTTACCTAGCACAGAAGATTTGGACATGCTAGCATTAACATCTTATTAAAATTGTCCAAAAATGAGCTAGTGAGATGACTACCGAATATGAAGTTTGAGAATACTCAGGTTTGCGAAGCTTGTTTAAAAGAAAAACAAATCAGAAGCAGCTTCCCTCCTAAAAATATTGTGTCTACTAAACAACCGCTTGAACTTATGCATATGGATTTATTTGGTCTCACTAGGACTTCAAGTTTTGGTGGTAAACATTATAGTTTTATTTTAGTAGATGATTACTCCAGATTTACACGGGTTTACTTCCTATCAAATAAAGATGATACTTTTGAAGTTTTAAAGAAGTTTTGTAGAAAACTTCAAATTGAAAAAGGATACTGCATTACTTCAATTCGGAGCGATCGTGAAGGAGAATTTGATAACGTTAAGTTTGAAAATTTCTGTGATAGTAATGGTATGACTCATAACTTTTCTTACCTAAGGACTTCTCAATAGAATGGTGTCGTTGAGAGAAAGAATGGGATCCTAGTTGATATGGCAAGGACAATGCTATATGAAAGTGGCCTACCTAATGGTTATTGGGCAGAAGCGGTATTCACTGCTTGTTACATACTCAATAGGTGTCTTATAAGATCTATTCTAAAAATGACCTCCTATAAGCTATGGAAAGGAAGAAAACCAAATGTTGCTTAATTTCAAGCATTTGGTTGCAAGTGCTTAGTTCTAAATAATAGGAAAGACAACCTTGGAAAGTTTGATGTGAGGTCAGATGAAGCTATCTTTTTGGGATACAGTATCACTAGTAAATGATTCAGAGTTACAACAAAAGAATAAAGAAGATAGAAGAATCAATACACGTAGTATTTGATGAAGCATTACCCTCGACAATAGCAGCTCATTTATATGATGAAGAGCATCTTTTGGTTCCTAAAAATACATCAACTACACCTACAATACCCTTTGAATCACAAGATTAAGAAGGTCCTTCTGAAGCTAGGACAGAGCAGGCTCCTTCCTCTCAGCAGGAGCCTATAAAATGAAAAACACCAAGAGAATAGAGAGGCCATGATACACATCAATACATTTTGGGAGACAATTTTGAAAGTCTGAGAACCAAATCATCATTCAAGAACAATTTTGTTGCTTTTATCTCACAATTAGAACCAAAGACCATTAAAGAAGCTCTTACCAACGAAAATTGAGTTTCATCTATGAAAGAGGAACTGAATAAATTTGGCAAAAAACAAAGTTTGGAATCTAGTACCTCGTCTATAAAATAAGACAGTCAATGGAACTAGTTGGGTTTTTTGAAACAAATTCAACAAAAATGGTAAGGTGGTAAGAAACAAAGCTAGATTTATATTGAGGTTCAAACCTATATCCCTTATATATAAAATGTCCACATCTTCATTATTACTGACCATCAGCTTCTCCTCTCCTTTAGTCGACCTTCTCATGGATTTGAACCCCTGCATTGTGGAAGCAATATGATTAGAAGCTTTATTATCTAGCCATTAAGAACTTGATGTGGCTATAGTTGAGTTAGATTCATGAATCATATAGGCCAAGGATTTACATGATAGTTGTTGTTTAACCTTCTAGAGTTTATACTTTGGGCAATCAACTTTCTTATACCCCTCCTTCTTATAGAAGAAGTACCTCATACTCTTCATGTCATGTGGGCCTTAGTAATGCTAGATTGACCAATTTGAATATGTGGAGAAGATTTGGGTTTCTTACCCTTATCCTTAGATTATCGGTGCTTCACCTTTCCCTTGCCTTTAGTGGCTGCATATAAGGTTGTATGAGGAAAACTCCTAAGCTGCTCCTCAGCTGCAGCATACCGAAAACTTCTAAGCTTCTCAAACTCTTGTGGGAGAGTATTAAGTGCCTGATGCACTATAGTATGTAAGGAATGGGTACATCAAGTGCCTTCAGTTTACTTTGAAGGCAAACCATCCTGATGATGTACTCTCTGACGCCTCCTTTTCCTTTATACCTCATGGAGAATAACTCTTTAATCAAGGTGCTCTAGTACCTCTGGGAAATACTGTCCATAAACTCCTTTACTATGATTGTGTTTGGTAATCTACTAAGCAGATGACCCAAGGTATACCTCTTGATGGTCAAATAACACATCCTATTCGACCATTCCCAAATTGCCATAGTCGCCTTATCAACTTCTGAGCTGATATCAGTAAGTGAATAAGGTCTCTCTATATGCATCATCATGTTGATGTCGGCCATCTCCAGGGCAAACTCAACATCCTTCTTCCTCTTCTTGAAATTAAAACCAGTTAAGGTCTCAATCGTAACAGCATTGTTGTTTACAAAAAAGGTGACTACAAATAAAAAAAGACAATGTAAATATCAGCATAAATGCAGGATAACAGAAATACTTAAAGCACTAAAGCAGTATCTATACTGATAATCTAATCACACATATTAGAAACACCTTTGGGCTGAATACATAATATATGCAATTAGACCTTCATATAAAAGTGATCAAAATACAAACCATCAACTCTCATGACACTACCACCTTTGGGTGAATAGATCATTTAAGCAACGACCTTCCTCCATCTAATGCCTTTATATACATCTCAAATCCCTATGTAAGGCCAACACTTTTGGGTAGAATAACCGAACATAAGACTAGAGACATCCCTTGACATGTGAGTAGAATAGTCCAAAATATTGACTTAAAAGGCCACTTTGGTGACTACGTCCTCATTAGTACCTAGAAGGTCTACAAACATATGGGATACATCCTTATGTTATCCTCGCATTCTATGTGAGCATACTGTATGTGAAAATTAGCAATAAATGCAAAAAAACCAAATGCACAGTCAAATAGTCTCATATTGGTACTGGAAATATTGTCTTTAAACTATATTTGATACTTTTATCTTAAAAAATCTCAATTAAGAGTGACTAACGTGCTTTCCTGAATATCGAATACCACACAAGACATGAAACCTTAAATGTCTCCCTTATGTTCAGTTTGGAGCACGAAAATTTGCTCAAACTTAGCTTAAAAAGGCCTTAAAACTTTTTTTTCTAGAATCCAATTACCAACTTAATAAATCCAAAAAATTTGAAAAATCACTTTAAAAATTCCTCCAACCCGGAAACTGATCCAAAAGGATGTAGGGTACCCTTATGGAAATTTTAAAAATTTTTCTTTTTTCCCCCTTTTTTAGTGCTGACGTCAGTAGTACTGTAG
This sequence comes from Erythroxylum shatona, assembly GCA_027568895.1. NCBI lineage: Eukaryota > Viridiplantae > Streptophyta > Magnoliopsida > Malpighiales > Erythroxylaceae > Erythroxylum > Erythroxylum shatona. The sequence continues at coordinate 39,852,789 of JAOSBK010000006.1, read as the reverse complement.
CACTAACGTCAACAATATTGTAACGTTGATGTTAGCACAATATTGTGCGCTGATGTCAGCTCGACGTCAAACCTAGCACATCTGATGCACAAGTAGGAGTCGATGCGCGATAGATGGGTTTGGGGGGTGTAATGCATGCAACCCAGGTGCGCAGTTTCTATTGGCGTGTGTACAACACACTCCTCGACTGTATGGCCCGTGGTTTGCACACTCCCAACACATGCCCCCCCCCCCCAAAGAGAGATGTTGGCATGAGAAGCGTGCGTTGCACGTGCCAACACTTGTCCACAAAGCTACGGTGTCATGTGATTGGTCGTGGCATGGCTGGCGCATGCGGCACACGCCACCCTAACCGCCCAAGGACGGTTACTATAGCATCGTCATTTGCACTTTTTGGCCCGTTTTTTACCTGTTTTTCATAGCTAGCTTCATGTATACCACTTCTATGTAATCATATACATTAAAAAAAATAAAAAAACTAACAAAAATCTAATGGATGAAAACTAAAAAAACCTTCTATTCTGACAACCCAATCACGTATCTGCTCTGATACCACATGTAACACGTAGCATAGACCTTATTACATGCCCCAGATCATTCAAAAAGGGTTAAAAAATGAAGAAAATGTAGAATACCTAATTTCAATTTCATCTCCATTTTCGAAGTAGTTTTAGTGTCCAAAATGAGCTCCAATCTTCTAGGACCTTCACGGGAATCGTTCATCGACACGTAGTTAACGCTTTTCTACAATTTTCTCAAAATGTAAGCGCTCTTAACGGGTTAGAGAATTCGTATGCTTACAAATGATATGAGCAACTACAGGAGACCTTATCATTTATATACAGCTTATATATCGGATTTCCCCATCACATGTCCAATATGGGTCCAGTCTACACTAATCGGGATCTATTCTCCTCCTGGACTTTTACTCATTGATCGGGATCTATTCTCCTCCTGAACTTTTACTCAATGATTTAAATCATTTATTGGGTCATGTTATTACCTTTATCTGGATCAAATTACGTAACTTAATTGATAAATTATTGAAAAATAAAAAATTGTAATTAAATATTATCCTACTTTACAGGAAAAGTCTAAAAAACCCAACAATTTCTTCTTCAGCCTAAATTCGTTTAGGAACAAGAAGTAAGGGTTGTTGCTTCTGTAATGTTATACCAAACTTATTATTCATATCCAAATCTTGAGTATCCTCACCATTTGGAAGAGAGCAATCAAATGACTGAGTCACGGTGGCTAAAGTCAAAGGTACTAGCCTCGCAGCTATAGGTTTGAATAATAAAGTACAAGTTAATTAGATTTTGGTCCAAACTTGAAAATCGTGGCTGACACAAGTAAGTTCGACAACGACAATGCTTTGGTTTGTAAGTTTTTCAACCGATGGAATCAAATGACACCATTTTAACTAAACAAAATCGACATTTTTTTTGTGGTCAACCCGAGATCGATCATAGTCTACGCCTAACTCAAGCCATGAGTTGGAGGGCAAGCAAAAGATAGAATGAACTCGAGCCCTTCTATTGTCATCCCTTTCTTAGATAACTCATCTTAATAGAATTGGACATTTAACGACTTCCTACGACCTGCCACGAAATGACAAAGAGAAGTAATTCTGATCTTTACATGAATAGTTAGGAACTAGACGTCCAAACTTAATATCTCAATTATTTTATCGGAGAACCAAGCGCTGCTTTTCATGTGCGTATTACAATAATTTATAGTGAAACGTTCAACCTTGAAAAGAAAAAACAAAGACTCAAACCTTAACTCACAACAAGAAGATCGAAACTAAGACTTCAATGCAGTTTCTTCTACAACTTGAATTCGTTTAGGAACAAGAAGTAAGGGCTGTTGCTTCTGTAATGTTAAGCCAAACTTATCATTCATATCCAAATCTTGAGGATCTTCACCATTTGGAAGAGACCAATCAAAGGACTGAATCAAGGTGGCTAAAATC
>JAOSBK010000006.1:39829188-39850714 GCA_027568895.1 Erythroxylum shatona | reverse complement strand
AATAATTTTTAAATTATTTATTTTAAAAAATAAAATATTTTTATTAATACTTTATTAATAAATATTATATAAAATATAAAAATATAAAAATAATTTATTAGTAATAAAAATAAATATTTATTTTTAAGTTTTATTTAATTTATAATAATTATTAGTAATAAAATATTTTTTATTATTTTAAAAATTTTGAAAAAAAAGGGGGAAGGAGAGGTAGGAGGGAGGGAAGTAGATTTTGAAAATTTTGTAAAAAAGTCTCCAAATTTTTAAAAATTTTCGGTATCAATTGGTATTTGACCGACATTTTGTATACCGGCCGGCATTTTGTATCCAGAACTAAAATTCAAAATATCATACTAATTTAGGCATACTGGCTGGTACTAGTCGGTACGGTACGAAATTTATATTCTTGGACTCATCACCAAAAATACAACGAGATGATTAAGTTATGCTACAAATGGATTAAATGTGATTTTTAGGGGGGAAAAAACACGGAAAGAAGCATAAAAATAATACATATGATCCAGAAGGAATTAGTCAGATTCACTTTTATATGGACAAAGGGGTCTCAATGAGCAATAACATGGAAAGCGCACGAAGCAAAGAGATGAATTTTGTTCCGTTCCGGGTGGTTCCGGCCGGAATGTACAGTACAGGATGAAATTCAGAACAGAATTGACCACCATGATACCGGCCGGTACCGGTGGTTTCCGGTCGGTACCGTCTGGTTCCGCCAATATCGGAACGTACCGGATAGTACCGTAAAAATGTGAAACTTTAAGGACTTGTTTGCAATTTTAAGAAAACTAACCCTAAATCCCTAATTTTCTTCCGACTTCTTCATTCTTCTTCTTCTTCGCGATCCTTGCTTCTCTCTTAAACTTTTTCTCCTCTCATCGTCTCACCTCACCGTCGCCGCCTCTGTCCTCTTCTCACCGTCATGTCTTATCCTCTTCTCCTTCGGTCATCGCAAGTCGCAACATCGTCTCATCCTCCATCGAAGACATCAAACTCGACGACGCTTCCTCCTCCACCGGCCACCACCTCCTCCACGCGAAGCCACCGCACCGCACCGCACCGCACCACCGGAGACGCGTCTGAAGCCACCAGAGACAGGTCCACCCACTGACCCGTTATAAAACCCGACGACCCATCAGACCTGAGTTGGTTTTTGAATTTTTTATTTCGAAAATTTCTGAATTTAAATTTTTATTGTGTTTTGGTTATGGTTTTGGTTGATGATCCGACGATGAATTTGTTATTTGGTGTTGTCGTGTTGGAGTTGGTTGTACTGTTGGAAACTTGGAATGTTGATAGATTTTTGTGTTGTTGTTGGATGACCCGATGATAGAGGGGAACATGAAATAAAATGAATTGGGTTGTGGTCCTTGTGGATGAAATGAATTGGGTTGTGAGTTGTGACTTGTGTATGAAATGAATTGGGTTGTGAGTTTTGCAATTTTTAAAAATTTTAGGGACTATTTCATAATTTTAAAAGATTTTCCGAAACGGTACCCTGTATCGATTGGTACCGGTACAGTTCCGTTCCAGAGCTCAATCCGATACCGAATCCGGTACGGTATTCATAACATTGCATGAGAACCCAAGGCATGTCAACAACTTAGCTAAGCCGGGACATTTCCTACCAAAAGATGCAACGGCATGGGGCTTGAGGGGAAGCATAAATAGCTACAAGAACTAGGGACGAGAGTCCCCCACTGCTGCTAGTAAATGGACAAATTGTCTGTGGGAACCAAAACTTGAACTTGGATATACATACTTTTTTGTGCATATATTTTTTAAATTTATTTTAACATAGTTTATTTTAACATAGTTTAAATATAATTAATAAATATTTTTTAAATTTATATATATTTCATATTTACTATGTATATATACATACATACTTTTTTGTGCATATATATGAAAATTTTTATAATAACTTTTGGAACATGTAAAGATAATATTTGAAATTAAATTCACTCGTTATAAATACATATTTTTTACCTTATGATCTTGTATTATTCTTAATTTTATATTTATTTAAAATTTAAATAATTTTTCATCTTAATTTAAGATATAATTTAAATATAATATAATATATGAAGGACTGTTTTCAATTTTATAAATTCAGTTCTAAGTTTGTTACCATATTCGTAACATTCTGAACCTAACCTGGAAAAAAAAAACCTCAATTCCAGTTTTAATCGCGAATATAAGTTTGTTGACATCACGCCGGTCAGTCACACTCATCCCAGCCAAAATGTCACTAACAAGAAATGGAGGTTAATTGCAAATTTCGTGCAGAGTGACAAAAGTATCTCGATGCAAAAAGTAAAGTTATCAAATAGGCTTAATTGAGGTTACGAGTTCGAACCGTCCTTATGTATGCAACTGTTTAAAATTTGAGGTCAGAGCTTTGTCTTACGCAAAGGACCTACCCGGCTTGAACGAAGATTAATCTGAGTGTGAATGACTTAAAGGTATCTTTCTATAGTTGGAATCCTTCAAAAACACCTACAATTAAAAAAAAGAAAATTATCAAATAGGCCAGCTTGACAGTAGATCAGACCCAGATTAAAACTCTCTTTTATGAAATTCAATTGGGTAGCTTAAACTCCATCTGAAATTCACCTAAACTATTTAATATAATATTATTTTAATAAAGAATTTGAGTTATTCGTAATAAATAAAATCAAACACAGTGAAAAATCTGGAGGTCGCTCGAAGAGTTTGAAATCAAGTGAGCTTCCATAGCATCCATGGCGGCCAACGAGTTCAAGACAAACTCTTCTTCTGGTTAAAAAGTCATACTGGAACTAATTCATTTCTTGCTAGTTAGGTAAATCAATGATGAAGATCTTGATTTTTAAAAAAGAGAGAATTATATTGACGTTAATAGATTAAACGAACCTATTCAACTATGATTTTTGTCAAAAGCATTACTCAATTTATTTTATCACTGTTTAAAAATCAGACTAGACCGTATACATCGTGGTGAAGGAGCTCCTGGAGGTCCAAAAGGGGCTCTTGAAAGATATGCAGGTCGGGACGTAACCGACCCGCAAGACGAGCGAGACTGTCTACACACTGATTTTTTTTTCAAAAAACGTAGTGACATTTTGTAGTTTTTCTTTCTTGTTTTTCCTCTTGTAATAAAAAAAAAAAAACAGACTAGACCAGAACTTAAAACCATAAGACAAGAACTAAAACCTCAAAGCAGATTGTGGAAATGGAGTCGTTTAGGAACAAGGAGCAAAGGTTGCTGCTTCTGTAACGTTATTCCAAACTTATCGTTCATGTCCAAATTTGCAGGATCTTCACCATTTGGAAGAGACCAATCAAAGGACTGAATCAAGGCCGCTAAAATCAAAGGAACTTGTCTCGCAGCCATAGGTAGTCCTGGGCAAATTCTTCTTCCTCCTCCAAAAGGTAGCAGCTCAAAATTCTGACCTTTGAAGTCCAAACTTGTCCCAAGAAATCTTTCTGGTCTGAACGATAATGGATCTTCCCACACTGTAGGATCGCGTCCAATTGCCCAGGCATTTACTATCACCTGAGAGTTCTTTGGAATGGTGTGATTCATAACCTCGCAAGTCTCAGCTGCACAGCGTGGGATGAGAAATGGCGCAGGAGGGTGCAACCTTAATGTCTCCTTCACGCATGCATTTAGATATGGAAGTTGAGAGGCATGAGTTTCCTTTAATGGGTCCTCTTTGATTTCTGTTCTTAGTTCTTGGCGTACTCTCTTCATGGCATCTTTGTTTTTCATCAGTTCAGCCATTGCCCACTCGACTGTTGAACTAGTCGTGTCTGTTCCTGCAATAAATAGTTCCTGTAATGTACGTCAATGGCAGAAATAGATTGAAAAAACGAATGGTAGTAATTTCACAAATTTTCTAATTTTAGTTTCTAGTACAAATAAAAGCAAAAACAATCAAAGGCGAAATAATGAAAAAGTATCTGAAATTTAGTAACGTAGTTAAACATATCTTACTTACGTTTGCGGAGCTCTCACTCAGCTTAATACTTTCACAAAAGTGCAGTAGATTTACACAAAGTCATACTGAAGCAATTTCCCTTATCTTCTATCTACAAAATTCGGCAGTAGACAAAAACTATAGACTTGAGAGAAAAACAAACCAGCTGCACCCGTCACAAAAAAGTACTAAAGATTGCCGTTGATTAACACACCAAACACACCTACGGCAAAGACACAAAATAGTACAAAGAGCTGAAAAAAAGAGAGGTTTGAGCTGTTTACTCACAAGAAACAACCAGTTGATCTTTTGATCATCAAATCCGTTAGCAATAAAAACGTCCAAGAAGTCAACTTTCCTGGAGTCCTGGACTTGGGTTTCTCTTCTTCGTTTAATGTCTGATTCCCATGTCTTAAACATTTGATGGACACATCTCCGGAGCTTCCATTTTAGGCCTTGAAGATCACAACGAGCAAGCATAGGATAAAAATCTGCAATATTTGGACTAGCTCCCAACTCCAACATTTTCCACACCAGGCGTTTCAATCCAGTTCCTATACCTTCTTCTTCGTAACTAATGACGTCCCTCGAGAACAAAAGATTACCCAGGATGTTGAAGACAGTAGCAAAAACTACTTCTCCAATGTTGACAATGTCTCCTTCTCTAGCTCCGAAGGCCTCAACCATCTCTGTCACCTTCTTCTCTCTCAAGATGGCTTGTGATTCGATTGCTTTGGCAGAGAACAGTTCAGTCCTGCAAAGGGCTCGTAAGTGCTTCCATTGATCGGTGCACTCACTGGTCCAAACAATCGCCACCCGATCAAGAACTTCGGGATCGCAAGGAGTGGCTTTTGGTATCTTTCTGCCAGAAAACAAACGATCATGGGTTTTGAGAATCTCAGTTGCTGCCATCGGAGAAGATGCAACAACAAGGAGCTGTGCTCCGAGTCTTAATGAAATCAAAGGGCCATGAACTCTTGCCAGATTTGCCAACGAAACGTGAGGCTTTTTCCCCATCTGGTGAATGTTTCCTATGATCGGCCATGGCCTTGGACCTGGTGGAAGATGCTGACTTTTGGGAGACGGCGATGAAATGTTTCTGAATTGTTTAAAGATCAGAGGTAACAGAACAAGAAAAAGGGGAAGAACAAGAAATGGAATGGTTTCAAGACTAAGAAAAGAACTGTTGTCCATCTGTAAATCACTATGGAGGATTCTGCAGAAGCTGTTCTGTACCTTAAAAAAATTGATGGGATTCATATAAGTATACAAATGGAAATTATAAAAAACTGTCATATTTCCGTCCTGGCAAGCACTTATTGTTTATAGTCAATTAATTGATTAATTAACTCATAATCCAAAGTTCTTAAACAATGTAGTTTCATGGGGAGAATCGTTGGACATATTTTTTTTTAATCCACGAGGTGACTTAGGAAGGTTCTAATTATGGGAAGACACTTTTATGTCATTAACTTTCAGACTAATCCTCGCTCGAGCCAGATAGGTCCCTTGTGGAAAGCAAAGCTTTGGCCTCAAGTTTTAAACGATTGCATACATGAGGACGATTCGAACTCACAGTCTTATTTAAGCCAGGAGAGTTCCTTAACAACTCACTTGCGCCTTGGGGCCAACCTAAAGGATGACAAAATCGTCCAACTTACTTACAAAAAAAAAAAATCGTTCAACTTAATCTGGATTGGTTTGAAGTCGGCAAATTTGACTTACATAGATCCAGTTCCAAATCAAACATTTAATTACAAAATTTTTAAAATTTATCTTTTAATAATAAAACACATTTATTTATAATTAATATTTGAAAAATACTTTGTATAAATATAAATCCAATTGATTTTGATTAAAGAATTCCTTAAATTAATTATTCAATTGTCTTTGCTTGGTTTATAAACTAAGACATTAAATGCTAGAGGAGAGGCAAGGCAGAGTTAATGGATCGAGGCAACAAGATAAAGAAAAAGATTAGATCTTCAGCTTAAATTCGTTTAGGAACAAGAAGCAAGGGTTGTTGCTTCTGTAATGTTATACCAAACTTATCATTCATATCCAAATCTTGAGGATCTTCACCATTTGGAAGAGACCAATCAAATGACTGAATCAAGGTGGCTAAAATCAAAGGAACTTGTCTTGCAGCCATAGGTAGTCCTGGACAAATTCTTCTTCCTCCTCCAAAAGGTAGCAGCTCAAAGTTCTGACCCTTAAAGTCCAAGCTTGTTCCAATGAATCTTTCAGGTTTAAATGATAATGGATCTTCCCATACAGAAGGATCTCGCCCGATCGCCCAGACATTTACTATTACTTGAGAGTTCTTCGGAACTGTGTAATCCATTACCTTGCAGGTCTCAGCAGCACAACGTGGAATGAGAAATGGCACTGGAGGGTGTAACCTTAGAGTCTCCTTCACGCAAGCATTTAAATATTGAAGTTGACCAACTTGAGATTCCTTTATGGGGTTTTGGTTGAATTCGCTTAGCTCTTGACGAACTTTGTTCATGGCTTCCTTATTCTTGATCAGCTCCGCCATTGCCCACTCCACTGTTGCGGTAGTTGTATCAGTTCCTGCGTTGAACAGCTCCTGTACAAAGTTCAACGATCAGTGACACAAGGTATGCTAATAGGTTCAAGTGAACTAAGGAAGGAAGAGAAGGGACTATGATTTGCTTACGAGAAACAACCAATTGATCTTCTGGTCATCGAATCCATTAGCAATAAAAACATCCAAGAAATCACCTTTTGAAGAGTCCTGGACTTGGATTTCTCTTCTTTCCTTGATGTCTGATTCCCATGTGGCATACATTTCTGTGATGCATTGTGAAAATTTTCTTTTCTGACCCTGAAGATCCCATACTGGAAAATAATCAGGAAGATATGGAGTTGCAGCTATCTCCATCATCTTCCACACAAGGCATTTCAATCCATGGCCTACACCTTCATCTTCGATCCTCGTGACATCCCTAGAGAAAAAAAGGTTACCTAGTATGTTGAAAACAGTTGCGAACACTGCCTCTCCTATGTTAACAACTTTCCCTTCTCTAACTCCCAAAAACTCAACCATCTCTGCAACCTTCTTCTCTCTCAAGAGGGCTTGTGACCCAATTGCTTTTGCCGAGAACAGTTCAGTTCGAGAAAGAGCTCGTAAGTACTTCCACTGATCGGTGCACTTACTGGTCGAAACAATCGAAATCCGATCGAGAACATCAATTTCATAAAGAGACGCTTTTGATGTTTTTCTACCAGAAAGCAGAAGATCCTGAGTTTTGAGAATTTCACTTGCAGCCAGTGGAGAAGATCCAATAACAAGAAGTTGGGTTCCGAGCCTCAGTGAAACCAAAGGGCCGTGAACTTTGGCAAGTTTTGCCAATGAAACGTGAGGCCTTTTCCTCATTTGGAGAATGTTTCCTATGATCGGCCATGGCCTTGGACCTGGTGGAAGATGCTGTCTTTTGCGAGATGGAGATAGAATGTTTCTGAATTGGATAAAGATAAGAGGTAACAGAACAAGAACAAAGAGGAAGAACAAGAGATGGATTGGTTGGTAAATAAAAAACTCTGCAAACCCTGTTTTTTCCATCAGCGGATCACTACAGAAGCTGCTTCTATCTTTTTTTAAAAAAAATTGTCCGGGCTTCGTTGTTTTAACAAATGAAACTTTTGATTTTTCCACAAAAACAAATGAGACTTTTGTTCACTTTATTAGTTAAGAGAAAGAGTTTTCAGGGCCACAGCTTTTACTTTGTCTATTGCTTCTATCGTTGCATGAATTGTGTCCACGAAAATCTTATAGTTGGTGGGGCCATCAGTGAAAAAACTTTTAAGTTTCGTCAAGAATGACGTATTAGATTTGGTATCGGATTGAGTTATAGTACGGTATTATATTAATACTGATTAATAATAGGTTCTATTTTAGGTAATTTTTTAAATTTATAAAATAGTTCTTGATTTTTTTTAACAATTACAAAATAATTCATTGTCATATTGTAGTGTTGTACTACATACTTTTCAACCTTGTTTTCAAAATTATAATAATAAATAATAACTACAATTAATATGAAATAATAATAATTTTCATATATTTCATGTATAAATAATAACTACAATTAAGAGTAAAAAAGACAATTATCATTATACAAATATAGAATTAAGAGCAATATAAAATATTTAAGCTATTATAAATTCATCATATAATAAATAATAATTACATCAAAATATCCAATGAAAAGAATAATAAATATCTTTAACTCTCAACTTATTATAATTTATGACAAGAGTTCGTGATAAACAACCAACCAACTAGAAATGATACTTGTAATAAAGTCATTGACAATTACATTACTTATATAGAATTTAATATATATGTTAAATATAAGTAAAAATTTAAAGAAGAGAAAAAATAAAAATCTAAAACTTCATTCAATCGTTCACAGGAGGATATCTGCTATAACTATACTGATCCCAGTTATCATTTGGTACAAAATCATCATCATTGAGAGAAGTCTCATCATCGTCATCATTCAAATTTAATGCACCAAATGACATATCAATATTTTCTCAACCAAGATTATCTTCCAAGTCATTCACATCTATCAAATATAGTTCCTCAAAAACTCAATTCGCCAAAAGATCGATATTATCAATAGAAATTAGATATGTTAAACTACTTGTATTATTAAGACTCCTAGTAAACAATAAAATTTAATTATTAGAAAATTATAAGAAATTTTATCAAAATTAATAATGATAATGATATACCTTTCTCGAAATTTTAAATCGTAACGAGCGAATACCAAATCATTCAATCTCTTGTGTTCTAATCTATTCCTTTTCTTGGAATGAATGAATTCAAATGTACTCTAGTTTCGTTCATTCACACATTGATTTAACATTTGAATTGCAAAAATTTGCAATTTTGGAACACCACTTCCGAACTGATCCTACCAAGAAACTATAATTTGTAAGATAACAAAAGTAGCGTTATAAATAAAATAAAGTGATGATTAATTTTTAACAAATAAGAAAAAGGAAACAACTAATACTTGGAGAAAGTTTTGCTATTTGTTGAATAGCAATCGGCAATCCAAAATCTTCAGAAGATAGCTTATAAAGCTCTATTTGTGAGCTTGAAAGATCTTGCATCATCTCATGGCCAACAATTGTTGTAATAGTGAATAACATTTCTCTACTAACTTCAGTTTTCTTTGTAAAATCTAGCCTGAAATATACACTAGGATTCAAAAACGCCCCAGCTGTAACCAACAAAGAAGAAAATTATCTTTTCCATCTCTAAGTGAAAATTGCAAGATATGATGTGTACAAAGAAGACATATGTTTCAGATTGGCTTTGATTGTTCCTTGGCCCTTTCCATGACATCATAAAAATATCTCATTGTTATGTTTTCTTCACTATCAGCTAAGCGAAGCACTCTCACCAAAGGCTCACAAACACGAATAACAAATTAGCATTGAGACTAAAATTTTCTATCTTTCAGTATAATTCTGGAAACCTTTACTCCAGCATTAGACCTGGCATGCTGAGATGTAACTCACTTATGACTTGTAAACATTTGTCTTAAGTCTTTCCTCATTGTAACAAAAGAGTGAAGTGATAAGAAATTTATTGCAAATCTTGTAACAATAGGACGACATAAATTCCTACCATTAGTAAATTCCTTTCTCATTAAATTCAACACTCATGCATGATTATAGAATGCCTAGGATGGAACACTACCAGTATCACTATCACTACCACCTTTAACATTTTCACAACCACCACAAAAACCAACAAACGAACTTTTACTACCAATCTCAAAATTCAACCTTTCTTTTCTATCTTTCTCATGTTCATATTCTTCAAGCAATGTTTTCATTTGTCACTTCATATCATGGCTTACTTTTTTACAGGGTTCTATATCTCCTTTAACCTCAACTAAATGTTTCTTCAATCGAGTGATTCCTCCATCTTTCAAATGCTTGTTAAAAAATAAGCAAATTGTATGATTCTTCATACCTAGGACCAATGCAACATGAGCCCAAGCAGGATCATTATATCTTCCTGAAGCAGTTTGATCATGAGTACTTGAACTTCCTTCCAATTATCTATAACAATAAATGAAGATATTAGTTTTGTAAGAAATTAATGTTTTAGTAGTTTCATCAACAAAATTAGTAGTGTTAAGTTGTTCATGAGGCAATGCAATATAAATAAGTCTTGAACTCTTTATATTAAGCCTAAAGAAGTAAAAATTCATGAAACTAGAGAAAAATTTAGAAATAGATAGACTTTCCTATTGGAGAGTAGTAAATTCATGCAAAATTTAAAATCAAAGTACAGTGTTATGCTTTGTAGTCTTGAAGGTTCAAAGATTTAAGATGATGGCCTAATGAATCTAAAAATTCAGGTTCAAAGATTTAAGATGATGGCCTAATGAATTTAAAAATTCAAGTCATGACTTAAACATCCTTAACTTCACTTAGCGTATTCATCTTTATTCTTGTTTTTTCAAAAATATGATTATTGTCATCGATATATCTTCATAAATCCTTGCCTTTAATGAATATCTTGAAACGAAATGTACAAGCTAAGTAAATTTTTTCATTAAGATGAACTAAAACTTTTACACTTATCCAAAATATAATGCTAAGGTACTATAAATGAGACAAAAAATGGAATAAAAAGAAAATAAGATTTTGAATATGCAAAGAGTATGAGATAGACTAATTTTGAGATAAAGATTAAAGACAACTTAGAGATTTAGATTTTACCATTTTTGCTAATTTTCTATACAATAATTACAATTACAAAACCTCATGTTTGGCTCTTCCGCATGACCACAATTGAATTAGTATTATACTCAATTAATTATTTACCCAATATTCAAATACCATTTCAATAATTTTAAGAATATGTCAATTAATTATTTACTTTAAATTCTCAATTTTAAAGTTTTAATTTAAGTTCAAAGTCAAACTTTCTAACTTTTAAATCATGTATGTCATTGTCGTGCATTTCAAATTGTGAATGATCACAAAATTTAAGATAAATCAACCAAACCGCAACAATGAACCAAACTCATTTCATTCAACTATAATCCCTTATCCAACCAATGGTAAATCACAAATCCATTCACAATAATTTCATTCCAATTTCCAACCCATTCACAATCACAAATGCAGATAAGCATAAAAAATCAATTGATCAGTGAAAACCCACCCAAACAAATTCGCAATCAATTTTCGGGTCAGGTTGGGTTTAGATATGGTATTACTCCAGATCTGGTAGCTGTGGATACGTGGAGGATAGGAGGAGAGCAACCGATGGTGGCGTGATGCGGTGATGATCCTTGTGGAGGAGGGCTGAAGCCTGATGGAGGTCTGGATGTGGCTCGATGGTGGCGAGTTCACGTGGTAAAGGAAGATCCAAAGATGATAGTTGTGTGGTGTGGACATGTGATAGTTCATGGTTGTCTTGTCACTGAAGAGGGAGAAACACCGTCAAAGATGGAGAGGAGAACGATAGAGAGAGAGAGAGAATGGAGAAGAGACAAGAGTTTAAGATAGAGAGAGAATGGAGGTGAGTGAGTATGAGAGAGAGAAAAAATAAAGTAGCAGAGGAGAGTTTGTAAGCGTCGGGGGTGGGGGTTTTGGGTAAAATTTTTTAGGTTTTTACTAAATAGTCCCTCAGATTTCTAAAACTTACAGTATCGCCGGTGCCAAACTAAAATACCCTGTACTGACAAGTATCGACATCCGTTTCTAAAAAATTAGATACCGTTCCATTTTCTAGTCGATATAGAACAATATTCAAAACAATGAGTTTAATACTTATAAAGAATAGCAAATAGGAAGTGGACAAAAGGGGTGGTAAATGCGTTTGGTGTACACATTGCCTTTCTATCACAAAGTTTTGTGATAGTGTAGAGTGTTTTTATAGTATGGTCTTTTGGTGTATGCATCGCCTTCCGTCACAAAGTTTTGTGATAGTGTAGAGTGCTTTTACAGTATGGTCTACATTTATTTTCTGATTATATACATAGATGGGTGACTTTTCTGATGCTTATATTGATGTTGAGAGATTCAAATGGGTATGGGCTTTTCTAAGCTTTTAGCAAATGCAATTAGATGGTGTATGCAGGAAAATACCAAGCTTAGGGACTCAATACCTTTTCACATATATTATATTCCTTATTGTCTTCCATCAAAACAAAAGAGGGAGATGACGGTTAGCAGTGGAAGATCATGAGATTTCAAAATGAACAGAGATGACCCATCATAAGGAAACTATTGGGTAACCAATGGATAACAATCTCTCATTTGGATCGTAGATATAATCTAAAAGTCATGAGACCTCTACTCAATTAAAGAAACCAAATGCACAAATCATAGCGATAAGTCCTCTTAATGTGAGTATTATCTTCCATATATCACGATGCATCCTATTTCTTATTCCACTTTAATTGAATGAATAAGCCTTTATGTTTATTCTAGGTCCATAATAGTTGTGATTCTCAAAATAAATTAATAAGAGCTTCCTGAAAGTACATATAATAAATTAATAAGAGCTTCGTGAAAGTACATACAATAAATCACATAATGGAACTATATCTCATTTTAGCAACATGATCTTTAAAGCTCTTTGGTGGCATGTCTTTTGTTAAAGGATCAACGATCATTAATTAAGCACTAATGTGTTGAATGAACACTTTGTCCTATTTGACATGTTCCCTAATGACCAAATACTTTATGTCAATGTGCTTACTTCGACTACCACTCTCTTGTTTTTGTTTTGTCAAGAAAACTAAGTTGAATTGTTACAGTACATTCTTAATGGCTTAGAAATGGAATCCACAATTCTAAGCTCAAATATGAAACTCTTCAACCATACACCATGTGAGATAGCCTTAAAAAAAGAACAAACCCAACCTCTATGGTAGAAGTAGCAATCAAAGTCAGCTTTGAACTCCTCCAGGATACGACTCCACTGGCAAACATAAACACATGTCCAGATGTTGACTTTCGTGAATCAACACAATCAACAAAGACCGAATCTGAGTATCCAACTACCTTGAGATTGTCAATTCACCTATACATAAGCATGTAATCTTTGGTCCCTTAAAGCTACCTCATCAACTTTTTGGCAACTCTCCAGTAGTCTATACCTAAGCTACTATGATATCTTCCCAACATTTTAACAACAAATGCAATGTCAAGTCTTGTACAAACTTGAGCATACATTAGGCTCCCTACTGTAGAAACATATGGAATATTTTTCATTTGTTCCTTTCAAACTCATTTTTTGGGTATTGGTTCAAATTTAACCTATCACCCTTCTCAATAGGTGCTATACTTGGTGAACAATCTTTCATCCGAAATCTTTCTAAGACCTTATTGATATAGGGTTCTTGGGATAATCCCAAAATGTATTGAGATCTATCCCTATAGATCTTAATGCCAATGACATAAGATGTCTCGCTCATATCCTTCGTGTCAAAACTCTTAGAAAGAAATTGTTTTATCTTATATAGTAAACCCTTGTCATTGGTGACAAGTAGAATATCATCCACATATAGAACAAGGAAACAAATTGTACTCCCACTAACTTTCTAGTATATGCATTGATCTATGATATTCTCTACAAAACCATATAAAGAGATGATATTATGGAATTTTGAATACCATTGACGGTAGGTTTGTTTCAATCCGTATATTAATTTCTTAAGCTTGCATACTAAATGTCCACCATCACTAAAGGAGAATCCATCTGGTTATTTCATATAAACCTCTTCCTCTAGATCTCCATTCATGAACGTTGTTTTCACATCCATTTAATGTAGTTCCAAATCAAAATAGGCAACTAATGACATAATCACTCGTAAGGAATCCTTCTTAGATACACGAGAAAAGGTCTTTATGTAATCGATTCCCTCTTGTTGAGTGAATCCTTAGGCAACAAGTCTAGCATTATATCTTTCAATGTTGCCTAATGAGTCCCCTTTTGTCTTGAAAACCCATTTACATCTAATGGCCTTTGCACCATTAGGCAACTCAATAAGATTCCAGACATTGTTAGATGTTATAGAATTCATCTCATCTACTATGGCATTGTACCACAATTAAGATTCATTACAATCCATGGCTCTTGAAAATGTGTCAGGGTCATTTTCGTCTTTAATATTATAGTTAACTTCTTATAGATACACGATGTAATCACTAGGTATTGTTGATTTCTTATCTCTAGTGGATCTTCTTAATGTTGTATTAATGCCCTCTTGAGAAGGAGCTTGTACAACTGGTTGCTCAACAACCTTTGGTGATTGCTAAACAATCAGATCTACTAGATTCTCATCAATAGCTTGTGGAACTTCAATGATTGGTTGTTCAACACCCATTTGACTTTGAGGGATGCTATGAATGACAATCAATCTATTACTTGAAGTAGGAGTTTATCCTTCTCAAGAACTAAGTCCTAAGATTGAACACTCCCACTGATCAAGTCATTCTCAAGAAACTTTACATTTTTTAATTCCACAAACCTAGTATTATGAGATGGACAACCTTTGAACCTTTCAACATATCCAATGAAATAGCCACTTATAGTCCTCAGATCCAGTTTCTTTTCTTGTGGATTATAAACTCTTACTTCAGACGGGCATCCCCAAACATGTATAAGTTGCAAACTCAGTTTCCAACCTTTCTATAACTCAAATGGTGTTTTTGAAATAGCCTTAGTTGGAATTCGATTTAATATATACGTTGTCGCTTTAAGAGCTTCAGTCATAAGGATTTAGGAAGTTTATCGTTGCAAAGCATATCCCACACCATGTCTAATAATGTTTGGTTTCTTCTTTTGGCTACACCATTGTGGTTCGAAGACCCAGGCATAGTGTATTAAGCTATTATCTTTTGCTCCTGAAGAAACTTTGGAAATAGACCAGGTACTTGTCTATCCTCAATGTATTTACCATAAAATTTTCTACCTCTATCTAATCTCACGATCTTTATTTGCTTACTACATTATCTCTCTACTTTAGTTTTAAATACCTTAAAGGCATCTAATGCTTCGTACTTGTTATGAAGCAAGTAAAGGTACATATATCGCGAGTAATCATCTATAAATGAGATAAAATATTTTTGACCTACAAGTCCATTTCTGGGCTACAAATGTTTGTATGTATGATCTCAAATATGTCTGAACTCCTCTTGGCACCTTTTTTATCATGATGGTCTGCTTTCCGTTTATGTAGTTCACACAAACATCAAAGTCAGTAAAATCTAGAGTATTAAGTACTCTATTATTCACTACATTTTTAATTCTATTAAGGGAGATATGTCTCAATCTTCAGTGCCACAACATAAAGGATTGTTCATTCATATCATATCTTTTAATACCAACATTATTATATTATAATGTGAAAAACATTTGCTTGCAAATTAATTTAGAAAAGACCATAAATCATGTACCATTCCTAACAAGATTAGGTCTATGACATAAACCAAATGATGTATATGAAAAGTTAAAGGAATATCCCAAAGGTACAAGTCTTGAAACTGAAATCAAATTTCTAGAGAAACTTGGAATATAAAATGTTTCCAAATTCAAAACAAAACCAAAATTTAAAACAAATTTACATGTCCCAACAGCTTCCATATTTGAACGCATCTTGTTGCCTAAATAGATGCACTGTTCACTGCCCATTGGCTCGTGTGGTTTAGAAAACTGTGCAAGATATTGGAAATATGGATTGTAGAACCATAATCAATCAACCAAGTGTTATGACAAACATCAACCATATTAGATTCATAACAGACAAGTAAGATTGAAATATCTTTCTTTATAAGCCAAGCCTTAAATTTGACACAATCCTTCTTCATGTGCCCTTTCTTTTTGCAGAAGCGACACTTAAATTAAAATGTTTTTTGATCTTAATATAGACTGGTATTTACCGTTTCCTTTTTTTTTGGGCTTGCCCTCTATTCCTTCCTTCTATGGCCTTATGTGTACTTTCACCCAATTCCATTACCAACCTCTCTTCCTCTTAAACACACACGGTCAACAATTCATTGATAGACCATTTATCCTTATATGTATTGTAAGAGATTTTAAAGGGTCCATGTTGAGGTTGAAGGGAATTAAGTATGTAATGTACAAGGAAAGACTCGGACATCTCAACCTTAAGAGACGTTAACTGAACCGCAATGTCTCTCATTCACATGATGTGCTCACGCACACCTCTAACACTTATGAGCTTCATTGATGATAACTTGGTCATTAAGGTGCTGGCTAGGGCCTTATCTGAAGACTCAAACTATTCATCAATAGCTTTCAGTAGATCCATATCATGATCACACTCACTAATAAAACCAAAATACTAGGATGAAGTTTGGTCTTTATTGTACATCATGCTGAGGTGATTAGATCAATCCTAATGTTCATAAAGAGCTACTTCAACCTGAGTGATAGTTTCAATAAGTGCAGGTAGTTCATCTTTTCGAATTGCATAATCAATGTCCATCCACCCTAGTTGGAGGAGAATCCTCTCTTTTCATATTTTATAGTTATCACCATTCTATTCAGGAATATCACGTTGAATATCAGAAAAAATCCACAGGTTGAATAACTGCACAAAATTCAAATAAACACGCTTATCTCACTAAATTTGTTGAAGCAAAGAAATATGTATCATGTTTTACCAATGTTAAAACTTGCAATCATATTAAAATGTGAATCATATAACAATTAAAACTACCTGTAGGTTAAGCTTTAATTAAAAGATTCATATATAACCTTTATGATGAAACTATCAAATTATATTCTTTTTCTTAATACCTGTGGGTAAGTTAAGTAAAAGATAATTTACTATTCCATCTTAATTAACCATGCAAATATAATAAGTCTTCTTATGGGATAAAATTTATTATATTTAAATATAATTAATTACAATTTATGTCATTTTACTAGATGTAATCTATAGCATTTAATATATATTTTTTCTTAATCAAAGATGTTGTGCTAATCTTCAACTAATTAATATTATATTAATCACATAACATCTCAT
Organism: Erythroxylum shatona; assembly: GCA_027568895.1. NCBI lineage: Eukaryota > Viridiplantae > Streptophyta > Magnoliopsida > Malpighiales > Erythroxylaceae > Erythroxylum > Erythroxylum shatona. Next base: position 39,833,673 of record JAOSBK010000006.1, on the reverse strand, counting down.
TTTATGCAAAATATGAATAATAACAGTTACATATAATCAATCAAAATTTATTAATCATGCATCAATATCATATATTTGTATTATATATATGCATACATGAATTTAAAATCAAACAAAGATTTAAATCATGCAATTTAATAAAACTGAGCTAATATGTCAAAGTTGAAATATCTACGGGTCCAAAATGTCAATACAATATAAAGATGGACGACTTTCAATTCAAATTATATACAATTTATCCTTTACAGGTATGAAACTAAAACTTTCATGATGCCCCACGTTATAAATGTTAGTTTGAAAAGTGATACTCATGCTTTACATATAAAGCTTATATTACTAAAAACAAGTTCCAGATCATTTATACAAGAACTTTCCAACGATGGGCCCTGCGATAACAAGGTTCACATATATCAGGGAAAAATCAAAAGCATGACAAAGTCAAAATGTGTAAGTCAAGATTAAACTTTCCAAAGATTGGGCCTATGTAGCAAAAGGTTTTGACTTTTGAATTATCAAAGTTTGCATACAAATACACGAAACAATTAAAGCACAAACAAGTTAAACTTTGTAATGGTAGGCCCGTGAAAACCAATGTTTTGAAACTCAGATCGGTCATCAAATCGGAGGTCTTATTGGTCACCGGTTTGACCGGTTCAACCGGTTCAACCGGTGGTTGAACCGGTGTGACGTCATAATTATGCAATAATTATATTTAATTATATATAATATTAATAATATTAAAAAAATACAAAATATACCAAAAAATAAAAAAATAATAAAAATTTTATTGAACCAGTGGTCGGACCAGTCAAACCGGACCAGTTCTCACTGGTTCAATTAAGAACTGGTTTTTAAGGATGAACCGGACCGGATAGCCGACCGGTCACCGGTCGAACCGGTCGGACCGGCCGATCCGGTCCGGTTTTCAAAACAGAGGTGAAAACTAAATTGAAAAACGTAGGCATTGTCAACCTCTTTTCGAGTTGGCTTGACCCAGCCCATTTTACAAATTTGACTATATCTTAACTTCTACAACTCCCATTTTTTATGATTCAAAAGTCATTGTAAATATAATTGAATTTCTTTTAGATATGCAAAATCAATTGCACAATATATTAACTCGAACATCATCAATGTATTCAACAAAAATATCGTCCCTTTATGTATAAAATTACTGAAATTTAATTACATCCAGACAGGAGTAAATAAGTGTTTTGATATTAAATGTTAGACATGAAAAAAAATAAAATGCATGTCTATTACGATAAAAAATAAAAATGAAAATTTTTGATCTTATGTCTCTTGCAATTGATGTTGAGAGATTCAAATGGTGTATTACTCTTTTAAGCTTTTAACAAATGCAATTAAATGGTGTATGTAAAAAAATGTCAAGCTTAAGAATCCAATACTCTTTTACAAATATTACATTTCTTGTTGTCTTCCATCACAACAATAAAAAAAGATGACATTTTCAAAATGAACAAAGGCGACCCGTAATAAGGAAACTGTTGGGTAAACAATGGATAACAATGTGGACATAATATAAATTTTACTTATCCATACAGGTGAACATTTCTTGCTTGTAGTAATTTTTTTATAGCAACTTGCAATTCACACCGCATTTTATTATAAATATTCTAGTTAGTTTAAAAGGAGTATAAGCAAATATTTTGGTACATTATTGTTTTATTTATTATACAATAAAATTGTTGTTTTTAATATATATTTAATAATATATATATAATAACCCTTAATTTATATATTTTAAATAACTTTTTCACCGATCAAATAACAAAATCATTTAAATGATTATTTACAGTCCTAAATTTTTTAAGATTTAAATTACAAAGTTTATGTTATTCAAAAATATAAAACTTTTAATTGAAAATTTCGTTTTAAGATTTAAATTACAAAGTTTATGTTATTCAAAAATCTAAAACTTTTAATTGAAAATTTATAATCATTATTTAGTGGCTATTAGTACTTTATTTTTATTATTTATAATAATTATTAATTATTATTAAATAATGACTAATAGAGTAATAGTTATGTACTTCTAAAATTCCTCTTTTAACCACTAAGAAGGCATTAGAGTTTTTTTTTTTTATATTTGTCTTTTCAAGTTCCAAAATAAACAAGGGGAGTGGTTTACTCGGAGTTTGCTAGTTCACACTCGTCGAAATTTATGGTAGAAGGATGACTTAAAGTGAAGACACGTTAGATTGTAAATATAACTTAGATTATTTTTTTTATTTTGTTGAGTAATTGATTCATTAAATAAACTATTTAAAATATGTAATTTATATATGATTAGACACCTAAAAATACAAATTTTCACGGTATAAAAAAGAAAAACATCCATTTTTAATATTTTTAATATTAAATTTTAATTTTAATATCTTCAAAAAATTTAAAATAGATCTTAAATGAATGAAAAAAATACTAAAGTGATATTTTTATCTTCCAGTATAATTCTAGAAACCTCCACTCCAACATTAGACCTAGCATGCTAAGATGCAACTTACTTATGACTTGTAAATATTTGTCTTAAGTCTTTCTTTATTGTAACAAAATATTGAAGTGATAAAGAAATTTGTTACAAATCTCGTCACAGTAGAACAACATAAATTCCTACCATTGGTAAATTTCTTTCTCGTTAAATTCAACACTCATGCATAATTATAGATGAACTTGGTCACCTTTTTAGCTTTCTGCATAGTCTCATCAATAATAGAAAAATACTTAGGATCCCTTATATTCTCCAACATTAGGTCAATGCAATGTGTAGTACAAGGAATCCAAAAAAAGAGAATTACACTTATTATGTAAACTTCTTCTTGTCACTTTATAAGTGGAATCATTGTCAGTAACGAACTGAGCAATATTTTCTGGCTCTATTTCATTCACAACTTCATCAAATATCTCAAACAAAGTATTAGTATTCCTAATCAAGCCATATGTACCAATAGACTTCAAAAACATTGAGCCATTTGCAGAATAAACCAAAAAATTAATAATATGCTCTTTTCTCCTATTTGTCCAACTATCACACATGATTGACCACCCAATAGTAGCCTAATTCACTCTTCTTTATGCCAAATAACTTCTAATTTTAGAAGCTAAACAACTCAAAAGTTTACCTCTTAAGTCATCAATCGAAGGAGCTTTGTATCCCATAACTTAAGAGGTTATTGCATCCACCATAAGTTGATAATAATAAGACTGAGAAGCATTGAATGATGAACCTGTATCATATCACCATCTAGCTACTACCATATCGACATTGTGAGTCGCATCTCTTGATTGTATTGTACTATGAATTGAAGGTTAGGCTCCAGGAGTTGTTTGTAATGCAAAAACATAATCACTTGCCTTCTTATTTTCCTCACATCAGATCCATGTGTAATATTCATTTCTTCCTGGGCCTAGGATGGAACACTACCAGTACCAGTACCACCTTCAACATTTTTACAATCACTGAGAAAACCAACAAATGAACTTTGATAAGTCAAATTATTCTTATATAATTTTGGGTTGAATTGGAATTAATTTGACTTATCTCTTTATGAATTTGAAGCTTTATTTAGTTAGTTCGCACACATTTCAACTTTGTTGCTTGATAGGTACAAATGGAAAGATTTCGAGAGTGAAAAGCATAACTTTTATTGTGGATGTCAGATTAAGGTCATTCTAGGACGTTTTCAGAGAGGACTCCGAGTTTTACAATTTCTAAGAAGACTCCGAGGAAAGATTCTGTCAACTGAAGGGTCAAAATTGTAAAATTTGTGAATTGGGGCATGTCCATTTAATGGACATCACCTGCCAAGATGCACTCCCGGACCTGAGGAGGTCTGTTTAACGGACATCATGTCTATTTAACAGACATCGCTTGGCAAGATGCACTCCCAGACCCGAGAAGGTCCGCTAAATAGACATCATGTCCGTTTAACGGACATTGGCAGCCCAAACACGATTTGCTTTCCCCTATTTAGTAAAAACTAGGTTTCTTTGGATCCAAGACACTATATACACTCATTTTGAAGACCTAATTAAGGGGGCTGACATTGAAAACGAGGTTACCACTTAAGGAGGCATAAAATAAGAGGAAGATAGAGAATTTTGGGGATTGCATCAAGGATTGAGAGTAACCTTGTATTGTGTTCTTGCTACTTTCTCTCTCTACTCTTTCTTGAATGTTGAGCATCTTTATGTGTATGACTTTTCTTATCATGTTTTGGAACTAAACCTCATTTAGGGTGAGGGATGTAGCCTATTTAGAGAATTGATTTGTATTTTATGGATTGATTGGTATTGAATGAAAGTTCTTGAGTTATGTTTATCTCTCTTGCATTTCACTGTTGTTTCTATACTTGATCTCCATAAATACAATCTTAGGAATCATATGATGAACTGAGAGGTGAAGTATGGTTTGTGCATTAGGAAGATAAACACATTAGACTTAGAGATAGAGATATCCTAAGCTAG
>JAOSBK010000006.1:39804748-39818448 GCA_027568895.1 Erythroxylum shatona | reverse complement strand
TTATGTTTGGAAATGGCAAATTGCTTGATTTGTATGTATTGGAATGAATAAGAATTGAAAAAGGATTGAGAAAGAAAAAAAAAATTTCACCGGATTTTGGAACGTCTTAGGTTTTCCAACGCGATCCTGGTCTTTGTTCTTTGTTCTTTGTTTTGCTCGGATGTCGGATATGTTTCAGTTCGTTTGATTCGGTTTGATTACTTCGTTCCGTTACCGTGACTCCGCTTTGTTAAGTTTTTGTTCTGCCTTCGTATATTCGATTTGCATTCGCTTTGCTCGCTTTTGTTTCGATTCGCTTCCGCTTTTGGTTATTCGTTTCGTTATTCGCTTTGCTCGCTTTCCGTTTTGTTATTCGCCTCGTTTCTTTTATTCCGTTCTTTCGTTCTTGCGGTTGGGATCCGGTTTCCGGATCGGGTCCCAACAGTTATGGTATCAGAGCAAGAGTGAAAGTGTTAAGTTTAAGTAGTTGGGTTTCGGTCCCAACATCAACATCAATAGAGAACGCTTCCATGTCCCCTCCTATTGTTCTTACGCTAGTTAAGGATCCTTCATACGTATCCCTAATCACCCTGATATACGTCCTAGGAATGCCCTTTGCTTCCAAACGCCACCACAAGAGTTCTCTAGGAACCCTATCATATGCCTTCTCTAAATCGACAAAAACTATATGCAGATCCCGCTTTCATTCTCGATAGCATTCCATCAGTCTCTGAAGTAGATGTATTGCTTTTTTGGTCGACCTACTAGGCATAAATCCGAATTGCTTGGTCGATATAGAAGTAGCTCTCCAAATTCTCTTGTCAATTACCTTCTCCCATGGCTTGATAGTATGAATGAGTAATTTGATGCCTCGACAGTTTTGGCATTATTGAATGTCTCCTTTGGCCTTATAGAAGGGGATTAACCTACTCAATCTCCATTCCTTCGACATTCTGGCTGACTCAAGGATCACATTAAAGAGCTAAACTAACCACTCAATACCGACAGCTCCTATTTTCTTCCATACCTCTATAGGGATGTCATCTGGTCCTACCGCCCTTCCACTTCCCATCCCTCACAAAGCTTTTATAATTTCTCCCCTTGTTATCTTCTCCTATGAGGACTCGTTTAAGATTAATGTAATTAACTCTTAAATATTAAAAATAAAGCTTAGACCAATTTTAATAATTGTACTAAAATTAAGCAATTAAAAAAATTAGAAAATTATATCTTAAGTTTCAAGATGAGTATATGTATATAAAGTCAATATGGGAAGGTCATTATGAAATTATCATTTACATCACTACAGGATGGATGACCTAGTTAGGAACTTTTTAGAACAAGGATTGGATTCATTACTTACTTTTAAAAGCCTGAATAGCTTGAGAAGGCTGGTATTTTTTATTTCAACTCCGAAGATAAGTTTCATGAAACTATCCACGTTATCTTCTGTATGTAAAACATTGTTGTTTTGACTCCGGATAGCCTCCTGCACCCTAAAAGTTCAAATTCCCAACCAAAGAAACAAACACGGTTATACTATCCAAAAAACAAAATAGTACTAATGTTAATAGTATCGATTATCAATATCGGATGATATCAAAGTTTGTCGTTTGATACCATAAGTTTCAAAAACTTCAGGAACTTTTTAGCAAAAATTAAAATTGGGGATAATATTCTTTTAGTGCAAGTGTTTTTGAAAGGGTACAATCATATCAGAAGTCCTCAATAATGTACTAGTAAGGTGGATCTACAAAAGCTTTTGATAGTGTAAACTAGAGGTTTCGTCTACAAACTATGGAGGTTATGAAATTTTCCCATAGGTTTATAAGGTGGATTCAAGAATGCATCACTACTACCTCTTATGGAATTTTGATTAATGAAAACTCCACAGAGATGTTTAAAGGCAAAAAAGGACTTAAGCAAGGGGATCCTTTTTCTCCTTACCTATTCCTAATTTGCATGAAGGTTCTTACCCTAATGTTGAAGCACAACACTTCTAATGACCCCAAATTCAGATACCATTCTAAGGTTCTTACCCTAATGTTGAAGCACAACACTTCTAATGACCCCAAATTCATATACCATTCTAAATTTAAGAAGCTTTCTATAGCTAGCTTACGTTTTATAGATGGTCTTATTCTTTTAAGCAAGGCTAATATTCATTCAGTTTCCTTACTGATGAGTTGTAACACCTTAGATCACCCGCTTATAGATATTGTCTGTTTTGGGTCTTGGCCCAGCCAAGCCCTCACGGTTTTGTTATTCCAAAGTTCCTTAAGTTTTTGAACTCCGAGGTTAGATGTACCCATCCTAGTACTACTTTCACCATTTAACCTCGGAGTTTTGATAGGATCCAGTGCATTAGACCATGAAATACGTGTCTGTATGGGAGAGGTATCCATACCCTTATAAAGTGTACTTCGTTCCCCTCTTCAACAGATGTGGGATCTCACACTCTCCACCTCCCTTAGGGCTCAGCCCTCTTTAGGGTCCAGCTTAGCTAGCACAATAGTTCAGGTATTGGCTCTAATACCACTTGTAACACCGTAGATCACCCGCTCACAGATATTGTCCGCTTTGGGCCTTGGCCCAGCCAGGCCCTCATAGTTTTGTTACTTCAAAGGCCTTCCTAGGAGGTTACCCATCCTAGTACTACTCTCGCCTAAGCACATTTAACCTCAGAGTTCTGATGGGATCCAGTGCAGAGTTCTGATGGGATCCAGTGCTTTAGGCCGTGGAAAACGTGTCGATAAGGGAGAGGTATCCATACCCTTATAAGGCATACTTCATTTCCCTCTCCAACCGATGTGGGATCTCACATGATTCCTCAACACTTTTAAGAAGATGTCTCGATTGAGTATCAATCTTCACAAAAGCTATTTTATACTCTCTAAAAGTGCTACTCTTCTTTCATATTCCTTATTACTAGCTACGGGTATGGAAATCAAAGATCCTCTTCTATATTTGGGCATTCCTATCTCATCCAGGAGACTAAGATATTGTGAATGTATCCCTTTAATAGAAAAAATTCATAAAAGATTGGGGTCTTGGACTAATAGAGCCCTATCCTATAGAGGGAAAATTCAGCTTCTAAAGTCAATAATTATGTCAATACAAACTTACTGATGTTCCTATTTATTCCTCTCCAAAGGACTTATTAAAACTGTTGAAAAGCTTATGAAACAATTTCTATGGGGGAAAGGAAATGGTGAGAAAGGAATTACAAAAGTTGGAAGCATATCTGTTAACCGAGGGAGGCAGGTGGGTTAGGTTTATAGTCAATTAGCAAGAAAAATAGCTTACTTATGACTAAGAGAATTTGGAGAATCCTAAGTGATAAAGAATCTTTGTGGACCAAATGGATTCACATCTATATATTAAAAGGTGAGAGTCTTTGGGCTCTAAGAATCAGAGACAGATACTCTTAGTTCTTCAACCAAATTCTTAGATTGAGGGAAGAAGTTCAGCAATACACAACTTGTCAAATTGGGGCAGGGGAAAGAATTTCTTTATGGTACGATAACTGGATAGGTCAAGGGGCTTTAATTCATAATCAACTAGCAAGATCTTTATAGAGGAGGTTCCCTAAAAGAGCTAAGGTCTATGAAATAATTATAAATGACAATTGGTTGTTATCCTCAGAGGAAATTAGACTTTTGCCCATTCCACAATATAGAAGCCTCAAGGAGAATGATATATACTTATAGGATGGGATTCCTATATTACAAATTAATATAAGGGAAGCTAAAATGTTGAGGGATGGGGCAGTTACAATAGTGGGATGGCATTCCTTAATTTGGAGCAAGGTTTTTAGACCAAATGTTAGTTTTCTCCTTTGGCTAACTATATTGAATAGACTCAGCACTTTGGATAGGCTGAAATTTCTATCCTCTTCTAAGATTTGTATTCTTTACAACCTAGAGGATGAAACCAGGGATCATCTCTTCTTGGAGTGTGTTTTCTCTAAAGAGGTTTAGTCTAAAATCTCTAGTTTATGTGATCCTAGTTTTAATTATTGTAGACTCACGGATATATTACTAGAGATACCTTATCAACATATCTTTAAAATTGATAGGGATACTTTTATGGTCGCTATAGCTATATGTGTTCAACCAGTTTGGAATGAGATGATAATAAGTGGTTTAAAGAGAGATCTAACTCTCTAGTCTATCGCTAACATTAAGGAACAACTGATTACAAATCAGCTAGACTAGTACTATAGCAGAGGAACGTCTCTCTCATAGAGAATATAGGCCTCGAAGTCTATTCCTAAATCATGATTCTCTATAAAGAGTTCATACAAGCTGGGTTACTAAAAAGAAGAAAGTTCTCATGCATAATTTTTTTCTAGATTTAATCAGATTCTACACCTACTCATTAAAGAAAGAGACTTTTGAAGAACAAAAGAATAGGAAGATTTGGACTCACCTGAAGGAAACATAATGGACTCAGATCTAATTCCTCTCGAGCCGAGTCTTATATAAAGTTTCACTGCAGTCCCTCCAGTTCCTTGATTTAACATTAAGTTTATTATTCTGTGGAGTTTTATAGAATCATAAAAGCTAAAGTTTTGTTGTTTCGAGTTGAGTATGCATACCTAAGATGAGATCTCCTTTTGTATAGAGAAACGAACAGTAGAAACCACAGTCTCACTATTGCAAAAGAGTCACGCCTCTGGAGTTTCTTCTTCCTCCTTCCCAACTTGAGAAAGTGTATGAAGCTTTAAGAAAGAAGAGAGTCGTTATACCCTAATCACTAAATGTCATCGCACATTTCGAGTTAATTACACATACCTGAGATGAGATCCCTCTTGATTTTGACAAATGAGCAATAGATACTTAATGTCGTCACCGCAGAGCCATCCTTCTAGAGAGTCATCTTCCTCTATCCCAAATTGAGTAATGTTCTAAAGCTTCGAGAAAGAAGGGAGTCGTTATACCATAATTCTCAAATATTTTTACACATCTTCCCCTTTTAGTTTTTCTTGAACGTCAGTGTCTATCTCAACCGGTGTGTTTAGTATTCCTAATTGTTTTATCTCACGTGGGAGAGGCCCTCTCCAAAGCTATACACTTCAATTTTTTTCTTTAATGAATTTTTTAAAATAGAAAGCTTTTAATCCCTTACCCCCCTCCCCCCCCCCCCCCCCCATGGACTCTGCTTGCTCTCTCTAATTTTTTATGTTTCTCACTTTGTCTTTCAAGTCTCACACTCTTCATTCTCACTCTCTCTCTCGTTCTTCTCTTCAGTGGCTGCTTCTCCCTCTTCAACGACAATAGAACCATAGCATAACTTTCAACTTCCTCCACACCACCATCGCACCACTTTCAGACCTCCTTCATGTGATCTACGCCACCACCAAACCACTCTCAACCCTCCTCCATGCCACTATCCTCCATATGACACGCCATGATTTTCTGGCTTCTAGTGATTCACTACTGCCTGCCACCACCACATCTAAAATAGATCCAGATCCAAACCTAACATGACCTAAAAACTCGAAGCAACCACATTCTGAAATTTTTTGGGTAAGTTTTAAACTAGTTTTTCCTGCTTAATTGCATTTGTGATTATGAATGGGTTAAATAGTTTGAACTTGGGGTTTAAATGTGAATTGGAATTGTGATTTGTGAATGGTTGGATACATAGATTGGATTTGAATGAAATGCACGATTTTTTTTATTTGGTTAGTAGTTTGGTTTGGTTTGGCTTAGTTATGGTTTTTTTTGGTTATTGTGGGATTTATCTTAAGTTTTCTTATGAAGTTGGTGAATGAAATGCATGGGCATGTATGAATTGAAAGTTGAAAGTTAAAAGTTTTAACTTAAAACTGAGAATGTAATTGTAAAGTAAACTTGTTAGCATTTAAACTTTAAGGTAAAAAATTAATTGATATAATATTTTGTTACATATTCTTAAAATTAGTATAATAATATTGAGTATAAAATTATGTCATTGCCAATTAATAATAATATGACTATAGAGGAGGAGGTCCATGTAATTATATAGTAAACTAGTAATAAAACTAAAATCTAATCAATTGTATTTCTAAATAGTTAACATTTTTCAAGTGCATAGTTGATTTGTATCTCTATTTTCTTCATTTAATAAACATGTGGATCTACTAATTCTTTCAATTATCCATTAGTAATCTCTTTCAATTAAGTTGTTAAGTTGATTAGTTTATTGATTGGTGATGACAATTAAATTGTTATCCATATCATATAATAGACCAAGAAATCTAACATGTTTACTTTCATATACCACCTAAATTTGCCAAACCATTGCTCAGTTTTATGATATGAAGAGAAGATTGGTTTTTCTTTTCTTTCACTTTTTTAAGAGACATGAAAAGATGAGGAAAGATTAGCAATATACTGAAAGGAAAAATAAGTGTATTTTGAATTTTTATGTAATAGAATACTTTCATATAATTAAATGATGGGTCAAATCAAATTATTTGTATTCTTCCTTTATAGGTTTGGATTATACAGAGTTAGTTCCAAGACTTAACTCTTAATATTAATATGTTCCAAATTAAACACTTATAGTTAATTCGTTAATTGTTATTCTCTTAAAATTTGATTATACATGCTAATATAAGGTCATGAAATCGAATTATATATGATGTAGTCATAAAAAATGAGTTAAATTACATATGTTGGACATGCATATTATCTAATTGTGCATGTTGAATACTTGAATTGTTGTTTTTTGACTTATTAATGAATTGTGTTGGATAAAATTGAATTATGTTGGATGAAATTGAATTGTGTATAATGTAATCATACAAAATGAGTTATATTACATATGATGGACATATGTATTATGTAATTATGTATGTTGAATACTTGAATTATTGGTTTTTGACTTATTGATGAATCGTGTTGGATAAAATTGAATTATGTTGGATGAAATTGAATTGTGCATGATGTAATCATACAAAATGAGTTATATTACATATGATGGACATGTTTATTGTGTAATTGTATTTGTTGAATACTTGAATTGTTAGTTGTTGACTTATTGATGAATTATCTTGGATAAATTGAATTGTGTTAGATGAAATTGAATTGCATATGATGTAATCATACAAAATGAGTTATATTACATGTGATGGACATGTGGTTTTTGACTTATTGTTGAATTGTGTTGGATAAAATTAAATTGTGTTTGATGAAATTGAATTATGTATGATGTAATCATACAAAATGAATTATATTATATAAGCTAGACATGAGCATTGTGTAATGAAATTATATGCCTTTTATTTTGATATATGTCTTCATTTATTTTTACAAATAAATGGAAGGAAGTTCAAATACTATCGATCAAACTACTTCAGGAAGATACAACGATCCAGCTTGGGCTAATGTGGCATTAGTCCTTGGTGCGAAAAACTATACTATTTGTTTGTTTTGTAAAAATTATACTATTTGTTTGTTTTGTAACAAGCATTTGAAAGGTGGAGAAATCACTCAATTAAAGAAGCATTTAGCTGGGATTAAAGGAGACGTGGAACCTTGTAAAAAAAGTAAACCTTGATGTGGAATAAAAAATGAAAACTTTGTTTGAAGAATATCAACAAGAGAAAGATAAAAGGGAGAGATTGAATTATGAAATTGGTAGTGGAAGTTTGTTTACTAGTTTTCATGATGACAGTGGAAAGGTTAAACATGTGATAATGGTAATGTTCCTTCCCAGCAAGAAGTGAATGTTACACCTAGACCTGATGTTAGGCAAAAAAGAAGGCAGGTGAAAAAAAATTTTGCACTACGAACAACTCCTAGAGTCTAGTCTTTAATTCTTAGTGCCATATAATCAATAGATGCGACTCACAATGTAGATCTGGCAATTGCTAGATGGTGGTATGATATAAGTATATCATTTAATGCTTCCCAATCATACTATTATTAACACATGGTAGATGTTATAGTCTCTTACGATCCAGGATACAAAACTCCTTTAATTGATAGCTACAAAGGTAGACTTTTGTGTTGGCTAGTTTTAGAAATTAAAATTTATTTGAAAGAAAGAATAGTGCATTGGACAACTTATGGGTGTTCAGTTATATGTGATAGTTGGACAAATAGGATACATGAACCTATTATAATTTTTCTGGTTTATTATGTAAATTTCTTAATATTTTTGAAGTCTATTGATGTATATGGCCTTATTAAGAATACTGATACTTTATTTGAGATATTAGATGAAGTTGTCAATGACGTACTGCTAGAAAATAATGTTCAGTTTATTACTAACAATGATTTCATTTATAAAGTGATAGAAAGAAGGTACAAAATAAGTGCAATTATTTTTTGGACTCCTTGTGCTCCACATTGCATTAACTTAATGTTGGAAAATATAAAGGATGATAGGTATTTTCTTATTATTAATGAGATTATGCAGAAAGCTAAAATGATGATCAAGTTCATCTATAATGGTGCATGGGTGTTGAATTTAATGAGAAATGAATTTACTGATGGTAGGAATTTGTATCATCCTACTGTGACAAGATTTGCAATGAATTTCTTATCACTTCATTATTTTGTTATGATGAAAAAAGAGTTAAGAAAAATATTTACAAATGATAAGTGGGTTACATCTCAACAAGCTAGGTCTAATATGTTTTATTGGAGGTTTCCATAATTATACTAGAAGATAGTGAGTTTTAGTCTCAATTCCAATTTGTTATCTGAGTTTGTAAGCCTTTGGTGAGGGTACTGCACTTGGCTAATAGTGAAGAAAAGGCAACAATAGGTTTTTTTGATGCCATGGAGAGGAAGCAATCAAGGCCAATATAAAACGTAAGTCTTCTTTATACACACTATATCTTGCAGTCATCAATAAGAGAAGGGAAAGAAAACTTTCTTCTCCGTTGTTTGCAACTAAAGCATTTTTAAATCCTAGTGTCTATTTCAAACTATATTTTACGAAAAATGCTAAAGTTAATAGGGGAATGTTATTAACTATTACAACAATTGTTGCTTATGACATGATGCAAGATCTCTTAAGCTCACTAGTGGAGCTTTATAAGAAGTCTTCTAGGGATTTTTGAATACCCGTTGGCATTCAAAAAAGAACAAAACTTTCTCCAGATACTAGTTATTTCCTTTTTCTTACTTGTTAAAAATTAATTATCTTTTTTATTTAATTTATAACACTACTTTTGTTATCTTGTGACTTACAGTTTCTTAGTGGGATAGATTCAAAGGTGGTGTTCCAAAATTGCAAAGGTTTGAAATTCAAATTTTAAGTCAATGTTTAAGTGTAACAAGCTGTAAACAGAACTGAAGCATACTTGAATTCATTCATTACAAGAAAAGGAATATATTAGAGCACAAGAAATTGAATGATTTAGTTTTCATTTGTTAGAATTTAAAGCTTCGAAAAAGGTATGTTGTTATCATTATTAATTTTGATATAATTTCTTATAATTTTTTAATAATTAATTTTTTATTTACTAGGACTCTTAATAGTATAAGTAGTTTAATAAATCCAATTTGCATTGATAATATTAATCTTTTGTGGGATTAGGTTTCTGAGGAGCTAGGTTTGGTAGAAGTGAATGACTTAGAAGATAATCTTGGGTGAGAAAATATTGATATGCCATTTGTTAAATTGAATTTCAATGATAATGATGATAAGACTTCTCTTAATGATGAGGATTTTTTATCAAATGATAATTGAGGTCACTGCAGTTATAGTGTAAATCAGTGTAGTTATAGTGCATATCCTCCTGTAGATGATTTAATGAAGTTTCAAGTTTTTGTGTTTCCACTTCTTTTAATTTTACTTATATTTGATGTATGTGTTGAATTCTCTCTCTCTCTCTCTCTATATATATATATAATGTAATTATAAATGCTTTTATTTTAGGTTTTACTTCTACTTAGTTGTTTCCTCATCACAAACTCTTGTCATAAATTATAATAGTTTAGGAGTTAAGAATATTTATTGTTCTTTTTATTTGATGCTTTAATGTAATTATTATTTATTATATAATGAAATTGTAATATTTTAATTATTTTGTTTGTTCTTCATGTTATATGTATATGATGATAATTGTCTTTTTCATATTAATTATGGTTATTATTTATTAATATGATTTTTGGAGACATGATTGATGGAAACTTATAAAGTATATAGTATAATATAATAATGAACTATTTTAATTTTAAAAAATTCATGAACTATTTCATAAATTTCAAGAATTACCTGAAATGATATTCAATATTAACCAACATGATACAATATTATACTAGAACCCAATCTAGTACTAAGGCTAGTAGAATGTTCATAACATTCTTCATAAGATTATTTAGCAGCTTGATCCATACTAGATATTCATAACATAGCCCTTCTACCTAAAAAATTGCATATGATGTGACAAACTCAATGACACCAAAGAAATCTGGATACCCAAGTTTACTTACTTTTTAACTTTAGCTAATTGAGAGATAAAAGGTGACTTAGGCTTTACTAACCTATAGTGTTTTCACACCATAAATGGAGTTTGTTTTATGAAACGATCCATATTATCTTTCAAATGCAAAATATTTTTGTTTTGATCGATGATGTAAAAATTGGGGGAACGACTGGTTTGACCAGACTAAGAAAAAATTGGTGTGATTTTCAGTTCCATTTTTTAACCGTTAAGGTTAAAAACCAGTTGGTTAATAATAAACCAGCCGGTTGTGTCTAAACGGGAAAAATGGAAATAAGGATTTCTTCTCCAACCGACTCGACGTTGAACAGACTTCTTAAAACACATGAACCTGACTTTGATTCTTTTTTAAACTCATAACAAAACAACGAATATGACTTAAAGCTTTGTTGATGGCCTGATCAGTTAGTTCAGAGCTGCATAAAACCTACCCAAAACAAGCTCAGAACTTATAGCACAACCACCTTTAACAAAAATTTCAATAACATAATCGAAGCAGACAGCAATCATCATGCCAAATAAGAACAACACTTTAAGAAAAATTACGTAGAAAAAGGAAATGAGAGAGAAAGAGAGAAACAAAGAGAGAGAGAGGGTGGAGAGAGATGGGGAGACAACAAGTGTGGATCATCGTAGTGTGGATGTGAGGTTGTTAAATCTTATAACTCACCTCACCAAATCTAGGGTTCTGTGGAGGACTTATTAAAGGACTAAATAGGGGTTTTTGTTTCTCCTAAATCTTTTTTAGAAAATTTGGGGGAAAGATAACATCTTAGGGACAACTGAAGAATCCCAGATGAGGAAGATAATCATAGTTATAAAGTAAAAAAAAACATAAAAAATAAAAGGTTAAAAATGAGCTGCTAAGCATGATAGATACAAGAGTTCACTATTTAGCTTCCACTGAAAGGCCACTTCCACTTGCCATATAGATGAGAGAAGCATCAAACTGAAATGGACTAATTTTCCTTTTTTCTTTCCTTGTAATGGGTGATGATTCTTACAAAGCAAACCAAGCAACTTTTGGTTTCTAAGACACGTGAGAGAGAAGATGAAGAAAGAGGACAAGGACTTATGAAACATTAATAGTTGCTTATCTTTACATGCCTTTTTGTTTGACTGCTTATACACCTCCAAGTTCGAGTTTAGTTTTGATATTAGTTTAGAAAGATTATATCCTTGATACTCATGCTCATTTTCTTCTTATGTACTAATTAAATTATGGAAATTTGTTCTTATTTATAATTTTATATTAAAATTTTATTTGGAAACAAAAATTATTTTGTAAAAAAGTATTACTTAAGTTAAGATTAATTATAAATTACAAACTTTTTATTAATAAAGTTTTGTAATTAATAAAGTATCATAAAAAAGTTCTAAGAATTAATTTTATTTTTTTATTAAATTATAATTTTTTATTTTAATAATACTCTTATAATTTTTAATTATCATTTATTATATATCGATTTTATAATAATTTAATATTGATTAAATTTTAAAATTTTAAAAAAAAATTAACCAATTTAATATTTAGTTTAATTTTTAAAACATCAGTTTTGACTCGATGTTAGGCTATTAGGAAATTATTATTTGCCATGTAATGATATCTTGATTGTAGATAGGATATATTCTGTTACCATGAATTAGCCGATTTTACCTCCTATTCCTTAGGAGTTGATTGATTCTCTGTATTGTATTTAAACTGTAAACATCAACGAAGGAAAAGTATTCAATCCTAATTCTGATTCTTATTCTTCTCATAAACAAAGAAACTTCATAATCTTTTAAAATGTTGAATTTTTTTTATATTTTTCAATTAATTTTTTTCTTAGACTTCAACTTAAAATAACAACGAATTATATATAAAACAATCCAATATTGTTATTGGTTTGTAAGTTTTTCAACCAACGGGATCAAATGACATCAATTTAACTAAACAAAATTGACATTTTTTGGTGGTAAACCTGAGATTGATCATGTTCTAGGCCGAACTCAAGCCACAAGTTGGAGGGCAAGGAAGAGATAAAATGTCTTATTAGAATTGGACATTTAACCACTTCCTACGGCCCACCACGAAATGACAAAGATGAGTAAGTAATTCTGATCTTTACATGAATAGTTAGGAACTAGATGTCTGCCTTTCATATCCCTATTGGAGAGGTCTCATTTGGTTGAACTTGAATTACCTGATCATTTCTGTAGTTCATCACTACTCAAAAGATATCGCCCACAAATTTGCTTTCACTCAAGTTTAATTCACATACCTATTTGTTATTTTCGCTATTGATCAAAATTTTCTTTTAAAATTGTCATTGATTTACTTTAATTCATATCAAATTTTGTAGATATATTCTTTACTAAAATATTATAACAATTTTTACTTCATTTGTTTAGATTGTCAATTTTTTCTTTTCACTTTTGTTAATTCAATTTAAATATTCACCTCTAATATTTTTCCTTAAATTCTGTCTTGCATTATACATTTTTAATTTTTCCCTCCGAATTCTAACTTTAACAATATTTACTTCAAAATTTTAAGAATTTATAAGAAAATCTTTATACACATACTCTTTAATTTCCAAATTCAACAGCGCATTATTCGTTTTCACCTGCTAGTCTTATTAGAATCGGACATTTAACGACTTCCTACGACCTACCACGAAACGACAAATGAGTAAGTAATCGATCTTTACATGAATAGTTAGGAACTAGGTGTCCAAACTTAATATCTCTTTTTTTTTTTGGAGGAACCAATCGCTGCTTTTCATGTGCGTATTACAATAATTTATAGTGAAACGTTTAATCTTGAAAAGAAAAAACAAAGACTCCAACCTTAATGGTCTTTTTAGTTTAGTTGAGCGGTTAGAAATAGAAAGTGATAAAACGTAACATACTTTTATTATTTATTTAAGAGTATCATAAAATGTGATGAAAGTGTAAGGTTTCATGTCATATTATATTCCATTATAAATAACTAAAATAAGATATCTTCTATTTGAAGAGTTTAGGATAGAACGTAAACTAATAAATACATATTACCTAATATACCTTCAATAATTCTTCTTAATAACAATTGTGACTAATTCATAATATTAATATATTAAATAAAATATAATAAAATTTAATATAATAAAATTTATTAAATAATTAATAATAATATTTTTATATTATTAACAAGAAATTTTATATATTTAATAATAAAATAAAAATTTATATTTAAAAATAATTTATTTATTTTTATTTATATAGAAATATATACAAACAATTAAAG
>JAOSBK010000006.1:39785035-39796210 GCA_027568895.1 Erythroxylum shatona | reverse complement strand
GAGGAGCCTACTCTTTTAATAAATTTATTAATTGCTTCTTTTTGGGATTCTATCAACTGTGCTACTTGTTTTCTTTTTTCCCCTTTTTCACCTCCAGATAAATGCTTTCTAGGCAACATAATATAAACTAATTATAACACAGTCGGACTAGAAAAAGAATAAAAGCATCTGTATGACACTGGAAGAAGTATATAGGCACAACCAAACTCTAATAGCTTCACAATATATCACAAAGATATATAAATGATATTATATCTGTGATAGAGGAAAAATAAATAGCAAAATTTAATATCTAATATTAAAAATAAAAAACAAAGAGCAAATTTTAATGATGGTGACACACTAATTTCTAAAAATATAAGAAATTAACATACTTAGGAAATAAGCTAATATAATTTCCACGTTAATGACAAATTACAAATTAATTATAACAAATTCAAATATTTAATAAGCTAAAAATATATTAAAAATCAGAAATTTACTTTTAAATTATACTTAAAACTCAGAAGACAGAATCGTGAAATTTTTTGCTGCTAATTTTTGAATTGGAATATCTTAAATACATACATTGATGAAAATAAAGAAATTAGAAGGTAAATATACACCTAAATACTTCAAAACTATTTATAAGTATAACATATTAACGTTAACTTTGATCAATCTTGGAAGTTGCTTCGTTACCGCCAGAGATAATATAGCTTCAAAAACAATATTTGGGAAGCTTCCAATGTTATCTAACATTTATTACTCTTGAAAACATCAACAGCTTCTACCAACATTATCTACATTTATTATACCTCTCCATTAAGAAGAGTGTAGACCTCTGGCAACTGCTAATTAACCAAAACATTAAACGATGAGACCCTTTTTTATAGTGGGCTGCTCAGGGCTGGTACTGGTTAGCGATGGTTATTATTAACGTTTTATAAGCTTTGAATAAAGTCAAAAATATCTTTATTTTATATTTATTTATTCTTTATGAATGTTAAAAGTAAACCTTTATAAATAATAAAATAAGATGAAATAACAAGTAGTCAAAAATTGGCCTTAGCATATGCCCTTTTTACCCTTCCAAAGTTACGCCAGCTATTGGAGAGACAACAAATTAGTTATAATTCAAAATTAATAGATTAAATATAATTTTTTGAACTTTGGATATCCAAATAATCAAATCAAATTTGAATTTAATAAATTTATTTTGATTCTTATCATATATGAGAAATAAGAATTAATAAATTAAATTCAAGTTTATATTTACGATTACGTTTACATTTATGTTTATGTTTAAATATCTGAATTTGATAAATTTGAGATTTTTTATATTTAAAATTCGAAATTATTGTTAGCACTATTTCAAACTGTTATACACTTTTAGATGTTTGAAATTGGATATTAAATTTTTGAACTTTTGTTTGTATTTAAATGTGATTTATTAATTAATATTTAAATTCGATTGAATTTCAAGTCATATTCACAGGATATTTTAAAAGATTGGATTCCTTATCAACCTCACCTACTTCTAGTAAGATTAAACGAAAAAACAGTATTGAAAGGTGAACGCACTTAGTGGTGGAGGTTGAATCTAAACTTTTCAACTTAAGTTGCTTTCTGATGGATCAATAGTAATTGCTACTCCACTCCACGTGATGCCTAAGAAACAAAGCAACACACTAAAATGGAGACAACCTAGAAATATGCGATGCCCTTGTAAGTGATGGTCGTAATATAGATATTCAGACAGCCTTACGTGCAGGGAAGTAACCCTTCACACATACATAGGAAGTCCCATGGGTGACGATGGTCCTAGAAACCATTTATAAAACCAGGCTATAACATTAAGAGTAACAACTGGTTCAGGCACATCTAGTAAATACTTTGGTAATTTAATTGAGAATAGATATATATTAAATTTGTTAATATTATTTCATTTAAACTGATTATGAATTTGTTAAATAAACCACTTGAAATGTGTAAATTTTAAATTATTGTTGAAACTTGATACACAATCGATTGTATTAAAAAAATAAATTTTGATAAAATTACGTAATATTATAAATGATTAAGTCTACTGTGTGGATTATTATTTTTATTAGATATATATTTTTGTTTATTTGATACATTAAAATGGTAGTTTAGGAATACTGTATTATTAGGCCAATCTTGAATTAATAGTTTTTCAATGTTTTAAAAATTGAGTCAGAAGTTAAACTTGTAAAATAAGAGGTTTAAAGTTTAATAGATTTAATTAGTATTAAACAGTTGACCAAAAATTGAATAAAATTTAAAACTTTAAAATATGATTAAAAAGATTATCCTTATCCATCAAAGAATTTGAGGTTTAAGTGAAAAAATTAGTAAATAAAAATTTACTTATTTATTTTATTTTATAATAACTTATTAATATATAAAATTGACTGATTAATTAATAAATTAATCAATTTTTAATAACAAAAATTATTAAAGAAATTAAAAAAAAAAAGTAAAAACTGAAAGGAAAAATTAGATGATTTAAGATATTTGCGATTTAACCATTTGAATTTTTCAATCATTGAACATTTATTGAATCTCGAAATGACCGAGTACACCATTCAATTAATAGCTTCTACAAGACAGCGGAGTGAAATCCTCTGTACCCACTACCCAAGACTAACCCTGTGTCATTCAAGCATAGCCACAAATTTTGCTGAGACTCACTGAAATTTGTGGCTATGCTTGAATGGCACAGGGTTGAGCTTGGGTAGTGGGTACAGCGGATTTGGTCCCCAAGAGGGCAATCCCGTGGAGCTCCTACAATTAGGGTGAATATAATTAGCTATAATACATCTTAAGCTCCTAATCAAATGCCTCTTTGTGTCAACTTTCTGAATGACAATTATAATCAAAGCCCCATTTTTGCAAATTTTCAGGAACAATATGATCTTAAAGGAATCTTCTTGATTAATGAATAGTTTAATGTAACAACTTAATGTATATTTTGTTGGGTATATCGTATACGAAAGGAACACCTTAGAAGAAGGTGAACAATGGACAGAAGTAAGAAATTTGCTTGGGAAGTCAAAACATATAAATCTTGAATTGAAAGAAGATCTAAAATGTTTACCAAACTTATGAATTTTTCTCAGTTTGTCAACCATAGCCCATAGATTTCACTATCTTTCTCTCCACACGTAAAGTAGGAGGAAGACAAGAGACTTGTAGCAACTAGGTCTAGCATAGCTTTGTATAGAATTAGGTAATCTCATACATTGATTTTATAAAATGAAAAGGAAAGAAAATTGCCTAAAAGAAGTGGTAAGATGACTAAAGTGGTAGGTTAATTAGTAATTATTTGAATCCAATTCATTATTTAATTTAAATTACTAATACATTAAATAAATTTTCTTTGTATTTTTTTATTAATTAATTTTTATAGTATTATTTAGTTTATTACTTATTTCATTTTTTATTTTTATTATATATATGTATTTATTTGTTTGTTTGCTTATTTTTTTTACGTGAGTCGTTTTGAAATAATCACTCTATTAGTCAGAGTTAAGACTACTTACTACTTGAATTTTTTTACAGGGCTATTATTATTGTTGTTGTTACTGCAACAAATATTTTAAATTGTAATTAATGTATATTTTTAAATTGTTGTTAAAAAAATAGAGGTTGAGAAAATTCAATCATTTTATTGAATTGATTGCTTATTATGCAGGAAAATATTATATGGTATATTAATGGTGATTATTCATGATTCATAAGATTCATATTATAATAATATTATTATGTTTTAAAAAATTAATTAAAATAATAACTATTATATTATAAGAAGTATGTGTCATGAATGACTCTTATTTTCGAAATATCAAATCTAATTTATCAATATATGAAGTATTCGAATATATCATGTTTTATTATATTTCTCAATAAAATTTGTAGCTATTATTTTTTTCGGTCTTTGACTAGGGTATCCATCGACGGGTCTAATGACTAATCTCCTCGTTGACTGGAAGGCACCTCACAGGGTGGGATAGCTGGCTCAAGGATTTAAGGCTGTTCCATACCCAAAGTCAATAATCGAACCCCTGACCTTTTAGTTAAGGATGGATGAGTTCTTATCCACTCAACCACACCCCTTAGGTTGTAGCTATTATTTTTTAAATATTGTGAATTAGATAGAATTATCGAATATATCTAATAATAAATATTACATTATTTGAATAAATTACTCAATAATTTTAAAGATAAATCGATTCTACTTCTTCAAAACGCATGGGCACGGACTCAAAGTTTCAAACCACCCATACACCGTAAAACCGTGTGCCAACGAGAATATGACAATATTATATATTAAATTTTATTCCATGCACATTCATATACACGCCCCTCTTTATTTGTGAGCCTTCTTTTTAATATCCATTTTTGGTTCTCCGATTAGAAAAGTCCATATGGAATTTCACTTTGTCTGTGTTTCCTGAACTATCTCTCTGATTCTCTATCAAAAGACTCCAATCAAAGCTGACACTTTCTTCCACTGCTTCCACTTAAAGAAAATGGTGATACCTTCCTCCTTCCCTCCACCAATTTGCCTTAGAATTTATCGCCTCCTTTTCTATCTTTAGATCCCTTTTGTTTCTGATCATCAACACACCTAGATCTTCTCTTTTCCTAGCTTGATCATCAGTCCTTCTTGATCTTCCTGATGGGGGCTGGTTTATCAGGTTCTAATCCAAAGAATGGAAATTATTATGAAGGGTCTTCTTCTTATTCTTCAAGACAAGGTCTTGATGATGTTCCAGAGAACTGTGTGTCTTCCATTTACATGTACTTGGATCCACCTGAGATATGCAAACTTGCAAGGTTGAACAGGACCTTTCATGGGGCTTCTTTGGCTGATTTTGTGTGGGAAGCTAAGCTGCCCTCCAATTATAAGTTTCTGGTGGAGCGAGTTTTGCATGAAACTGCAGAGAATTTGAGCAAGAAAGAGATCTTCGCAAGATTTTCTCGACCCAACTGCTTCGATGGCGGTACCAAGGTTTTCCCTTAATTCTCGTTCACTTCATCAGATCTTTATTTATTGCGGATCAAATTAAGTAAACCACTGCCAACAATCTGGGATCTTGAAGCTTGGAGCTTTACGATACAGATTGCATTGGATTCTTGAGTTAGTTTGATGAGAATACGCATCATCAGTTAAACTAATAGATGGTTTTTTTTTTCCAGCAAGTTTGGTTGGACAAGAGCAGCGGGAAGATGAACATGTTGATTTCATATAAGGCGTTGAGAATCACAGTCATTGATGATCGGAGATACTGGGATCGTATCTCATCTGAAGAATCCAGGTAAGAGAGATCTCTACCATCTGATTTTGCTTATAGGAACAGAAAAAAAAAAGGAATAATAAAGAAATTGACGTATTAGGACAAGGCAACCTTTTTTTGCATTTGTTAAAATTCGAGTATAGATTCGTTTCTGTTTATGTCTAAAGCAACTCTATATATGGAATATTTGGCTTCTCCGTCAGCAATATTAATAAGTTAGAATTATATTAATCGAATTTAAGTGTGAAGAGATACGTGATTTAATAAAAATAATATTTTTATTTTTCGTCTAAACTATTTTTTTTTAATGATCTAATTCTCCATCCCATGTGTAGATATTTTCACATGAAAAGATATTTAGATATGGCTATTTATTTACGAAAGGGACCCCTTTAAATGACTTGAGGAAAGTAATGATTCTTCAATAATGTTATGTCATCTTGGATTTTAGCTTTGCTTGTGGGTGGGAAGACATCAGTATTGAGTAGTCAATGTTAACGAAACCGACTCCAAAATATAATAAGAGGTATACTCTAAAGATGTCGTTTTATATTAACATTAAAAAAGAGGAGGCTAAAATGACCTCTGTATTGCATTCCTTTTAATTAGGTTTCTTATGGAATGAAAATGGGTCCGGACAATTATTCAAATTTGATTTAATTATTAAAATAATATTATCTTAATAATTATAAAATTTAACTTGAAATTAAGAATTTGAGCTCGGTTTAAACCATTATCAACCTTAATCATTCCTTTATGACTATGTTTAGATATGGTCTCTTGTACGATGAGTTAAGTGAGAGCATCTAAACATCCACTGGACAGTTCAGGAAATTTTTTCAGAGTCCAATTTGATTTGATCTAAGAAACTATAATGGGATCACAGAATATTGCAAGTGGGTTGTCTAATCTAATAACAACATGACAATTTCTTCAAGCTTTAGAGTCTTCTATGTCTAGGTTAAAAAACTGCTACATACTCTTCCTTTCACACAAGTCAATCAACTTAATGTAACAAAGATTACAAATGTCAAGTGGGTTTTTGTTTTTTTCTCAACATTTTAATGTGGAGTCCAACTTTATAGATTCTGAACAGGAATAACCAACAAAACTTGAAAGATTGTGTTGTTTATGTATTGGATAACTTGTCTTTTCTGAATTTTTAAAAATATTTCCAGTTTTACGATTTTTTAATTTTAAATTAAAATTGAACTTAATATGTTAAATTTAGGTCAAAATATCAACTCTAAATTATTTTGTTACTTATGAATGTGATACCCATATTAATAATGAGTGCGAAATTTCATACTGAAAACCTTTTATAAATCTATAAAAAATTATTAGTTAATATTTAATAAGTTATTTTCAGATTTATATTTCTCTTAAATTTATTTAAATTTGCTATTATACTAATTTAATTTAATAAGTTACAAAGGATATCACAAAATTTAAGGCTAGCAATATGCCTCTTCTCAACCATTCGTTTAGTCTCATAAATGTCAATTACAAATGATTTTTGGTCGTCTTGTCCATCTCTAACCGCACTTTCGAACTATATCATTCGTCCTTCATGCTACTAAAAAAATCCTAAGTTGTCACCTCATTGTCTCCGACCTGCGAAACGAATTGATTGGAGCAAATTTTGTTTTTGGTTCTTGCATGTCTTTGATGTGCAGGTTCCACACGATTGCTTATCTTAAACAGACATGGTGGTTTGAAGTAGTTGGTGAATTGGAGTTCGAGTTTCCTCCAGGAACCTATAGCCTGTTCTTCAGGCTCCAGCTTGGAAAAGCTACGAACAAAAGGTTTGGTCGTAGAGTTCGTAACATCGATCAAGTTCATGGTTGGGACATAAAACCTGTCAGGTTTGAGGTATCAACCTCAAACGGCCAACGTTCCATATCAGAATGTTACCTGCGGGAACATGAGAACTGGGTTCATTACCATGCCGGAGATTTCGTAGTTGACAACCTTAATAAGCCTGTGAAGATCAAATTTTCAATGATGCAGATCGATTGTACACATACAAAAGGAGGTCTGTGCTTGGACTCTGTGTTAATATGTCCTAGTGAGTTCAAGGGGAGGTTGAGGAAGCTACTATAATCCTTTTTGGGGTGTTTAGGTCAGACCGAAACGATTAGCTCAGACTTTGTCTGTTGATTTCACGTCGGACGGACTCAGTTGAAGCTGTTGTGTTAGCTGCTGTTTTTTATCTAAGGCATATCAGATAATTTCATGCATATCTGTAGCAAATCAGGAGTATATGTAGTTTTCCAAAAAGAATACAATAAAATCAGAATGTATAAATAGTGTAAAATGAGTGCTTTTTATTTTTTTCCCTTTAATGGAAAATTAAAAGAGAAGTTTTTTATTTTTTGAGTTACAACATGAGATAAAGAAGTTAATGTATTTACGTAAAACAATTAGGAATAGCTGAGTCAGGGCTAGGCTTAGCTTGTACTGAGTCTGGGTCTGGCCTAAAGCCCGATCTTGTTCGATGCAGCCCAGCTCGAGTCTAAGTTTTGCCTGGTCCGACATGATTTTTTAATTTTTTTATTTAACGTAAATATATAAAATGATGTCATTTTTTGCAATATGCGTCATGCCTCACTACAAGAAAATTAAAGATGACTGACGGAAATTTAGCAACATAAATTATTTCGTAGCAAATTAGCGATGGAACTTCAACTCTGTCGGTAAACTTGTTGGGAAAAATGACATTTCTTGACGGAAAAATAATCCGTTGGTAAATATGTAGGGAATTTTTTCGTAAAACTTTGTCAATGAAATTTTGCGACAAAATAGCAAAATTTAGTGGGAAAATAGTCGGCAATGTTTGGCGGGAGAAATGAGCGACGACATTTATCGACTGATTATTTTGTCTTATTTACCGATGAAGTTGTCATTCTGTCAGTAAAATCAAATGACATCGGCAATATTTTTAAATTTATGGTAAAACGATGTCGTTTAATAATTAATAAAAACCAAATATCCGAAGCCTCCCCTGGTCATTTTCTCTGGTTTTTCGATGGCTCTCGTTTTCTCCTCCTCGCATCTTCTTCCATTTGTTGATCTTCTTTCACTCTTCCATTGCTTCCATTGTGTAGGGATTTTCGTGTAGAGGTTGGTTGTCTATTTTCTGCTCTTGCATTATTTTTTGTGTTTGTAATATTTGTATGTGATCGGTTATATTAGATATGTTGATTTTAGAGTGGATTGAGCCATGAGGCACATTTATATGGGTTGTTATTGAGTCATTATTTGTTGTTGTGTGGTTATGTTGGTGAATAATGCATCAGAATCAGTAGTTTTGAAACAAAGTAGTGTTGTTTTTCAATAGTGTTCCAAGTGTTCAATGAAAGTTTTGTAAGAGGATGATATACATGATTTGTAATTTGGAATGTTTATAATGATTAAGAAACGATATATATGTTACATGCTAATGTCTATAATGATTATTGATAGGATTTCATACCTGTATATCAAGAAACTTTCTACATATTTTCTGTCATATTGGAGCCTATTATAAAACCTCTTTCACCTGTTTTGAATCATCTAACAATTTTCCCTCTTATAGATTTTTTTAATGGATATGTCTAATATGTTTCATTTTCCTTAGTAATACCTACTTGAATTATTTGAGTTGGTGTCAGTTTTGTTTATTTCTCGTAAAAATTTTCCTTTTGACACAATACCACTATTACTCCTAATTTGGGTACGTAAATAGTTAGCTTGAAATTTTTTTTATCAAGGTGACTAAATAATTGTATGTGTGTGTGTATGTTTATGTGTATATATTCTTTAATCTACACAAACTTTTGTTTATACTTTTCCCGCTTAACTTTTTTTACCATGAGATTAGTCTAAACTTATTGTTATGGACTTGTTTAGAGCACTAATGAAGCATGCTATTTGAACTATATGTCATAATATAAATTCCACTACATTATGCCTAACATAACAAAATATTGGCTGGGGATTATAGGCATATGTCTTATGGCAAGTTTTGGTTTATTTTAGTATGGAATACAATGATAAAGTTTTGTGATCTATTTATTCTATCACTTATGTAAGAGAATTCCCAAGGCAATAATAGAAGTAACAAGTTCATTATGTTTATCTCTTTTTGAATGTTTTCTTATTATACATTGTTATTAAGTTGAATTATAAAGATTGGATAACACTTTGAGTATGTATGCCTATTGATGAATAAAACAACTATGGAATTTACATGGATTGTGTGTTAGAATTATGGTATAAGAAATGGCATCCTAGATCATTTTTTATAGTAGTTTCATATTTATGTCATATGCACCTTGTAATATGCAATATGTTATTGATAACGTATATAAACTGTAATGGAAGAAGTTGATCAAAATTTGGATGTACTTATGTAATTGTGTGATGTTAAGTGAATTTAATTACTTACATCATCTATGTCTATCTTTGTAACCAAAATTCAGATAAAATCACACCAATGAACTTATGGATTATCAATTTCATATGTTAGGAAAGGATTTTGCTCTTGTAGTTATTATTAGTAATTATGTTAGTAAAAATAATGTATCATATGGTGCATTTTACGTAAACTTATATAATTTGAAACGGTGAATCTAATTTGGATTCATATGACTAATTAACTATTCCATTTGGTCCTACTAATACACTTAATATTTTCATGATGTTTATATCTGTGTCAAATATATCTATGATCTGAATCATATTATTGTCTACCAACCTTCATAACTATAAGAAGATTTAAGCTTTAAATAAAAGTCAATTAAAATTCGACTCCAAATATTAGGCTCTTCGTAATGTTTATTCAAATGGTGAAAATTTTATAGAATTCACAAGAATTGTAACAACTTAGATTTTTGGCTTTTGTATACTTAATTTATAGAGTTGGTCATTTTTCTTTACATGTTATATGCTAGGTGTTTCTTAATGTTTCATATATTGTTTAGGTGTCTTTGTAAGTTTTTTTATGGTTGATTGGTGTTGGTTCAAGTTAGGGTATGCTTTGGGGTTGATAAGCCTAAAGATTGTAAGCTTACTTTTAGGACTGTGTTGTAGGGGTTATCTTTTTGATGTTTTTTATATAGTTAGAGTAATATTTTTAAGAAGTCTAAAACATAAAAGGTTTAGCTTTATGTGTTTAGCTTACTTAGGGTTATAAATCATGAGATTCTAAGATATGTAGGGTAGGTTATGGTTGTTTTCCTTGACCTTTTAAATAAGTTTAAGTAATTGCATTAGGTTTTTAAAGCAAGTCATTTCTTAAATCGACCCTAAATAAATTTTAAAAGTTTCAAAAGTGCATAGGGTTGTTCTTATGTCTCCCCATTTTCTCTCAAGTTCCTTTTAAGGGTTTTCAAGTTTTCATAATGTAATCTCAAGTTTCTTCTATTCCTTTCGTATTTCTATGTTGCTTCTTATTTATGAACTTTCGTATATGAGTTTGAATCAAATCAATAAATTAGGTTGATTTTTAAATAATTTAAGATTGTAAGTTTTATGGTTGAGTAATATATATGTATAAATATTGAAATTGAATTGAGAAAAAAATGAGTGTAAAATATGGGAAATGTATTTTAAAAGTTCATAATTTAAGATAGTTTATGAATATGAGACATGAATATTTCAATATGATATATATAAGAATGGTGATAATTATACAAAACTTGACTTAGAATTCTGTGGAGTCTTATTTTAATTATGTATACGTACACCTAGAAGAGCTATATGTTATGACATTAGAGGTGGATCCTAGAATCCCAATATAATTGTAGATGGTAGAGTCTCAGCGAAAAGACAACAATTCACTAAATGATAGAATACTTATATACGGTGTATTCATGCATTATAAATGGTA
>JAOSBK010000006.1:39714230-39726296 GCA_027568895.1 Erythroxylum shatona | reverse complement strand
AAAATTATAAATTTATGTATTTAAATTATAAATTCGAGTGTGTTTATATATGTTTATAGTTCTCAGGTCACAATACCAGCTCGGTTAGCTGTCCACTCGTTTTTTATGTTCATTTTCCAATTTCCTCTCCTTTGAATCCTCCAGAACAGCTAGTAATAGAGAGAGGGAGGGGGAGAGAGGTGGGGAGATAATAATTTAACTCTTCTTTGACATACCATTTTCGTTGATTTTGATTCTGTGTTGGTTTTCCCGGTTGTTTCTTGGGAACAATCGCGGTTCTTTAGAGGAAAGCTTGGATCTTTTCTCGTAAAGACTAGAGCTTTTTGGTTACATTTGTGTGGAAGAGATCTGGGTTGTTTAGTTTCTTCATACAGAGGTTTGGCAGATTCTGGGTTTCAGCGAAAGTGGAGCTTAAGTTTCGTGAATTCGAAGAATTGGAAGATCCATTCGAGTTCTGCTTTTTTCTTTTCCTTTCCAGAGTACGCCATTGGTTTGCAAAAAAAAAAAAAAGATAGTGGAAGTTAAGCTTTCTTTGTCTCTCTATCTACGAGTGGCTGTTGAGATTGGTCTCGTGTAATGTTCGAGTCAAAGCTTTCTAAAACAGAGACTAAGTCCTGCTGTCTGAAATGGGTGTCTCTTGTTTCTAAGATAGACCGTGTGGAGTCACAGTTGTCGGAGATCTAAGCCTCTCTGTATCTTAAATTTTCTTACTTGTAGAGGTGTCAGAAAAAGATGATGAGAATGAAGAATAAACCAACACGGTTGTCGCCGATGAATGGCGGAGTCGGCGGCGGCGGCGGACGTGAGTGTGGTGCCGAGTGGGAGGTTAGGCCTGGAGGCATGTTGGTACAGAAGCGAAACCTCGACTCCGATCGGAGCTCCATCCCGCCACCGACAATTAGGGTTCGGGTTAAATATGGGTCAACGTATCATGAGATCAATATCAACTCTCAAGCTACATTTGGTAAGCCATTTTGACCTGTCTCTCCCAAACTTTGTTCCTTTTATTGGTTTCTCAGTGTTAAATTTACACAACAAGCTTGGGCGATTTTCGGTTTTCCAGGAGAGTTGAAGAAAATATTAACAGGACCAACAGGACTTCACCACCAAGATCAGAAGCTGATTTTTAAGGACAAAGAGAGGGATTCAAAGGCGTTTCTCGACATGTCAGGAGTGAAAGACAAGTCAAAACTTGTCCTTTTTGAGGACCCAATTAGCCAAGAAAAACGAGTTCTTGAGATGAGAAAGAATGCTAAAATGGAGAAAGCATCCAAGACCATCTCAGAAATCAGCTTGGAAGTTGACAGGCTCGCTGTTGAGGTAACAATATTTCGAAAGTCAGACAATCACCAGCTTTGATATATCAGAAGCTATAATTCTGACCTTTTTTAATAGGTTTCGACGCTTGAATCTAAAATTACTAAAGGAGGAAAAGTAGCAGAGATAGATGTGCTTAATTTAATCGAATTGCTGATGAATCAGTTGTTAAAATTGGATGGAATAATGGCAGATGGTGATGTTAAACTACAGAGGAAAATGCAGGTAATTTAGCTTTCTAGTTCTTTATCAGACCATGTGACTACGTTTGTTTACAGTAGACAAGACTGATTCGTTTCTTGATTGTCTGATTTAAAAAAAAAAG
This sequence comes from Erythroxylum shatona, assembly GCA_027568895.1. Taxonomy (NCBI): domain Eukaryota; kingdom Viridiplantae; phylum Streptophyta; class Magnoliopsida; order Malpighiales; family Erythroxylaceae; genus Erythroxylum; species Erythroxylum shatona. Next base: position 39,724,654 of record JAOSBK010000006.1, on the reverse strand, counting down.
GTAATGAGAGTGCAGAAATATGTTGAGATTCTTGATACGTTGAAGATCAAGAATTCTAAACCACCCATTGTTGGTAATGGAAAGCACTCAAATGGGCAGAGACTACCAACAATTCAGGAGCACCAACCCAAGTATCCTAATGGGCAGAGACTGTCACCGATTGTAGAACAGCAACAGCCACCGGTACAACCGGCGCGGGAACAGCCACAACCGTCTAACAAAACATCGGGGCCGGTGGTGGTGACCACACAATGGGAAACGTTTGATTCAACTCCAGCACTAATACCGGTCCCATCAACGTCAACATCCAGCACCAATAATGCATCAGTTGTTCATCAGCCAAAGTTCCCGTGGGATCTCTTGGACTAGTCTCTGTTTCTGTTGCCACGTAGTAATTGGCTCTTTTTTTTCCTTTCCTGCTTAATTGTGTGTGGATGTGCTTTTTCAGTTTGTCTCCCCATTGGTTTGTTACTTTCTCCATTCTTTGATGTATTTAGATTCATCCCTCACAGCTTCTTGCTCTGTCAATTCAGTTCAGCAGCAAAAAATAAGTGGGGTTACTGCACAATACGTCCATTATTATTGTTCTTAATCTGTTTCCACACTGTATCTTGTTATTCATTTACCACTTGTATGGTTCTGTTTGTGATAGTGATTATAGAAACACGTATATTTCAAGCTTCATTTTCTTGTCATTTCAAGCTTCTTTTCCATCCTACCAAACAGAAATTTCTGGGTTTGACTGCAAACTTCTGAATGAAACAGGAACAGGAACAAGAACAAGAACGGTAGTGGTTGATGACCCAAAAGTTGATTTCTTTTAAAGTATTATACTTTGCTTCCTCTAGGGGCTACAAGCTGACAAAAATGGAGTTTCAAGAGAGGTGATTAAGACATTGAAAGTCTAAAACCCTAGAAGCAATTTAATAAGTGTTTAGCCGAAATGATTAACAGTGTAATGATTTAGTTGACGAAAGTCACCTGTTCCAATTTTGGCAAAACCTTCCTATTTAGCTTCATTAGCTATAATGTCTACTGCCCTAATACCTACTAGCTACCATGAAAGCTCCAAGAACATGGAGTACGAGGAAAGCATGTTTGCCATTTTCTGACTTCTCCAAACGCATACAGATCGAAGGGCATGATTGTAATGTTATTATTTTTAATTTTCACCAAGAAAATAAAATCACGAAGCTAACCTTTTTCCAAAATCTTTCTACTCAAGTAATGCCTAACCGCTCCCCACACCATACCAAATTAAAGTTCGAGTCTTTCGATTGGACGAGAAAAAGTGAAGTATGGGTTGGTGCAATCATAAAATTGCGGTGTTTTTAGGCTTCGCAATCTAGATTATGATCTCCAAATTAGACCGAAAGTTAAACCGATAAGATAAAAAATTTAGAGTTTAAAAGATTTAATCAATATTCTAACCGCTCCCGACTCAATTAAAGTTCGAGTCTTTTGATTGGACGAGAAAAAGTGAAGTATTAGTTGGTACAATCATAAAATTGCGGTGTTTTTAGGCTTCGCAATCTAAATTATGATCTCTAAACTAGATTGGAAATTAAATCGATAAGATAAAAAATTTAAGGTTTAAAAGATTTAAATAGTATTTGATCGTCATAAAATCGGCTGAATATTAAATAAAATTAAAGAATTTAAAATATTATTGAAAAAGATTGTCTTTACTATCAAGGATTTGAAGTTTAATTAAAAAAAGAAATTGTTATATAAAAATTCATTTATTTACTTTAGTTTATAAGAACTTATTAATTTTAAAAAATAACTAATTAGTTAATAAATTGATCGATTTTTAACAACAAGAGTTATAAAAGAAACTCGAGCTGAAAAGTAAAAAATTGAGTTAAAAAGTTGGACAGTTTAAAGATTTTACGATTGAATTGGTTGAATTTTTTAACCATCTATTCTACGACCATTCATCAAAACGTATTAAACTTTGGTTCCAAATTTTGAGGTTTTGGTCTTAGTGACATTTAGATGTGTAGTTGACTTTGAATTTTTTTTTTTATCTTCATTTTCTAATAAAAGCATAAAGAGTGAGAAAAGGAACCTTATAATGCAATGAGATCTCACAGTTCAATGAAAATGACTAATTAAAAGCACCTAATTATATGTTATATAACAAGACAAAAACATCAATTACTAAATAAATTTCACTCATAAACATATACTTTAATTAGTAAAGAAAGGAAGCAGAAAAAGTATGCACACATCTTCATTGGCTAACATGTATATATTTGGAGGACCAACAAGATTCTGTATGCACTTCTTTTTCTATTTGGGCTTTATTAAAGTGGAAGAACAAAGCAAAAGTCCAATGAAATTGCATTAGTTAAAGGGGGGTAGGATACTTTCATTAAAAGTACAATTATCAACGTGAGTGGTTCATCACTCTCATTCCTTAACTAGAGGTTTTAAGTTCGAGCATTGGAAATGGAGAAATCTATTTGGTCAGCACTTTATTCCTTATAGGTTGATCTGGTGTAAGCGGGGTTTAGTCTGAGTGTGGATAGGTTAAAGACACCTTTCCAAAGTTGGAACCTTCTTAGGATATTTCGTGGCTAAAATTAAAAAAAAAAAGAAGCTCTAAATAATAATATCCCAAGAGAGAATCATTATGAAAATTATAAGAACAATAACAACAAATCTTAATAAGAGGTCAAAAAATACTTAGTCGTACTCTTGACTAAGGGAGAGACTGCTTTTGATAAACTTATAAATAAATGAATTTTTAAGATCATTTGGAATAAAATAATAAACAAATACATAAATAAATAACTGTATAAATACAAAAAGAAAATACCAATAAAATTAAAAGTAAAAGTAAAAATAAGGATAAAGTAAGTAAATAAATTGACAAATAAGAAGGAAAGTTAACAAAATAAACACATAACGGTTGTTGGGTGATTATATTAGAAAGCATCAATGATTGATTAAAGCATGACTTTAACTAAACATAGCATATAAGGAGTGTCGGTGGAAGGATTGATAAAACAAGTTAAAGGAAAGTACTTTAGTTTTTATTTTTTCTTTAAAATTCTTTTACATTAACACGTAGGATAAAAAGTTTATTTCCTTTATGAGTTTCTAAAGAATATTAATTAAAAACAAGAATTCGTAGTGTACAAAATTATATATTTTCATAAATAAAAATAGACAATTTATTTTATTTGTTATTTATTTATATTACACTAATGAATGTTGAGGTAAATATTGTCAATTGTAATTACAAGGTCACGAGTTTAAGTCACAAAAAGAGATTTTTTTGTAAAATGCAAAATAAAATTTACGTACAATTGATGACTCTCTTCCGACTCTCGTAAAGCGATAAGTTTTGTACAATAAAATTTGCTCTATAGAAATTGAGCTTTTCTTTATCTGAAATTGCTAGCAATTACATAACTTTAGAAAGAAAATTAACAACATATTTATTATTCATGGAAATATGGAATATTCTTCTTTGAAATATGAAATAGGTTTATAAAGTATATAATTCAATTAGAAAAGCTTTAAATCGTTCAACCTTTCAGTCGATTATTTTAATACTTTTTGTTGTTAAAAATTGACAAAATTTTAAAATTTAATTAAAAAATATTGTTAAATGAAAATTAATTAATCAATTTTAGTTTGTAAGAAATTAACAATTTAATTAAAAAATATTGTTAAATAAAAATTAATTGATTAATTTTCGTGTATAAGAAGTCATCAATTTATCAATTTTTATAAATTGATAACTTCTTACAGATTAAAATTAATTGCTTAATTTTTATTTAATAGTTTTTTAAATTTAAATTTAAATTTTTTGATAAGTAAGGACAATCTCTTTTAGTAATATTTCAAATTTTTTAATTTTATTCAATATTTAATTAGTCTTATGACGATCTAGTACCGATTGAACGTTTTAAGTCTTAAGCTTCTTGTTTTACCCGTTTAACTTTTGATATAGTTTTTAAAACATTGCTTTTAATTATAAATCTTGGATTGGTATATCTCTATAATTAATGTTCTTAAAGCAATCATTTGTAATTTTATCAGAATTTTAATAATTTATACAATAACCAACAAAAAATAAATTTATAAATTAAGGATTTCGCATCAATGTTTAGGCTTACGGTAGAGTATATACATTGAAGGTTTTGGATAAGAACCCATATGAGCAAAAGCCTACTTTACCCACATTGCTCTGGACCAAGGCCTGTTATATACTCAGACCCAAAATAATCAGAAAGGTGACAACTTGCTTGAAAGCTAACAAATCAGGCTTGCAAAACCCACTTTAAGAAGTTCTCTAATTATGTTTAAGAGTCAAAACCGATCTTAATCTTGGTGTTGTGACTATTCTCGAGCCATGAGTTTAAATTTTATATCATAGATTATAATGCGATTATAAATTACGGATAATACGAACGTAATTACGACCTAATCGTAAACAAGGATATTAAAATAATAATTATAGTTACAATTATTGTTTACTTTAAATCCTTTAGTTATTCGTTTTTAGATCTTATCAAATGCATATATTAAACTATTGATAAAGCTATGATTAATTATATTGGACGTTATTTAGTCTAGCCCTTTTCAATTTAATTTTTATATTCTAAGAGTTATCATTAATTTTTATAATATTATTTAGATATCATTATAATATATAATATTGCATTGTTTTAAGTGAAAATAAGTAAAAAGTAATGATTAAGAGTGTGTGAAAATTAAGCAATATTATAAAAACAAATAATAGCTTTTATAACATAAAAATTAAAATAAACAAAATATTAAATTTTTGTATTTAATCCAAAATTATCAACAATATATAATTTTTATATTTTAAAAATTTTCATTAATTTTGTAATATTATTCAACTATCAGTCAAGTCATTAATATTGTAAAGAGTAATTAATAATATTCAAAAAATAAGCAATGACTCAAACAATGGAGCAAACATCGCAAAATTTACAATCATAGTATGGAAGATATGGGAGGGAAGAAACAAAGGCTTATGGCAAGCCCAAGTCCCTACAGCGATGAGAACTTGACAACTTGCAATGGATCACCTATATCACTGGAATTTGGTGTAAGAAAAAAAATAAAGGCAGCAGTTTTTGTCCTCCAACGGGAATAGAGGCCCAGCAGCCACTCGTTTTATAGCTGCTGGGAGAAGACAAAGTGCAGCAGATAGCTTGGATGAATGACATATTTTCGTCGACAGGGCAAGATTTCAGGGTATGGGCACATCGGGGTTTGGCTTTATCATAGAGAGCCTTGAAGGCCATTTTCAACATGCAATTTCTGGTTTGTTTGATGGACTACATTCAGCGTTAGTGACGGAGGCCTTAGCGGTTCGACAGGCTCTTCTTTGGACGGTTAACAACATGCAACACTTGGGGAGTATCTTTACCGACTCTCAACTTGTAATACTTGTCATTAAATTACACCAAGAGGATCATTCAGAATTTGGAAGAATTATTAAAGATTGCCAATTAATGTTGAAAAGTAATTCTAATATTTCTGTTGTTTGAATTAATCGTCGAGAAAATGTGGGAGCTCATGAACTTGCTCGAGTGTCTTGTAATTTTTCTCGTTTGAAAGTTTGAGTGTCTATCCCACCTTATTTATCTCATTTATATGATTAATGAATATTTTTTTTACCTTAAAAAAAAAACAATATTCAAACTGAATCATCAAAATTTCAACTTAACCAAACCTAAAAAGTTTCATAATTGTAGCACATAGAATTTGAACGTGGAGCTTTGAATAGGTTGGCACAGAACACTGTAGTGTAAGACAATTGAGACGAGTTGGAGACACATGGCTTTTTCATTTTGCAGCTTCGATTCATGCACACTTTGAATAAAAGGGCTATTTGGAAAGTGTTTTTTCTGGTGTAAAGGCAGGCCATTAGGGTCAAGAGTTAGTGACGGAAGAACAATAAAAGTGCATGTGATATTGAAAAGTTGAAACCACCGCGAATTCGTATCGTCCACTTGCCCCTGCACAAAAGTCCAGACGATCATGTATCCAAAAGTAGAGACTAGAGATCGAAATTGAAGCAGAACATATCGAAGTGTAATCATGGCGTATCTACTTACGGAGAGACGCACGAAAACAGCTGTGCATACGTCCAAAATCCAAATCGAAGAATGCTGTCAGTACTGAGTCAGAAACTACAAACTCCTGCAGTACTCAGTCCTCAGACTGTATCTTGCAGAAACTACAGCCTTTTCACCGACAATCTGCTGCCGCAGGCTCCTCCCACCTGCTCCCTCTCGGGTAGACCGATTCTTGTTGAGGTGGTACTTAAAAAACATGGCTAAATGAGATATTAACAAAATGAGTTTGCATTGATATGATTAAGGATTTTTTTTAGTCAGAAAAGGAGATAACACGAAATCTTAAGTTCCTAGTCAGAAAAAGACACCTCTAAGGTATCTCCTAGAAGAATAGATTGATAATACATAAACAAGTTTTGAAGCAGATGAATGCCAAGTTCAAGAGAACTGACATAATTAACTAGTTAATTTGTAGCTCCATTAGCTTCACGATATACATACTTAGCTTTCACGATCCATTCTCGACTGTTATTAAGATTTGAATTCTTAGGAATAGAGAATTATATTGAACTTGCTGATTCTTTGAGGATAATAATATATTGATAACTACTAAGAAGTTCATGTCTAATTCCACTCTCTGATAACTAAGATCTCATGCAAGTTGTAACCTTGTAAATACTCCTTATAGTTCTGCGCATACTGCGGTGCAGAAGCCGATGTTATGCGCAAAACTATCTATCCAAGTTTCTGTACTGTCTCGAATTATTCCTCCTTTTAATATTTCTCTTAATTTTTTGAATTATCATTTTAAAATAAATTTTCTCTTAATTCCTTAATTTATCGTTAAAATTAGTAATAAATACTTCAACGAGTATAATCTAATACAGTCAGATTACTATCAAAGTAGAGCCCTATAATTCGGTGGAAAAGTAGTTATTATTATTATTATTTTAATTTATACTTTCATGTCAATATGGGATTGCGAGTCTTACTCAACCTCTCTGTAACTTTTGAATTAAGTCCACTAAAATCTCCTATTCAAACATCAGACTAACTACCAAATTGAAGCAAACATTGAATCACACGTTTTTATAGATTTGATGGCTGTGGATGACTAGTAGATGCATATCTTCTTTCTTAATCTTACCCTCTTATGAAGTCACAAGAATATCGAGCCAAGTAGCAGAATAAAGTCACGTTCTTTGTGAGTGGATGACATCCAAAGTTAACATGAAACCATGGCCCATGGCTGCTGCTAAAGCTGTCTCAGATATGCACGACGACTCACACACCTAACGGTGGCTGTTTCTACTTTTGTAAATGAATAGATGATCTCGGACACAAAGTGACAAACGAAAACGAAAATAAAAGAATTGAACCCTAAGCTTGAACCCCGTAATCTTAACTTGGTGTTCTTTGGAATTCGCAAAACACACACACATGTACATATATAATTTTTTTAAAAAATATCATTTACTTTTTCTAATATTCCTATAATACTATATAAATTATTTGTATCTTTATTATTATATTAAAATTTATAAATCCTATTATTGTGTAGTTTTAAATAAAAATATATGAAAATTTAAGACAATATGAGGAAGGATTGTTTGATAGTGAAATAACATAAATAATCAATAATTTTTAAATAAAAATGATACTCCCTCCTATCCAAAATAAGTGTCGTTTTAGAGAGATGCACACTTATTAAGAAAGCTAGTAAAATGTTTGATATACCCTTATTAATTACTTGTTGAATTGCCTTGAAAATGTAATCTGTATAATTAGGATGTGAGAGAAATTAAAGGGTAATTTTGGAAATAAAATTATAAACATGCATGAAAAATCGTGAACGACATTTATTTTGAATAATTAAAATCCCTCTAAAATGACACTTATTTTGAATAGGAGAGAGTAAATTATAAGATTTTTAATCCTATATATATACATCTATCTATATGTATATATATACACCTACCCTATTTATACCTAAACTATATACACTAAAACCTAAACGTGTCTCCATAAGAGGGTGCCAATTTCTGTGGTGTTGCCATTATACCCGTAGAAATTATGACCCCATGCACTTTGCTTATCAGTTGTGGACCATCTTCCTCTGAAAATGACCTTATTAGTACAACACCTTTTCCTGCAAAAACACAGAAAATGCAGCCAGAAAAGAGACCATATCCCCATTAAGCGATCCAAGTGTATACGTGAGCTCAAATTGTGGGGGATTCATATCTATTCACTTTGATTATGATAAGATAAGAATATTCCTATATACTGATGGCATTGACGCAATCATCTTGCTGATTTAGTAAGTGATCGTGATCATTTCTTATGAACTTTTGTGCAAATATGGATTAGAACTAACGTCATTCTTTATCAAAGTAAGAGGAAGTGTGTAAAAAGTTGCGACGGATTGTGCTCTTGCACTTGATCATATAATTAGTGATATAATCACTTGATTAATATATAAACTTGGATTGAAACAACAAATATTTAAAAATTGTACCTATCTTATCATGTCCTCAAATCTTTAACTCGAAGTATACAACTTATTTGAGTATATGCCATAGTTCTAATTAATATGAACCTTAAAAATAAAGCTTAATATGAGTTAAATGAGAAAATCTATATTAATTTTAGAATCAAATACAAACATATCATGTAATTTAAGAAATCTTTTAAAAATTTTGCTAATTGAAAATTATAAAAAAATAGTTTTTAGTTTTTTTAAAACTCATTCTCTTAGACTTTGTTAAAAAAATAACTGCTATATGAAACTAATAAATTGTTATGTATATAGCAATTCAACATATTAAGTCATATTTAATTAATCTGAACCAAATTTAAAAACTAAGTTAAATTATCATATTAATGACATTTAATTAATTCGCGTGTATGATATTTATGCTACACGTGGTTTATCATTATTTTTAATCAAAATTAAAAAATAATTTTTTAAAAAATTCAAAATTATTTTGTCAATAATTTTAAAGATTATAATTTTTTTTAGCATTTCTTAAATTATAAGAGATGTATAAATTTATTAACTTAGATATGACCTTTTTATATAATATTTCCTTCAATATTTAGCACTAGGCACTATGTAATAAAAAAAGGAGACACTTGTAAAAGTGGGAACTTCCGGTCAGACAGTAATAATATTAGTGTGTTCATAAAGCAGGGATGTCTCAAAAGTACACAACGTCGGCGCGTGAGAGTGGAAGCTTCCTCAGCCAAGGTGGGTTGGTGACTCGGTTCACTTCACAGAGACATATTGGGTATTGCACTTAAGTTTACGCCAAACTATGAGGAGTATACACCAATCTCTCTTTGACACGGAGTCTAGGTTATCGACGAGTGAAACTTGCCGTGGACTCACTTACTGTTCTCAGTTTCTTAGCATCCTCCACTTTACTGTCTGCTCTCTTTTAACAACCTTATTTTGGGAATTCACCAATTACTACAACGCCAGTAGATAGTGAAAGCTAGGCATATTTACCATAAAGCTAATCGAGTTACGGATTGACTAGCCAATCAGTATAAATCTCTAGAACTAGGCGTCTATTGGTATCAAAACTCATCTGTGAATTATGCTACTATCCTTCTAGAGGATATATCTGGGGTTTCCTTTCCCCGCTTAGTAACTTTGTATGTTTGTAATTCTCCTGTAATCCCAAAAAAAAAAACTTAGGCTTTATTGATTTTTATTAGCAGATGCTTCCTCTTTCGTTTGGGTTCCTATCAAATCCAATCGAAGTGATTAATGAGTAAACATTACTTTTATGTGCTAATGGGAATTACCTAAACTTTATTATATTATTTTGTAAATGAAAGGTTTTCATAAAACTTCTTGTAAAACCGAGTTTTCAATAATATTTTCAAAACTAGATCGAAGATTAAATTAGTAAGACAAAAGGTTTAAAATTTAAAATGATTAATATATATTATATCGTCGTAAAATCGGTTAAAAATTGAATAAAATTAAAAAATTTGAAAAATGATTGAAAAAGTCTATCTTTATTTGTCGAAAATTTAAAATATAATTAAAAAAAGACTATTAAATAAAAATTAATTGATTTATTTTGATTTATAAAACTAATTAGTTTATAAAAACTGGTCGATTAATTAATAAACTAATTAATTTTTAACAACAAAAATTATTAAACTAAATCAAACCGAAAAGTTAATTAATTGAATCAGTTCAGTTTTAAAACATTAGTTTTCATTATAATCATAAATTAGTAATTGCATTTCAAAATTTTTTTACTTCTTAAATAAAAAATCTATAAAATTCTTATGAATTAAATTAAATCTCATTCTAATATATTTATCTCATTTTTATTA
>JAOSBK010000006.1:39677703-39691974 GCA_027568895.1 Erythroxylum shatona | reverse complement strand
ACTTTTATCTTTTGATGCAAATGAAATATGTTTGCATATTTACTCATGACTCTCTCTCAAATTTGTATGTGGAAATTCTTAAGTTTCATAAAGGAAAAATTTGTTTTCTGACTTCAGGAGGAAATCTGGGTTAAGCTAAGCTGATTTAGGCAAATGTGTCTTATAGTAAGTCGTAAATTTTTCTGTCATCTTTTCAACGATAGTTAGTATGAAAATTTTGGACGTCTGAGCTAAAAGCCAGGGTCCTTTTAAGGGAAGAGATGCAAGAGAGGAGTTGTATCCTCTGTCATTTTGCTTCTTCTATGATGACGTCATCTTCTTCTATGTGACGTCATCTCCTTCTGTGTTTTGTATCATCTATGTTTTGATATCGTCCATGTTTTACTTCTTTTGTGATGACATCATCTTCTTCTGTGTGACGTCATCTTCTTCTGTGTTTTGTTATCATCTATGTTTTGCTATTGTTTGTGTTTTATTTCTTCTATGATGACGTCATCTTCTTCTGTATGGCATCATCTCCTTCTGTGTTTTGTATTGTCTGTGTTTTGCTATCGTTTGTGTTTTACTTCTTCTGTGATGACGTCATCTTCTTCTGTATGATGTCATCTCCTTCTGTGTTTTGTATCGTCTGTGTTTTTCTTCTTCCGTGATGACATCATCTTCTTCTGTGTGATGTCATCTCCTTCTGTGTTTTGTATCGTCTATGTTTTGCTATCGTCTGTGTTTTGCTATCTTATGTTTTGTATCGTCTATGTTTTGCTATCTTCTGTGTTTTGCTTCTTCTGCTTTTTCATCTGACCTATCTTCTGGTCCATTTTTGACCTTTCAGAAGATAGAATCTGTCTTCTAGGTCTTCATCAAAGTTGTAGATCTTGAAGTCCTCTTTTGAACCATCTAAAGAACACTCTAATCCGATATCTATAGGGAAAGTTATAGTAATTTTTCCACTTCTTCTATCTTTTGTTTCTTCTGCCTTTTCACTCCTTCTATCTTTCGCTTCTTCTGTCTTTTGTTTCTTCTGCCTTTTTGTTCCTTCTATCTTTTGCTTCTTCTGTCTTTTGGTTCTTTTATCATTCGCCTTTCCCTATCTTTTGTTCCACTTCCGACCCCCCCTTCAGAAGATAGAATCCGACCTCAGGGTCTTCCTTAAAGTTATAGGTCTCTAAGCCTTCTTTGAAATCATCCTAAGAGAATCTTCACCCGATATCCCTAATGACGGTAATGCCTCTTGTCCCAAGGCTGATGTAAAATGCTTAATGTTGGGTCCATGCTGTGTACACGCCGGGTTTAGATCCCCGGGCTGCATACCCACATGCGCCCCCCAACCTTAATCAGTATTGTCCGCTTTGGTTGCGATTCGACCTCGCAACCTCACGGTTTTGTTCCGCTTAAGCGGACGCCTCTTACCATTGAGCCAAATGGTAAGAGGCGTGCTTGTAAAAGCAACAAAACCTTGAGGTTGGGTGTTCGAATCCCAACCAAAGAGGACAATATTGATTAAGGTTGGATGTCGCGGTATAACCTGCAAACACACGCCGAGGTATAACCCCCAAACACTTACGGGTGGGATGTGGGGTCCAACAGTAACATTCGTCCCCCCATAAGGACTAATGTCCTCATTGGTTACGGTCATGTTGGTCACGGCTGACATTTTTAGGTCATCACTCTAAGATCCTTGTTGGTCAAGGCTGACATTCTCAGGCCACTACTTTATGAACCATCACTCAAAGACCGGCTCTGATACCAATTAATAAGGACTTTACGAAAGTCACACCCCAAAAGTTAGCTTATGAGGGTAGAGAGCCCAAAGTCCTTATAAATTTCATATCAATTTTGTATTTAATCAATATGGGATTTAAGTCCCATACCTTACAATTAAATCAAACCGTAACATATTGTTGTTGTTGTTTCACATGTTGTAAAAATATGCACTGCATTAAAATCTATTAGGTTTTTAATATTTTTAAATTTCTTTCGAGTTAAATATTTGTGTGATTTGCTATTTGATGAAATTAATACTTTATGTAGATTTAAACACTAATTAAACTTCATTTTATGTATTTTTAATAAAATTGATTAACCTGAATTGTAAATTATATTATAAGTTTCTAAAATCACATAATAAAGAAATTTGATATTTGTATCCATTAGATAGGTTTTTAGTAGACTTCTCCAATTCCTACACATAAAAAATAAAGAAAATGATAAAAATAATAGGAAATTATTAGACTAAAAAATCAAAAAATAATCTAATTAACACTGGATATTCGTCAAATTTAACTATTTTAATGAATCTTTTCAATTCAATTAAATTTTAATTTAATGTAATTTGTAATTCTTCTTAGAGTTAATTTAATTAACTATCAAATTAAAAGTATTGTAATGCTAATATCAGTTTTATTATTATAATCTATTTCATTACAATAATTGTTAATTATCTTAGTAAATATGCAAAACAAATTGACTTTTGTAAAATAATTCCGAAAGTTCAATAAAATTTTAAACCATTTACTTCGTTCAAATTAGATAGCTTAAATTTAAAATTCAATTATTTTTCATCTCTAATCTGAAAATAAAAAATTGTTATTTTGGCATGAATTATACCACATAAATCGAGAAAGTTTTTTTTCGTTATAACTTTAGGCCTGTGAAATATTTTACCTATGGGTCTTAAGAAAACTATATCACAAATTTTTAACTTATATATTAATGATATTAATAAAATGATATATAGTAATATAGACCATATTTTCATACGAGCACAAAGATAAACAAAGCCTAATAAAATAATATTAATAAAATGATACTCTCTCTTATCTAAAATAAATGTTGTTTTAAAGATATGAACACTTATTAAGAAAGTTAATGAAATATTTGATATACCTTTATTAATTGCATGTTAAATTGCCTTAAATATGTAATATGTATAATTAGGATGTGAGAGAAATTAAAGGTTAATTTTAGAAATAAAATTATAAACATGTATGAAAAATTGTGAATGACACTAATTTTAAATAATTAAAATTTTTATAAAATAATACTTATTTTAAATAGGAGAGAATATATGTAATATATATCATATTTTCATACGAGCACAAAGATGAACAGAGCCTAACAGAATTTGTAGAAACTATGCAAAAGGATGACGTAAACCACCAATCTGGAGAAGCAGGATACCAGCAAATGGGATGCAATAAGTGTGGCCATTCAGATTTAGGAGGAGCCCACCATGATGAGAATCCGACGGCGATGATGGAGGGTGTGGGTCAATGTAATCAATGCTCCCTTTTACCTGACAGTCGTGATTGGTCAAAAGCATACATTACTCAGATCGTGACTTACACCTAAATGAAACTGAATTGTATCCGACGCGCTGCCTTATAGCGGTGGACTTCACTAGAAAGATTTGGACCCTAAACGCCGGAGGTTAACTCCACGCGGGGCAGTTAAAAGAGTCCTGAATTATTATTATTTTGATTACCTACAAAATATTTTAAGAAGGTCTCAATTATGAAAAGACATCTTTAAGTCATCTACACTTAGACTAATCCCTGTTCGAGCCGGATAGATCCTTTGTGGGAGGTAAAATTCTGGTCCTAAATTTTAAACGGCTGCATACATAAGGACGGTTCGAACCCGTAACCTTATTTAAGTTAAAAAAATCCCTTACCAACTCACCTGCGCCCTCAATTTAAAGAATACTGAATTATTAAGATTAGATATAAATCAGTGTCTGAAAAAGGAACCGCAATTTGTGGGACCTACGTTTTTACGTTTACCACTTTGAGTGGGATTACTTTTTGTTTGGTCGGAAAATTTTAGGCACCGAACTGCAAGGGAAGCTTTTTTACCCGAAAAAAATCAAGAAGTAAAGAAATAAATATAAAAATGTTAGTGGTAAAAAGTAAAAACGGTTTGTAAATTTATTTTTATTTAATATTAAGTGATAATTTTTTAATAATTAAAATCTCTCATATAATAATTAATTTTACTTAATTTTTTAAATTAATTTATTTACTTAATAAACTTTCACTTAGTTATTATTTTTTAATTTTACTTAATTTTTTATAATTATTCCATTTTAGAAATTATAAGTACATGCTCATTTTAATTTTAATCTAATAAATTTGAACTTGTTCGAATTAAGTTCAGATCAAAAAGCTCAAATCTAACTTAACAAATAGTCTTGAACTTCTCAAATATGTCCAAAACTTGAATAAACTCGGGCTAGGACCCGTTTATTCAAGTCCGATTCGGCTTAGACTCGAGTTCAAACTTGCAAAATTTTTAAAGCTAATTTGTAGCATACACAATTGTAGATTGCTGTTCTAACTACAAAGTTTGGCACTCCAGTACTCCTTATTTCACGCTCTTTATAAACCTTAACAATGTCGAAATGGTTCGGTTCCGGTTGCATCCGTAATCTGGACCAGCCTTCTCTTTACAACAATGGCCTTGCCCACGACCATAATCACAAATTCTCCGTTCGATTTGTTAAGCACTTCTATGGCCGTTTCCGATCATAGTTTCACCTCTCTGGTGATCTATCACGACCCTTTTCAGAACTGTTTCCATTCCTCCTCATCATCAGACTGCATATTCTACTGAAATTACTCGATCCATCAACTTGCAACACAATGCAGTCAAAGTACAAACCAAGATAAGTGGAGAAATTAAAGCTTCAAACTTATTTGCTGGTTAAAAAGAACGTGAAGAGGGCTCATCAGGAGAGGAAACAAACATCATATTTGTAGCTTTGAAGGCTTTGGTGGCATTATCCTGTAGATCATATTGAACAAATGCAGATGTTTCTTCTAATCCTTACAGTCACTATCTTCCCATATAATTTAAAGTGCCATTTCTAAGTCCCTTGTCCTAGTATCGTGAGAATATAAGTTGAGATAGGTCATCATGCCTTCTTATGCCTCTCTTTTGCTGATAAACCAAAAGAACACTATACGGAAAACGATGCTCAGTTCAAAATTATGTCAATGAATACCAAGCAATCCTATTGAAGAAAGAATATGAAATAAAAGAGCAATTAATAAATAAATACTATATGGATATGCACAACTAATGCAAAGGCACACCAACTATATAAAAGGAATGAATTACCTTTGTCCTTTCTACACAAAGTCAGTGATTCTTTGGAACAAATTCCATCCGTGTGAATTCCACAAATTGCTTCTTCAGCATATCTCTCATCTTCCATGTAGACAAAAGGAAATCCTATAGATATGAAGAATAGAAGTACATAAGCAGAATATTACACTAATATATTCCACTAAAAGCAACAAAGGTAAGCGTTTAAGGATTCTTGGATATGTGAAGGTAGTCTCGTGAGGAGCACTTCATGAACCAATTAAAACCAGACCCTTGAATAAATTTTGGCCAACCTTTCTCAAATTTATAAACCAAGTGATAATAAAAGTAGTAATAGACCTTATGCATGGACTAAATGATGTCAAGGAAATAGAATCCAAGAGTGGATGTCTTGTGATGGGTCAGTGAATATAGTGTGTCCTCTCCATATTCTGATGCCTCTGCTTTGGGGTTAGTAACTTGAAACATGTCCAGGATTGATGGCAGAGAGAAAGTCATAAGCAATGAAAGGCAATAGTGACTTGAGGGAAGTTGGTAATGATTCTGTCATTGGAGATGATAACAAGAATGTATCTTCTTGAAACAAGAAGAGGAAGCTTGGCACACCCAAGAAACATAAACCTCAAGGGCCGTCCATTAGCCACAAAGATTATGTACTTCCCAAAAATATCCAGCATCAAAGAAAATGTTAGAGTATGGATTGATATTCATATAACACCACATTTTCTTTCCTTTTCCTAACACATCCTGAAGCCCCAACTGAAACTCAGCAGTGGACAATTGCAGCTGCCGAATCAAGTACTCAAATAGCGATACAGGTGGTAGGCGTTACTGCTAGAGGCACAGTAGTATGACTTCATCCTCACAAAGTTTATGTTGAAGTTGCAGGCTCATCGGCATTGTGCATGGGGTGTGCGAGTAAAGTTATCAGTTGTCACATTATTTGCACTCATTAGTTCTGTTTTCTTACAAGCCATATCATAATGGTGAAACCCATGGTATAATGTTAAACAATCTAATGACAGTAATTTAGAATTCAGTCCCCAAAAGCACGCTGATAGTACTCAAGATTAAGTATATCAGCTCCATAACATCACAATTGCAGATCATTCTGACATTTCTCCTTGCCCGTCTAACTATGATTAAGTACCAAGTACGATCATAACATCATAAAGTGTAATAACTAGTTTCCATGGTTTAAATCAACACATAGTTTTCAAAAAGGGATTTTATGTTTGCCATTCAATTATTTTAAGCCCCCCAAAACTTGATCCAAATGTTATGATTCATTCAATCTGCAACAGATAAGCTACAAAAATACGATTTCAAACACAACAAAATCGGTTTACGAAGTAGGCACAGTGAAATGTACGAACAGATACCAATTTCACAATACACAAGAAACAATCAAGCATAGAAAGAAAAGAAAGGTCACCAGACTTTCATGTCCACTCTTTGGACTCCCCTATATCGTCTAAATAGCTGTTCCAGCTCAGACTGCCTCGCGGCATCCTCACTTTGCCTGCTTCACACTCGTCAACACAACAAACATATAGATATCAAGTAACACCTTCACTCAACGAATTAGCATCTACAAAAAATTAAATAAAAGAAATGAACTTTATAGCTAATCACAGATTAAAGCACATAACAACCAGACCTATCAATCGGTATGAAAATCATATCTTTCGCACCAAAAAGCTCCTCTGAGAGTAGCTTTCGTTTTCTCGGGAGCCAAACGGAAAGTAGAAGAATTCCAACAAAGCAAACAAGGAAATGAAATCAAAGAGATTCGAAAAGTAGCGCAGATTGTTTTCACATCTCAAAAGCAGCGATTTTTAGGCGCGAAACTCAACATCTTTGCCCTTCCAAGGACAAACAAGGCTCAGGTCTAACAAGATAAGGAAGGGGAAAGTGGATTTCTTACTTCAAAATTTTTAGTAAAATAAAAATCTATTTTTTAATACTTTTAAATGAATAAAATTTTATGTAAAATTAAATTTGTATCATAAAAATTATTATAATATAACAAACAAAAACTTATTTTTTTAATGCGATATATAGTTGAAAACTGTCTTTTTAAAATATTATTAAATTATGATTATATTTATTAAACTTAATAAATAAATATTATTTAATTATAGTTAATTTAATTTTAATTAGATAATCTATTTCCTAAATTACCAACCTCAAAATTCAGTAATTTGGCTTGAAAGCAAGAAATCTAACTTGGATCTGCTTTGAACTTTCTGAAAGATTTAATATAAATAAGAATGTTCATCTGTGCTAGTTGTAAATGGAGATTATTCCAATCTGAAACTCCATACTTAGTTCCAAGAACTGTTATGAAGTTCTTTACAAACTAAAGCAATAGAAAACCTGAGTCTCTCGACTACTCATTCTAAACCAACTTTACAAAACTTCTCCTCCAAAGGCCTTGTATGATGGTTCCAAGGCCGTCTTTTCAGAAGATGTCATCATCAAATAAGGAATTGAAGAACTCGTCGTTCCAATCCTGCAGATTAAAGAAAAAAGAAGTAATAACGTAGCTTTCATCAAGTTGCAGACTAGAAAAGTAGATTACTCTGAGAGCTAGAAAGGATTAAACTTGGATAGCTAAGCCACATGCCTGAATCTGAATCCCTTCTGTTGCATTAGCTGCTGAATACATTCCGTCGAGATTAGCATCCAGGATAGTTTCAGGGTCCTGTTGGTTCACATACATATAATAAGTGAATCCCAAGTACCGACTCCGATGACAACTATTATTCATTGGGAGATTTAAGGATTCTTACCTGGATAAAGCTAGGTTGATAAGCATCCACTAGATTTTCATTTCCATTAAAGTTCATCCCTCCTCCACCTTGGACCTATACATAATAAAGATATGTAACAGCGAAGTGTGAACTTCTTCAAATTTCATAGCTTGTGAATGTATAAGTGCAGAAGGTTCAATTAAAGTGTCCAGGTTTCTGATTATGCTTAGGAACATGTGAAATAGAGACGTGCCTGGACTGAGTGTTGATCATTCCAAGCAGTGAGTTGCTGATATGAGTTAGGATCCGAAAGTCCACTGGAAGGAGTATTGTTGACTTGAGCTTGATATGAATTGCTTGCAGAGAAGCTGGCTTCAGGTTGGTTTGAGTTGCTTGCAGAGAAGTTTGAGTTCCGGAAACCTTGTGCAGCTTGTTGCTAGACATAAGAAAATACCAATCAACTTATCAAAACAAAAGTCCTGTAGTGTCATGATCTTAAAAGAATGTATGAATTAGCGGATGTCATCTGCAGAATACCTGATAAGGAGATTTGGTGTGAGATAGAATTTCATCAAAGTCACTGTTCAGCTGCAGGTGATTTAAAATGTCATCTAAGGTAGATCCATCGCTGATTAAGTTGAAAAAGTCCATGTCTTCAGGTCCATTTCCAATGCCATCCTGATTCTGTGTAATTGACGGCAAGATCGAACTGCTTTCAGGATTAGCGCCAGTGAGGGATGCTGAGAATTGGCCAGGAATCGCACTCCCTGTCTGAACCAAGTTACTGAAAGAACCGTCCCCCATTGATGGAACACTCGAGCAGAAATCGTTGCAGTTCCAATTTATAAATCCATTGATACCACTTAACATGTCACCTGCATTGAAGTTCTTTTGTCCCAGTCCGTCACCGATCATTTCAGTTTTAACATAGTTATCTTGTCCATTGTTCAGGTATGGAGAGGAATTGTTGACAGCTACCACACCTTCTCCTATTCCTGAAGCAGTTGGAATGTTACAGATTTTGTCGGGACTTGGTAGTGTTTGAATCTGTTGTTGATCTAGGGGCACTGGAAGCTGATGATGATTAGGAAAGTTCAGGGAAGTGAAGTTGGGGCTATCAGGTGATAAAGAAACAGTTTTTCCACGTCCTGGTTGGATTTGAGCTCCCATTTTTTGCATGCTTACAAATTCAGGTAACCGTTGTTGTTTTTGTTGTTCCAAACTATGAAGCATCATGGAAGCAAGTCCATTGGCAAAGGTCGACCTCAGGCCCTTCTCTGAAGATTGTTTTGGTATTGTGCTATTCCCTTTCTCAGCAACCCGTTTCAGGAAAATCCTATATTTCTGCAAAGAATTAACATGTTTCTTCATCAGGCTAATAAGTAGAAATTAAAGATTTACGATGTGGACATAGTTTATGAGTAAGAGAAGTGAAATAGAAACTTTATGATTAAAATAAGAAACTTTCTCAGGAAATCATATGAGAAAGTCATTGCATCTTACCTGTAAATGACTAGCAACATTTTCTCTGGTAAGTCCAGGCACGCTCATGAACTCGAGAATCTTTTTGGGAACAGATTCTGAATGGACCAAACATGAAAAGAGAAACCATTGAAAACGTTTATCAAGTTGAGAAATGAACACTTCAACTAAAGAAATCATGTTCAAGTTAAGGAAACGAAACAAGAAAATCATTAAGCGATAAAAAACACTACTTACTGTCCAACCCTAAGTGGCTTATGGCATGAAGAAACCGGTTATGGAGTGAGTTAGTCCAAACCACCTTGGCCTTTTTCGGGCCAGTGGTAGTTCCATCTTCATCTTCTGTGTTACCTTTCCTTTTCAGTTTCTTCCTAGGTCCATTCTCATCGCGCCTTTCTTGGGGCACAGAAGCTGAAGAATTTATGTATTCAATGGGAAGTTTCTCGCCTGATGAGGGTATTCCTTCCATGATGGCACTAGGTTTTCCTTGCTTCGATGTCACTGCACATTGCCAAACGTTCTTGAGATCGTTCTGGTTAACTGGTTTCATCATATAAAAGGATGCTCCACTCTCTAAACAGTCCATTACCACACTTTTTTTATCATCAGAGGACATTACTGCATCATAACAAGAGAGTTAAATCGTATGAAACAGTGAAGAAAACTCAAGTTTTTTAATTGAGATCATTATACTTACTGACAACAGGAAGATTGAAGTCTTCATTCACTTGTTGTTGAAGTTCAATACCATTCATCACAGGCATGTAAAGGTCAGTAACAAACAGGTCGAAGAAGCCTTGGTGCAACCGAAGTTGTAATAAAGCATCCAGAGGACTCCTTACAGTAACAACCGACAACTCGAGCTTTGGATCTAAACATACTTCAAGAAGTCTCAAATTTATCAAAAAGAACATGATGATTATGCATATATCGAATTCAAATCATACTTTAATTTCTTTATCCAACACAATAGATGATGGGAAATGAATGTTATTACATATATTAATCAATTGAAGTAACAGAACAATAATTTTTCCAAATTAGACTTTGCATATGCATGCATGTAACGTTCATTGTGATATGTCAAGGTTCTTAAGGTGGGTTAGACTTGAATTGGAAAAACCTAGAGACAAGAAACTAGGTAAGTTCAGTTTAGGTAATGTTTTATTAGTTGAGAACTAAATTTCCTTTTTCTTTCTTAAGAGTGCTTAAACAATATCTATATTAAGATATGTATGTAAGAGATGAAGGAAGAACGAACCTTTTTACTTAGTAATGACATACTAATTGCAGAATGACTAATTCCATTGAAACTGATTGAGCTCTAACCAAATGAATGAGGATTGGCCAAGTAAGTGTAGGGATATAGCTCTATATATACATATATTTATAGAGTATATTCAGTGTTGGGTTGGAGTTAGGTTGAGTATTTAATTCAATTCCATAATAGTTTGTGTCAGGGTTAAATTAAGAAGCTTGAATAAGAAATTTACATGATAAATGAATTAAAGCTTCTAATTAATGTAAAGTTTGTTTTATTGTGACAAGTAATATCTAATTATAGATTACTATAGACTTCTGTTTATTAGCTATACATGATGTGGGTTAAGAGTCCTAGTCTAATTTCTTTTTTTAGTAAGATATTAAAATTGATATATATGTATAAAGATAACTAAAAAATAAACATGTCGAGAAAAAAGTATTCGAACAAATAATTAAGATAATAATTAAAATAAGATAATTAAATGCAATAATTTTGTTATTTATGTTGAAGAAAAATAAAAAATTAAGAGATTAATGTAATAAGATTTTAAATTATCAACAAAATTATTTTAAATCAGAGTAAACCGAGGAAAGTAAATAAAAAATCGAAAAAGATTTTTTTCTTGAATTCAAAAATTATAAAATTTAAAAAATTAATATTTTGAATATTTTGATTAAATTTATGGGATATTTTAACTTAGATTGAAGAAGATTACGGTCTTTAAATTAAGTGTAAAAGTAACTAAATCTAAGTATGAACTTTATAAATTAAAAAAAAAAAACTA
Organism: Erythroxylum shatona; assembly: GCA_027568895.1. NCBI lineage: Eukaryota > Viridiplantae > Streptophyta > Magnoliopsida > Malpighiales > Erythroxylaceae > Erythroxylum > Erythroxylum shatona. Next base: position 39,680,585 of record JAOSBK010000006.1, on the reverse strand, counting down.
AGCTAATATGCAAAAGATACAAAATGAAAAATTCTGAAAAAAGGGTCAAAAAGAAAAACTTTTGTTGCTTTCTTTTTACGAAAAAAGAAAGTAAATTCGTAGTATATATATTTTGTTGATTCCCACTTCCTAAAAATATCATCAACAACAGCAGAAAGTAATGGATCAAATGAAGAAAACATGCATGCAAACCTTCGTCAGGTCATCCTCAGTGACCATTTGATGATCAGAATCCATGTAAACAACCAAACACAACTTGAAATCATCCACAGAAATCAAAAGAGTCGTCAAAAAAATTCACAGACTTTCAGAGAAAATGTTGGATTTAACGAAACAGATGTCGGTCACTTCAAGGAGTATCTGCAGGCCACTGATCTAAATGGGGAAACACACAACAATCTGGTAAAGAACATGAGATGTATATGTATCTTCACATATATATACCTCTAGGACAGTAAGTTTTAAGCATAGATGCAACGATTGCAAGAGAAGTAGAATCATCATCCACAACCAGTATTTGGATCTTCAAGAGAGACGAAATGGTCTTCAAAGATGGAGTAGGCACAGACCTCTCACGACCCATGTTTTGTAAACTTTCAGACATGGACAAGAAACTTTGTAGCCGAGTAACCACTGACTCAAGTGTAGAAAAAAAGAGCAGAGAGCTGGAGTTTACAGTTGTCTTACAACTCTTAATATATAGCTATTGAGACACCTGTTCGATATATAGAAATTCTGCTGTTACTTCCTTTTATGCTTTTCCTAAAACTATCTTAAATCTCTCTGTGTTTTGTTTCTCTTCACTCGGATTGTTTCATTTTCTGGATTAAATGTTGAAGTGGAGATGAATTTACAAGGCTCTTCATTGCTAAATTAGTCTAGTTTAGTATGAACTCAACACAGAAGCAGCAGTCAACACAAAATCCTGTCTAATGATGTGAAAAAATCTGGAGTTCACTTTTACTGCACTTAACCAGAATCAACAGATTCTTATAAATAGTGTTTTTTGATGAATGTATATGAATTCCAAATAACAAATGGGATTTATTATGAAAACTTGGAAGTAATTGGTTTTAATTAGATTGTTTAACAATATTTGTATATGAATTTTTCTTTTTTTTTGTCATAGTTAACTATAAAACGATGTTGAGAAAACATGAGAGGGCCACCAATTTGTATGGTAGCGTTTCACATGAATATGATATGTGATTTAAAATTATAACACAACCAAATTTGGATTTGTAAAGAAAGAAACTTGTTTAAGTTCTATTGTTGGAAATAATTACTCTTTAATAAAATGCTAGAATTAAAGGATGTCTAAAAAGAGGGTTTTCTTTCATATTTGTTAGGTAAATACATTGTATTGATTGAAATATAAGATTAAAATAAAATAATAAAATATATCTCTTCTATAAAATAGAAAATATTAAAATAAACGTACTTTAAGACCGATCAATATACGTTTAATGAACTTTTGATCGTATCTAGAATACGACAAAAAAATTCAAATGTATAATAATTAAAAGAACTTATTAGTCGTTATTCGGTAGTCGTTAAAAAGTAGTTATATTAACGATAAACTTGATTTCATCTAGAATAGGAAAATAAAAAGATACTCATACTTAAATTACCTACAAAGGCATAGCTCAATCATGACAATTTTGATACACTATGATATGGTTAAAAATATTAGACTGGACTTCATGATTGTTTAAACAAGTATAATATTAACATATTTATCAAAATAATAAGCATTGGACATAGAACTATACTTACAAGTTGGATACTACAGATTTAGACATCATCTTCTCTGTCAACCTGAACCTGAACCTGACCTGACTGCATTTTTTGAACAACTGAATGTTGAAGAAAAGCTCACTGGTTCAAAGTAAAACTATGGTTTGAACTAATGTATTAAGCACTTGTTAGGCTCCATCGAAGAATGAAAAACACTTGTCAGGTTAAGTTGACAGTGTTTTCTGCAGTAGATTCTCGGAGAAGAGATAAGAGTTCAGTTTCACAAGTTGGTTTCAAAGTAGACACTCACCTACACTTATATATTATGTGGGAAAGTGTAATTAAATGAAGACTTATCTCTTTTCGGTGTGTGTCTTTATTGCATAATAACTGCTTACCAGGGCCACATATATGCAAAAACCAGTAAACAGGTTTTGTACTTTTTGTCTGCCATTATAAAATTGCCCAAGTAATTAAGAACCCATTGTCTGGCACTTTCTGCATTAGTTACTTGCTTTAATTTGGAGGTTTTCCACTATATTTTGGCAACATTTCATCTCTTTTAGTAATATTTCCATTAATATAGATATTTCCGTAATGGAAAATACTGTTTTCCTTTTAAGTTTTTGGTTTGTTATATATATCCATTCAGAGTATGTGTGAATTTATTTTTAGTTGTAATGATTAGAAACTATATTTATACTTTTTTTTTGAAGTATATGTAGTTGTAATGATATGGTAATATGATATGACCCGCAATAAAAAAAATTAAGGGGTGTTTGTTTCTATTTTTATTTTTGATTTTTTGTTTTTATTTTCAAATTTAGTAAAAAAATTTATTTGTTTGAATTTTTAGTTTATGTTTTTGGTTTCAATTTCTTCCGGTTTTCAAAAATTATAAAAATCATAAAAAGTGGTTTTTGTTTTTTTATAATCTTATTTACTATCATTTAAATATAAATTATTTAATTTGTAATAATAATTATGAATAATGTAATTCAACATTATATTTATATATTTAATTAATTTATTAATAAAACTATGAATAATTTAATTTTAATTAATTTTTATAATTAAATTTAAAATATATAAATATTCAAATAAAATTTTATTTAATAATTAAAATATATTTCAAATAAATATTA
>JAOSBK010000006.1:39657286-39677603 GCA_027568895.1 Erythroxylum shatona | reverse complement strand
TATAATTAAATTTAAAATATATAAATATTCAAATAAAATTTTATTTAATAATTAAAATATATTTCAAATAAATATTAATTTATAAATAAAATATTGATTTATAAATTATTTATTTTTATTAAAATAACCATAATTATATTAATAATTGGTTAATAAATAATATATAAGAGATTAAATAAATTTATTTAATTAAAAAATTTATCTTTAAGTTTTTATCTAAAATGTAACTATTATCAGTAATAAAAATACAACTATATTAGCGTTAACAATTAAACAAGTTTTTGTTTCTATTTAAAAGAAAAACTGAAAACGTATACTGAAAACTACAACAAAAAAATAGAAGTATAATTAAATGATCCATAGTATACCATTATACAAATAAAAGATCTCTTGTAAATAAATCTTTATTATTCTCACAGGTTTTTAACATTTTCTTCTTGTATTTATTAAGTATTTATTTGTTTATTTATTTATTTATTTATTATTATTATTATTGGTGGTTCATTCAAAATCAGAATCTCTACTAGTTAGGTTATGGGACCTCTCAAGACCAGGGGATTGTTGCTAATTCTATGAATTCTTTAAAAAATTTAAATATTATCTGATCGTATTTAAATATATTTTATTGATAGATATTAAACAATATGAAGAAAATTTTTGTTTAATAACTCAAAAGTTATTTATTTAATCCATTCAAAATGTAGGCTTGTAATTTGTATAACAAATTAATGAAAAAATTCATAATAAACTCAATAAAAATAATGATTCCTTTCAAAATTATACAATCAAAATGGAATGAGATTTTGTAATCCCTATAACTATAGCGAAGGTTTAATTTGTTCATATAATTCCCATATTACTATACCAATCAGAGTGTCTCTGATGAGGCTCTTGAGAAGGTCACCAAGTCTGCTGCTAGACCCATCAGCAGAAGCTGGTCTCTGTCCAACGAGGTCTCGAAACCGCAGATTTCCTTGATCAGAGATAAGAGCATAGATCACACCGTTCATATGGCCTTTTCCGATCACCCCCACCACTCTCTTGCTGTTATTCACTGCTTTGCTTCGTTTCAAGGACCAGGCAAGGTACTAGGAAACACACAGACAAACATGTTTCTGTAAGAAGGCAAAATCATTTCTCCAATTTCAGGTGCTCTAAATGGTAAAGTCGAATTGGAAATTCTTATAGATGATAAGACAAAGAATGTGTACAGTGTCTCGTTCATGTATAAGAGGTTGAAGGAGTGATGGATAGGAGGAACTTAGCTGCTCGTAAAGCTGAAAATTGTCAGCATCTGCACTTGATTCCTGAAACATGAACAGTACAAAAGTTTCAAGTTCCGCAGGAAACTAATAGTTTATATGTTGGAGGTCCTGATTCGTGACCAATCCTCCTGTAATCTACTTTCTTTCACAGAAGTTGATCAGATTTCTATGCGAAATTCTAGACACTAGAGATCATGTCAGAGGCCTGAAGAGAAGAGGTGATTATACAGAAGTTCTGAATGATTGGAATCTGTTAATAAATAAGCAGAATCTGACAGGGAAAAGACAGCTATGTGTTCTGTTATGTGGGAAATTCATATGAAAAAACAGTTCCAAACTGGAACCGGTTAGAGGAAGAACCTGTGAGTTGCTCCTAGAAATGTCAGAAGAAGATAAAATTCCGCGAACAACTGAGACCACCAAAGTCAGCTTCTCACGCCATTTCAGGGAATTCCAAGCTCTCTCTAGCTGGAAACAAGTAACTCACCTAAGATCAAGCTAATCTAAAATCAAACTTGAAGTTTTACAAATCAAAATCTGCTTACTGTTATCTCAATTGGTCGATCACCCAAAACCATTTGAGCACCAACTTCTTCAGACAATTTACGAGCAGCTCGGAACTGAGAATTCAGAAAGAGTTCATAAATTATACAATGGAACTGTTGCAAACACATTCATGAAGAAAATATGAACAACCTCATCACCAAAAGGGCGGCTCGTATCTGAAGATATCTTTGATGAGAAGAGTGCGAAAAGTAGACGCAAGGCTAGTGCTGTTTGACCTCCTGTGATCTTGGAGATTAAGGTTATTTGACAAGGAAGACTATTCACAATCACTGAAAACAGAACTTACCCAAGTTTATGCTACGGCCAACAGCACCAAAGAATCCATTACCAGTTAAGGAGAACATACTTGATCGGAGTTCTTGTCCAGGCTCACCTTCTTCAGAAGCATACATGATGCCAGCTCTGTTAATCAATTCTGCTATAATTGAAATTCCATGAAACAAAACTCCTTTAACTAATTGGAACCTATTCATTTCGTCGATTAAAAGGGTTTTAGCGGAAACAAACTTGCCTGCTCCGACAGAGCTCAACTACAACGTTGTCGGGCTTCACGGCTCTGACCACTCGCTCCACTTCTGCAGCCGATTTGTCGGAAATGTGAGTAGTTCCAACCAACCATATTGCCTCTGGCTCGACAAACTCCGACCTCCATGCCGGGACCGGACCAAACTGACGCTTCTCAATCAGCACTAAGCCTCCGGAATCAGCCAAGTCTAGCAATTCAGGGCAGGTTTTGGAAATTGCAGCCTTGGATTCCTGCAAAATCTCTGACCTGAAATCGAAGTCCGGTGGTGGAGGTTTCATGGAAACTCTCAAGGGTCTGGTTGATTGGGTTGTGATGATCTTTGGGGGCTTGGAAACTATAGGAAACGTCAACTTTAGCAGAGTCCCCATGGCTGAGGACTGGCAAGTAATCGGCGGTGCGTGTTCATGTTTTCTCGTTCAGATAAGGTAACCAACTTTAACGGCTAGAAATTATTAAGAAAATTTAAAAAAGTTCCGAAGATCGATGTAAATTTCTTCTTCACCAATTTATTTTCATACTTTGGATATTATTTGGGAAAAAAATAATTTAAAGTCGAATAATAAATTTTACTTAAAAATAATGAACTAGTGCTTCTAATACTAAATTCTTCAAAAGAAATTTAAGGATATATATATATATATAAATATGAAATTTTATTCAATTTTATAATATTAGTCATAAATATAGAATATCAATTAAATGTCAGAAATCAAATATTCGATTCAATAAAATTTTACATTCATCAAAGGATTAAACTTATATAACAATCTATTTCAATAAAATTAATAATAAGAATTAATTGTAAATTGTATTTGCAAGGTTTGGCAAAATTAACTTTTATAATATATTTATAATAAATTAAAATATTTGATATTTAATTAATAATTTTTACTTTTAATAATTTATAAAATTTAAATAAAATTTCACATTTAAAATATAATTCATCCAAAAGTTTAAACATTAGAACTCCTTAAAAAAATTTAAGGCAAAAGGTTTAAGGTTTAAAAGGTTATTAAATTAAAAAAATATTGAATAAAATTAAAAAATTAAAAAATATGAATGAAAGAAATTATTTTTATGAATAGAAGAATTTAAAGTTTAAATACAAAAATATTAAATAAAAATTAATTGATTTATTTTAGTTTATAAAAATTATTAATTTTTTAACAATAAAAATTATTAAAATACTTTAAATTTAAAATTTCAAGATTTTTACTACTTAACGGTAACATAAACTCATATTCAAGCTTTTTATGAGATGGGGACCATGAAGGGACCAATGGAGCAATTCGTATGCAAGTGAGGACCAATAACCATCAATGTCTTATTAAGTTGACCGGTGCACGACGTGCCAAGAAATGCAGACCAGTCACAAAGTGCTAAGCATGCTCCCATTGCGTATAGTCCAATTCGATGTAACTGATATTTGTAAGTTCCAACAGTTCCGAGCTATGAGGAAGAACTTCTGTAAAGCATGATTTGTGTCGTGATGACATCGACTGAAAATGAGGAACACGCAAGAGACAACTAATCCGAAACTACTTAAGTTTTGTGTGCCTAATACGTGTGCACTCTCTAACCTCATACCTTTCCGCCGTCACATCACACAAGAACTGTAGTCATTTCAATGTCACAGCACAAGATCGTAAGGTTAGGTCCGCGATTTCCCCACGCTTTGGTCCACTGTTGCTTGAACCCGCCTTATAAGGCTGACCATTTCGAACCAGAATCCTTAAAAACACACATAAATAAGTTACTTACATTTGGTCGTGTAATGATACAATATTATGTTATGTCCGAATCAGACTATATGGCTAATCCAAGTTCCCAAGGTGGCCAAATTCCTCCTATACAAGTTCCTCAAACTCAACCTTGTATTCTACCTATGCACGACTACTCTCATAGCTCCACTTCGTCTAATCTATCCCCGAGACTCGGAGATCGAACGGGTTTCAGGTCGTCGGGTCATAATATTAACAGGAGACATCCTAGTTATAAAGGGATTCGGAGTCGGAACCGTAAATGGGTATCCGAGATCAGGCAACCACGTAAAGCTACACGTATTTGGTTAGGCACGTATCCGACGCCTGAAATGGCAGCTGCTGCCTATGACGTAGCGGCGATTGCACTGAAAGGTCCTGAGACGCCTCTTAACTTCCCGGAGTCTTTGTCTTCATACCCCATTCCGATTTCCACCTCAACCAGCAGCATACGGGTTGCGGCCTCGGCGGCTGCCGCGGCGAGGTTGCCGAGGTCCGAGACTGAGGTGAGTCCTGACGTGGGTCGGGCTGAATCGGAAGCAACGGCGAGGGACGAAATCGTTCGAGTGGAATCAAGTGGGGGGGAGTTCATTGACGAGGAGATGCTTCTGAACATGCCAAATTTACTGGTGGACATGGCTGGTGCGATGATGGTGAGTCCACCGAGGATAAACTCTCACCCGTCCGACGATTCACCCGGGAATTCAGACGCTGAAAACCTATGGTCTTATCAGTAATTTCGCTGAGACACTTCTTGCTTTGACATAGCTAAGGTTCTTTCTCGAAGTAAGGCGGTTTTGTTGGTAGCTAAGAATTTAGAAATCAGTAGAGAGATTGTCTCTTGTTTGTTCCCTGTGCAAAGACTTTTGAGAGACTTTCTATGTAGTTTCAGACGTTTATGATTGATGTCTTAGGTTGATGATTTATGACTATCGACCGTCACGTCTTTTCAACTGTGAACACCTTCTTGCTCGCCTCTGGACCAGAAGTATGGGCCAGTGGTTGCTCTAGTACAACGTTGACGTGAAAAGTAAGATACAATGTTAGTCTTTGTGTGAACAAATCATTATCAGAAACTATGGTACCGAGTTCCATTGTTGAATGCTTCTAGCTGGGTTTGTAATATCCCAACTCGCCTGAGTGGAGTTGCATAGGAGCAAGTCAGTGCGCTCACACTGCATATGCTCTTTCAAAATCATCGGTCTTTTCATACGATGTTAGTGACGGATAAGCTACAGGAATGGATCAATTATGACTAAAAACGAGTACGTTGAGGTACAAGATTTGAAAGAACTGACTTGAGTACCTAACTTTGTGCGTGTGGGAGTGAAGTTGGATTCTTCTTAGATGATTGGTCACAATTTGTAACGTGAACCTTATTAGAATTTTTAATATAGTCAAAATGTAGAGTCTACTAATAAGAATTGGGCTTAGATCAATCATGGTTAAAATGAGTAGAATTAATCTTTTGGATAGTTGACCTTTATCACTTATAAACCTTTTAATATTTTCACGTTTAGTCAATATAAGATATTAATTTAACACTTCCTCTCAAGTGTAATTAGGACTAAACATTTAGTTGTCACTTGAAATAAGTATAGTGATAACCGGACCGGGTTGCAGAACTGAACATCTAGACAGACAATCGAAAAATTAATAATCCGGACCAAACCTGCTCTAATATCATATTAGAATTTTTAATATGGGTAAAGTGTAGAGTCTGCTAACAAGAATTGAGCTTAGGTCAACTATTGTCAAAATAATTAGTTCATTTGATAGTTAACCCTTACCACTTATAAACCCTTTAACATTTTCATGTTTAGTCAATATGAGATACTCTAACACTCCCCTTCAAATGCAACTGAGACCGGATATCTAGCTGTCACTTGAAATAAATGCAGTAGTAACCAGAGCGAGTCGCTAGGACTGGACATTTTGACGAACAACCGAGAAATTAATAATTCAGAATAAACCTGCTCTGATATCATATTAAAATTTTTAATATGGGTAAGGTATAGAGTCTACTAATAAAAATTAAGCTTAGGTCAACTATTGTCAAAATCATCTCATATTGACTAAACATGAAAATATTAAAGGGTTTATAAGTGATATGGGTCAACTATTCAAATATTAGTTCTAGTCATTTAGACAATGGTTGACCCAAGTTTAATTTTTGTTAATGAACTCTACACTCTACCCATATTAAAAATTCTAATATGATATCAGAGTAGATTTGGTTCAGATTATTAATTTTCTAGTTGTTCGTCTGGATGTTCAGTCCCAGCGGCCCGATCAGGTTATCACTGAGTTTATTTCAAATGACAACTAGATGTCCAGTCCCAGTTGCACTTGAAGGAGAGTGTTAGAGTATCCCATATTGACTAAACATGAAAATATTAAAAGGTTTATAAGTGGTAAGAGTCAATCATCCAAATGATTAGCTCTAGTCATTTTGACAATGGTTGACCCAAACCCAATTTTTATTAATAGACTCTACACTCGGTCGATATTACTGCTCTGAAACATCTACTTCGATATTTAAAAGGTACATTATCTCACAAACTTTTCTTGCGTCCACATACTTATTTTTCTCTACATGTTTTTTTCTGATGCCAACTAGGTTGGTAATAAAGATGATAGGACATCAACAAGTAGCTATGTTGTATTTATCGGACCAAATTTAGTGTCATGGAGTTCCAAGAAATAATGATCAATAGCACGATCTTCTATTGAGGCAAAATACTGAGTTGTTGCAGCTGCTGCCTCTGAAATGCAATTGGTACAATCTCTACTTCAAGAGTTGTAAATTCCTACCTCTACACTTGCTTCATAGTGCGATAATATTGGTACCACTTATACTTGCTCCAATCCTGTCTATCACTTTAAAATGAAGCACATTGAAATATATGTGCCCTTTGTTTAACAATTGGTGGCACAAGGAAAATTACGTGTTGCTCATATTTCCTTTAAAGATCAGCTAGTCAACTTTCTCATTAAAGCTGTCTCCAAGAATCATTTTCAACAAAATCGAGCCAAGCTAGCAGTGCTAGGTGACACCACTATGGCACTATCTTGCGGGGGTGTATTAAGAAAGATACTGTCAAATCCTTATCAAATTAGTTGTCATATCTGTTATTCAAATTAATGTTTTCTTTTTGTTGTAACCAGATCCTACTAAACATGAAAATGTTAAAAGGTATAAGTGATAAAGGTCAACAATCTAAATGACTAGCTCTAATCATTTTGACAATGGTTAACCCAAGTCCAATTCTTGTTAATGGACTTGACACTATCCATATTAAAAAGCTAATAAACCTAGCAAAGGGTTTAAATACACCCGAAAAGGGAACTCGTTATAGGTTATAGACCAAGTCATTGTTTGTCACTCACATGCATAATGTAAGAGCTTGCCTATCATTTAATGTAGGGTTGGCTAATGAATTAAGTTTAAGTTGATTGAAGTTTATTTTTTTATTAAAGGGAAATACAAGCCAAAATTACAATCCAAGCCGAGGGAAACAAATCCCCAACATATCCTCTAGAAGGATAAGATGGCGCCCAGAGGGTGTATCAACAAAATATGTAACTCCTATGTTAAACTGTTCGGCGTAGTGGGCTAGCCAGTTAGCACATCTGTTACTCTCTCGATAGATGTGTCGATAAGCAACAGTCCAGTTATGAGTTAGCAGCTCGTGAATCCCCGAACGATAGGGTTAAGAGAGATAGACCGGTCGTCCGAGGAGGAAAGCATGTTGATCACCACGATGGAATCCACTTAAAGTTCAACCTTGCGATACCCCAGATCCCACGCGAGAGTAAGTTCGATAAAAAACTCCCCAGAGTTTCACATCTACCGATGAACACCAGCCTAGATTCTGTGTGAAACCGTCAATCCACTGTCCTGTAATATCTCGAAGGAGTCCACCTGTTGTGGCCAACGACTAGGAACGTTTGCATGCGCCGTCTGTGTTAAGTTTGATCCACCCTGTGGGAGGTGGTCTCCATCCAATGATTGGTTCTTGGCGAGGGCGATGACCGGTTGCAGTGCGGCTATTCCATACATGGGTCAGGTGGACCTGATCTGCAAAGGACAAAATAAGTAAATCAGGTGAGAATGGCCAAGTAAACTGATCATCAAAAAGGGTCATGTTTCGCCACAACCAAAGGAACCAACAGGTGATTCCAAATAGGGTAGACCAAGCATGTCCAAGAACTTTGCGGTGCTGCTGTAGATTTGCCAATATCCACTCCTAGTGTGGTGGAGAGAAGAAGTCAGTGGACCCTAGATGCAGGGTAAAAAGATGCCACACTTGACGAGCTTTACTGCAGTCTCGCATTACATGAAGGGCAGATTCCTCTGAGCTGCAGTGATAACACTCTCCGTCCATTGATAAATGCTTACGAACACGTTGTTGATTAGTGAGGAGTCGATCATGAGCGAGGAGCCAGAGGAAGCATCGAACTCGTTGCGGGCCTTGCCACCTCCAAATGACCATCCACAATCCATTAGGGGGTTCGTCTTTGTGGTCCATAATCAGGGAACAAGTTGAATCAACGGTGAAGTGGCCTATGTCGAAGGCACCCCAGCTCAACTTGTCCACCCCAAGGTTGGGCTTAGGAGGAAACACTCCTACTGTAGTCCTACATATCAATAATGGGAGCCAGGACTGAAAGGTGTCCCAGTTCCAACTACCGGCATCATCTGTGAACTCCTGAACGCTGCAATTGATATTAGACATTGGGATCGGGGAAGTGGTATGGGTAATGAGAGGACCGACCCTTGCTATCCAAGGATCCAGCCAGAATCGGGTCTTAAGGCCATCGCCGATCCTCCATTTCAGTCCCTGCAGAACTATTGAAGTTTAATTTAAAACAAAACAAGGGATTATTCTTAATTTTGACTTGAAAAAATCGACTCAAATTCTCTTTAAAAAATAAATTATTTTAATTTGAAACTTTAAAATATCACTTTCATTGTTAAATTTTTTAACTTATCAAAATAACTTATCTTTAAATAGTTAAATTAAAATAATATTATTTTAATATTAGTCAATGAGTTCGAGTTAGAATAAAAAATTTTAAACCCGTCTCGACTCGGCTGGTTATCATTCATAACTTCGAGGCGCTTATCAAAGGCCTTGATATTTACTAACCCAATGCATGGGTTTTGTAAAGTTCAAGGCCCAAAAGGATGGTCAACATTCCTGTCCATGACTCGATCGTACTAAAGATTTATTATTAATTTATTTTCCTAAGTCAGATCATACCTTGTACTAGGTCACATGTATCGCTTATATTTGAAACTAATTTGCATCCTAATAATTAGGAATATAGCTTTCTTTTTTTATATACAAAGGAAAACGAAAACTAAGACATCAACAAATATATCCTAACGCAATGTTCTGCTGTACATTGCACCTTGCCTGTCTCTTCGATAGAGAACTCGAGTAGGCAGCGAAGGCTCCTGCAGAAAATGAATGCCTGGTTAGGCCATGAGTGCTAGGGTGGCTAGACTATCTGCACTTTGATTCCCTTCACGGTGCGCGTGCTGGAAGGTGACCTCCCAATCTTGGTGAAGCAGACCGGAATATGGCTTTCTTTAGTTTCTTAGTTTTAGCAATATTTTTATTAGATGTTATTATTGCATCCTCTTATGTTATTTTACAATTTTGAAGTAATCAATTACGTTATTATCATCTAAAATATCAATGATTGAAAAATTGAATTGATTTGACCGATTTTACTATAAAAATCTTGTATTATCTAACTTTTCGATTTAATTTTTTAACTTTTTGATTCGATTTACTTTAATTAACTCTTTTTATTACAAATCGATCATTTTTATTGATTAAAAGATTGATTTTCGTGAATTAATAAATTTTTATAAAACAAAATTAATTAATTAATTTTCATTTAACAATTTTTTAATTATACTTTAAATTTATCGATAAGTAAAGACAACCTCTTTCAAAATTTTAATTTTATTCAATCTTTAATCAATTTTATGACAGTCTAATTTCGATTGAACCTTTTAAACCTTAAATTTTTTGTCCTGTTAGTTTAACTTCCGATTTGATTTTTAAAACACTATAAAATATAGCCTTGATAGAAATTCAATCTAAGAACAAGTTGATAAGCATCATTTAATTTTAATGAATATGGTCTTATGGGTATTGAAAATGTGTGAGTGCTTAAATGCAATGAAATTCAATTTTTTTACCACTCAAGTTTTGTTCTCTTTTTCTGAAAATGGTCATTGGCAATAGTTTTAAGTTTTAACACTTCTAAGAAATGATTGATGAATGTATGAATTGAAAGGAAGAGTCCAAAGACACGATCCTTAGCTAATCTAGTTCTAATATGGAACTTATTATGTGATTAGCATAGGACTTACTCGTTATAATATTTATTAATTAGTTCAAAAGATGCAAGTAAGGTTTGGGCACTTAAAACAATGTCGTTTTAGATTAAATTTTCAAGTTACAAAGTCCAAATTTTTTCCAAAAAGTTGAGTTCCATTGAAGCCCAAAATTAAAAAATGAAAAGGCCCAAGATTTAATTTCATATACCTAATAACATCAACTCTTAACTAATTTAAGTGTGAAAGGATCACAGTTTAACTATTTATTTATATAAGTTAATAGACCTGAAAAAAAAAACAATTCAACAAACCAGTCTCAATTTTAGTTTACATAATATATTAATCAAAATTAAGATGAATAGTTATTCATACCACATATTTTTAAAATGTATCATGATTCTTTGCATGCAATTTTAAGCGCACAAAAGTTGCGACCATTTTCATATCCACTTATAGGCTTAGCAATCAGGCTTAGGCTCGAACACAATTCGTCCCAAAGTTATCGGGTCATACCGGGCCTTGGTACTAATTCTTTTTTAAAATTAAGTCTTGTTGAAGTTCAATAATTATAAAAAAAGATATTATTTTGCCAAAAAATGTTATTTTTTATTTTATTTTAAAAGTAAAAATAAAATAATGCTTGGCTAAGTCAAATAGAATTTTGAACCGGTTTGAGCCGAGTCGAACTTTGGGTTTCTTGGGCCGAATCAGACTTATGCTCATGCTTGACGACCCTAGACCTGATCGAGCCTCGAGTTAGGCTTGAGTCTGGCCCGACCCGTTATCACCTCTATCTAATTGTATCTTTGCATTTTCCATGTTTAAAAAGAACTTGTACTTATTATAATAAAACTTCCCAGCACTTAGCCACTTGATGTTTGAAAGTAGGCTTGGTAATTAAGTTTTAATTTGAAGTCAAGATTTTTGGCAAAATTTAAACTTCTTTTTTTGGGCTTTAAGTTGGTCCCGAGATCATACTGGAACTATTTGATTTGAAGCTTGAAAATTTTAAAAAAAGTGAGAGAAGTCGAGCTCGGATTGTTTGATCTGAAGCCCAGAAGTCTTAAAGAAAATGAAGGTTTTTTTAAGGATAAAATAATATCATTTTAATTTTTTAAAATTTTAAACTAAATATAATAAATCTTAATTATGATTGAATAATTTAAAATTCAGTTAGATTTAAACTCAAATTAAAAATTTAAGACCAAAATCAGACTCAAATATAAAATTTTTGACCGACCAAATTTGACAATAGAAAAAAGTTGCATTCCTTTCATTTCGCAATACACGGAATTGGAAGTTTGGAACTCTTCATAGTCCAGCGAAGTTTCGATTGGCACCAAGTGTCATACTGCTTAACTGGACCCACGTAAAGATATTTGGATAATACTAGGTTCCTAGTGGGGTCCACACAAGGTTGTCTTAACAAAGAGCACGTGGTCCACGCGTTTCCGTGGAGGAGATTAAAAAAACAAACTTCGAGAAAGAAGAAGACTGACATAGTTAAGGAAGGCGGGAACTAACTGTCAACCGTAGTACGTCTAACTTCCTCGATTCTATCTTTTTTTAATTACATTCAACCGATTTAATATCTTTTATTTATGCGAAAATCTTCGAAATTAAAATTGAATTTAAATAATTGTTTTTAAGCCTATCAAATCAATTTGCTCCATCCAATAATAATTATCACAAATTAAAAAACCTAAAGTAAATAGGATAAGAAAAGAAAAACAAACATATTTAACTCAAAATTAATAAATTAAAAACTTTAATATAATTTTTGAATGAAACATTTATATTTTAATAATAATATTGTTTTAATTTAATGATTTAAAATAAATTTCTTTTAATATATAAAGTGATCATGTTTTGTTTGGTACGTCATTTTTTTACTCCCTCCTATCTAAAATAAGTGTCGCTTTAGAGAGATTTTAATTATTCAAAATAAGTGCCATTCACAATTTTTCATGCATATTTATAATTTTATTTTCAAAATTATCCTTTAATTTCTCTTACATCTTAATTATACATATTACATTTTAAAGGCAATTCAACATGCAATTAATAAGAATATATCAAATATTTCACTAGCTTTCTTAATAAGTATGCATCTCTCTAAAATGACACTTATTTTAAATAGGAGGAAGTATTCTCTATTTTATTTCAATCTTAAAAATTCATATATTTCACAAAAATTAAATGTACGTGGACTCTGACAGTGACAGATGCATTTTCTTGAGATAGCAAAATCTATGAATAACGGGTCAAATCAACACGTGTCGACCAAACAATATCTCAAACGACAAAACCTAACGTGTCCTAAAAATGAGACAGCTGGAGCTGGTGGCGCTCCTTTCACTTCAATCTGTACGACCTCAAGCCACCGCCCAGCCTGGCTTCTTGACCGACTCCGTGTTCATTTCGTTTATTGAGCGTTTCATACACTTGTCACTGTCACTCCTCCGTGTTCATTTCCCTGCTCCACTTCACTGACCTTCCACGTGTACAAGAGTATTTATAACCCCTCCATGTCCGACCTTAATCCACTAGAGCTTACCTTAAACTACTACTGCTCACTGCTACTGCTCATTACTGCATCACTTATAGAATCCAAACACTCGACGTAGTTTGATACTGTAACGATGGATGTTTTCTCTCATTACTCGGAGCTTTGGTCTGCGTCGTCTTCTACTGTCGAACATAGAAACTTTTCCGACGAGGAGGTCATGTTGGCGTCCAGTTGTCCGAAGAAAAGGGCGGGGAGGAAAAAGTTCAGGGAGACTCGTCACCCTGTGTACCGTGGAATTCGTAGAAGGAATTCTGGAAAGTGGGTTTCTGAGGTTAGGGAGCCTAAGAAGAAGTCGAGGATTTGGCTGGGGACTTTTCCAACGGCGGAGATGGCAGCCCGAGCTCATGACGTGGCGGCCTTGGCTCTGCGGGGTCGGTCGGCGTGCTTGAATTTTGCTGAATCTGCGTGCCGGATGCCTTTGCCGGCGTCCTCTGCTGTTAAGGACATTCAGAAGGCGGCTGCTGAGGCTGCTGAGGCGTTTAGACCGCCGGGGTTGGAGGGTGTTTCGGGGGATGAACCGAGAGAAGAGAGTAGTACAAGCACAAAGGCGAAGGTGGCAGCACAGGAGGAGGAGAAAGAGAAGGAGGAGGAGGAGGAGATGTTTTTCATGGATGAGGATGCGGTTTTTGGCATGCCAGGACTGTTGGCAGATATGGCTAAAGCAATGTTGATACCGCCGCCACACTGCGTCTGTGATTATGATGATGATATGGAAACTAGTGCTGACATATCATTGTGGAGCTATTCCATTTGATTTTTTACGTTTTAGCAATGAAAGTTGCAACTTCGAAAAACCCTTTTTGTTACTGATCTTGTAAATCTAGAAGAGTTAGGTGGGACTCTTAATCCGTACATACTATTCTTACTTGTACGGTTACAAATCCTTCTATTACGTTGAAGTTATTGGGACCCTTAATCCGTACTTACCATTTTTACTTCTACGGTCACAAATCCTCCTTTGCACTCTAAACGTGAAATCTCCCACCTTAGGTGCCCCATACTTCAACCCGATAGAGTTGTGAGGAAAATAAATCACAGTTTAATCTCACTTAAGTTATTAACAAATCCAGCCGTTACGTTAAAGTGATTACTGATTAGTGCTTCTAGTGATCTTCATACAGAGAAGATTCCAATTCTAATATTAGTAATGGTCAAATTATCTAGAAGAAAATGACTGACTACACATCGTCAAATGGAGTCCGTACTTCTTAGAGACCATCATTTGGGTGTGAACCAACAATCAGGAAGAGATCCGAAAGGACATCAGTGAGTGACCAGGTGAATAAATGGTGAAAGGTGAAGAAAGCAGAGTTGCAGGTAAGAACAGGAACCGCAAGCAGCCGCATACGCCGGCTCTACACCATCAATTAAGAACCAACTTACTAAGATTCTGGCTAGCTCGATCCTCTCGCTCAAATGGCCAGCTCTAGTTGAGTTTGACTTTTACCTTGGCTAGGGCCCGCCGACTCCGCTTCGCTCCTCCGACAGCACAAGAAGGTCCCGACTTGGGCCTTTTTGCCAAGCCCACTAATGAGATCCAGAGAATCTCAAATAGGTCAACCTTTCAAACTACTACTAATTCAGACTATTAACAGATTGTAATGCCATACATGTTATAATGCTCAGTTTGGAGAAGATATGCAGTTATACAAGCTCAAAACCTCAACCCAACTAAATTTAAAGATGATGATTATGAAGCCCTACCACATCATGCCTTGTGTTCAGCCAAATTAGTACACTACACACCAGGAAAAATTAAACATATTCATGAACAAAAATTTCTAATTTTACACAAAAAATTTGCTGCACAAATAGAGGTTCAAGGGGGAGGGAAGCATTAATCTAAAACTCTTTTTAAGTGCAACATGTATCCCACAATTTTGGAAGAGTCCGGCTTATCTCCAGGAAAGTGCATATATGCGGAAAACAAACTGGTTTTCAGCTGTGCAGAAAGAGAGGTGATAGTTACATGCGCTTGACATCAACCTACCGTTCACTACTGCAGGCATTTTAACAGAAGTTCTACTTTGTTTTCTTGAGCAGACTTGATGTTCTAAACTCTGCATCATCCCTTACGAAGCTCCACCAAAGATAAGCAAGTGGGATGGTAGTTGCATGCCACAGAGCGTGAGCATCCACAAAACCCTTGTATGGTGGGAAGTCGTATATTTCCAGAAGCAAAGCAAGAGCTCCTCCCACAACCACCACCCACAGCTTCCATCTGGATGGATGATTACTTGCCCTGGCCCAAACTGCCCAAATGAGAAGCTGAGCCACTCCCATGGCTAAGCAAACTTTCATGTTTAGACCTGCAGAGAAATATTGACATGTAAATCTCCAAATGCACAACTGTTAGATACTATTAGTCGACTTAATTTTTTCTACAAGTCCATACAACTATCAACCCCAAAATAACTTGACAAATTTGTTCCTCTTCGATAGGTAGGTTCAACCTTGTAGAAGAAGCTTAGAACATAAGACAAGGGGAATTGCTACAATTCCCATCTAAAATCAGAATCGACAATGCTTCAGATGGACCAAGAAAGAAGAGAATATGGGCCTAAATTTCATTATTATGCTGCTTTGAAATTAAAAAAATAGGTAAATCAATGAAGATGCAAGTTATCCATGCAAGTCAGTTTGAGTGCGCTTTTGTAATTTGGTATCAACATCAGGAAAATACTGGAGAAATAATTACCATAATCAAGTTTATAAAAATTCAGATACATGATGTGCGTTGTAACAAATGCAAGCAATGGAGCAGCAACCATGACAGTAGCAGCCTCGTCTCTGACACTGAAAGCTCGCAATATTGCTAGAATAAGGGAAAACCCAATTAATGCCACAGCAGATGAATAATCTAGTTTCTCTGTCAACTCAACATCTCTGCAATCAATTAAGAACAATGGGACACCATTAGGAAGAAACGTAGCAATGCATTAAACCAGAAATCTTTCCACAATTCTTGTGTGTGTATTATTTAATAGTGCATGAATCCATAAACTAGAGTATAATACATGTTAAAACACATTTTCTTGTGATAGAGCAAATTACAGGGAAACACAACCTTCAGGTATCACGTGCTACCATCTCAGTGATTTCAGTGATATTACAGATGAAAGACTTTTTTTTCTTCCTCCTGAAACTGTTTGTTCTTTGAACATCTTGACTTGGCAACAAGGGATCAAAAGGGCTTGCAGTGGCTAAAAACTTCAAAATCAACCAATAAATTATGAACATAATTCTATTCCTCTCTCAATTTTTTAGCACAAACTCATTCTGTGAGTCAATTGGTAACAATATCTGAGCACCTTTGTAAAGCATATTCTTAACAGCTATGATACTTACCGACTGTGGAAAACAGCACTCCAGAACCAGGAGTTCATTGACAGCATGGCATAAATGTGCCACAAGCCCGTATACTCATAATAAGTCTTCTTATTTGGTCTCAGTGGAAGTTTGTAGTATACAAGGATGAAAAAAGATATCCAACCATGAAACTGAATAGCTAGATTAAGTGCAGAAAGTGCCACAGAAACAGGTTCCTGACAACATAAATGATGTAATACACGTTTATAATTAGTGGAAAAAACCAACAGTCTATGAAGATAAAATCATGCTTATGTGCGCAAATAATGAAAAACCTGGATCCCATAAACACGCTGAAATGGCCATTTCCCATGATACTTGACAGGCTTGTCACCAAGTTTCATTCTTTCTTCCTCCCTGACAAGCATGCAGTGGTATCGACAGTCACCACGACAGTCCCATTGTTTCCACTTCAAATACAGTGGCTCTTGCAGGTACCATGGACCATCAATTGGCTTACCATCAGATGAGAATTTACAGTGTTGGAAGCATTTTTCCCCAACACATCCACTTTTCTCACAATGCTCCAAGCAAGCCCTGTAAACGAGTAATAAGTTCAACTATAGAGATTTTACTAGTAAATTATCATCAATAGTTACATCACACAGCATGGGAAGGACAAAAGCAATAGATATTCTACTTCCTAACAGAGCATGTAAATAACTGGCTTGTGCACGCACTAATGTCACTGCAAGTCTTCGAATCCTACAAGACTTAATTGACCTATTATGGTCCTAACATAAACATATTTTTCGCCTTCTGAACTTCAACTACTCTAAAGCCTTTTTCCCGTTTTTTATGTCAACTAACTTATTGGACCAAACCAATTCTACATTAGTAACATAGAACAAAAGAACTTTTACCCAAGTGATCTTCCTGGACCTTGCGTTAGGCTAGAAGAACAGCTTAAAGATTGGTGAAAATCCGTTGCCACAGATTGTAGAATGGGAATCAAATTTCAATACTAGAATTAATGGAAATTCAGTGACCATAATGTTATGCTTTTTCCAAGAACGCACGGTCAACTTTACAAGATTAGAAAAGGAGCCATGTACGTGTCAAAGTATACAAGTAACTTCATAAAAGAGATCAAGATGGCCTCAAAAAAGCAGATTTACTGCAAACAGAAACTTCAATCGACAACTGAGAACTGCCCATACACTTCCCGATGAAATTTCTGATTACTCCTCCGACTACGAAATCTGAACTCATGTCTCAAATACTTCCGCACCACTAATCCTACCACAAAACCCTCCTTGATTCCCATGTTCGTGAAACCTTAATTATGATATAATCAGCTAAAGGTTGTACTCAAAAAGAACCCACAATCAGAAAGTACAATCCCTTGACCAACTAATCAGGTTCAACAATTTCAACGAAAACTGAAAACGACACAAAAATCGTAACAAAAACCCTAAAAGAAAAGAAAACAGAAAGCTCACTTGTAAATCGGATCCGCATCACCAGCACTCGCCTCAAGGCCACGTAACAAACCCAGAAGTGAAACGAAAAGCAGAATCCAATGACACGAACCCATAACGATTCACACAAGAATCAGAAAAAATGACCAAGACCCCAGTAGACCCCGAGATTTCTACAAAATCAATGGAAGGTGATTGACTTCTGTACCTTGATTTGATCGGTAGGGCTCCATGGAATCACTGACACATTAAAAACTCCGACTTGTTCGAGAGAGAGAGTTTATGGGATTCAATCAAATTCCAGGCTTCGATGAGGGGGAGGCCAAAAAACAACAGAATCTGGGTCAAGACTTGATCTCTGAGTCCACCTTCACACTCGCGACACGTGTGGATTCTTTTCACCACTTTTACCATTTTGCCCCTTACAGCGACCAGATCCATTTCCGTTTCGGTTTCCACGTCGTGCTAGGGTCGCACTTCGTCACCGTTTAGCTGTCACCTTCTTCATATAACTGCCGTTAGATTGGAATTCTGTTGTTGTTTTTTATTCCCGTACTGTACTTCGTTCCTGTTTTTTTTTTAAAACCTTGATTAATTGAAATTTGTAATATAAAAATTAAAAATAAAAACTTATTTAGTTAAAATTTGTAATAAAAATTAAAGACAAAAAAATGTTTAATTTTATTATCCTATTTCTATTATTTTAATTATACTCTTACTCTTATGTGTAATAATTATAATATAATACATTATATTTTTAAATTAATTAATTATCATTATAACTAAAATTAAAATATATACAAATTAGATATTATTAAAAAAATTACACGTTAATTGTATATAATAAAATTACATAAATTAGAAATTATATTAAGTCATTATAATCAATAAAATATGTCCATCATACTATAATTCTTGAAAACATAATAATACTATCATTTATAAAAGGAAACATAAATCAATTAGAAATAATATAATCATTCTATATTTGTGTAGCAATTTCATCTCGCTTCTGAGACATACCTCGAAGTTGTGCTGGAGTGATATTATACCCCATTTGAGAACTTGCATCTTCATATTCATTTTCCCTAATTTATTCATCATTTTCAACACAATTTTGAAATAATTCATCGCTTTGTCTATACATTCTAATATAGTTGTGTATAACATAACAACAATAATGATGTATTTTTGTTTTTTCATAGCATAACTCGACATGTTTTTAAGTATAGGAAATCTTGCTTTTAGAATGCTAAAACATTTTCTAACAACATTTCTCAATGAAGAATGCCTGTAGTTAAACAAATCCTATGGACCATGAGGTCTTTCTCTATCTCTATAATCTTACAAATGACATCTTTCACTTCGGTATGGTGAAAGAAATCCAGACATATTAGTGTAGCCCAAATCAACCAAATATTACTTACCCAATATATAGAGAACATAATATTAACAAAAAATATTTAAAATGAATCATAATTACTATGTTTATTTAAAATATTATATTACGTTGTAGGGTATAGGAAATTGATTTGCTGGATTTGTCATTGTTTCTAAAAGAACTCGAGAGTCATTTATATTACCTTCCCATCC
Source organism: Erythroxylum shatona (assembly GCA_027568895.1). NCBI lineage: Eukaryota > Viridiplantae > Streptophyta > Magnoliopsida > Malpighiales > Erythroxylaceae > Erythroxylum > Erythroxylum shatona. The sequence goes on along the minus strand of JAOSBK010000006.1, from coordinate 39,658,172 downwards.
AGCCATTACATATGTAAAATGCATGTCAAATGAGCAGTAATACATAATATTTTAGGTTGGATTAATTCTTTTACATTTGTATGGTATTTGTTCATTGGTTAGAACATGTGCATTAATATGTGTACTATCTATTACTCCTAAACAATCCTAAAAATTAAAATATATATTAAAATAATTATTAATCATAAGAACATAATTAAAGTACTAATTAAATATATGAATGTATCTGGAAATACGGAAAGAGTTTTGAATTACGTTGAATCTCAAGAGCTATATTAGTAAAAGATAGTGGAGTAATGAATCTTTTTGTAAGACGATTAGTTGCATATAAGACTTTACGAAAATACTTCGAAATTGTCCAGGTTAAATGTTGAAAGCATTCTGCATTAACTCTAGTTGTCTTACTATGCCCTATAGTCATCAAGAAAATTGCTACTTATTCCTCCACAACCAAATGACTTGTTACCTTTAAGTCTCATAATCTCTTCAACTCATCACACAAGCTCAAGAAGATTGTCTTTCTCATTATTAAGTTTTCATAAATCCTTGTAAGATTCCTATTCAAAAGTTCCATTATCCAATCATGACCTGGTAGAGCAAAAGTTCTACATGATTGCTTTTGTAAATGAAAATATTTGTTCTCTCCTCTAGCTAGAGAAATAATGACTACCTTCTTACATTCATAATCAAAATTTGATTCGAAATTTGATAAGAAATCCATGTATCTATAATGACAATATTAAATAATTAATAAAACGTTCAATAAAAAAGTTTAATCAAATGTAGATAAAATATTCATACATTAAGTCAAATATTCATACAAATCACAAACTTAAAATGTTCAAACTATGGAATAATGTTTAAAATAAAAGTGTCAAATTAATAA
>JAOSBK010000006.1:39607869-39628745 GCA_027568895.1 Erythroxylum shatona | reverse complement strand
ACCATAATTGATCAAAGCGCTTATATCACTTTAGTGTGTCATGGCCTGGCTTCTGACATAATTGACAGAAAATATGAGAGTTGCCAGACCATCTTCCTCCTCGGCCTCTAGAACCAGCACGTCCTCCTTGATTGTTTTTTATGATCTGATTTCTATAGCTAGCAAAATTGGCAGTAGGTACTGGGATATTTGTTTGAGAGACTATGTTTAGTTGTTGTAGTCAAGTTTCATGCATCATCAAAGAGTATTGTGTTTTTTGAAGGGTGGATAAAGTCATAGTGTGAGTTGAAAGAACAACCACAGGGTCATATTTATGCCCTAGGTCGTTTAGTGCACTGAGAATTAACTCATGTTCAGTCACAGAGTGTCCTGTCAGGAGAAGAGCAACTTCTATTGAATTTAATTTTCTGCATATACTCATTGATTGTTAATGATCCTCTCTGAATGGTTGATAATTGTTGTGTTAGCTGTAGAACTCGCACCATAGACGTCTGAACATAAAGCTTCTCAAGAATTTTCCAAGCTTCAAGGGAGGTTTTAGACTGACTAACTTGTCCAATAACCTCCTCTCCTATTGTGGACAGTAACCAATATAGAAGGAGTTGATCAGATCTGTGCTAAGCTTTGTAGTCTGGATTTATTTGAGCAACAGTTGATGATGATCCTGAGAGAAACTGCTATGGTGGTATAAATTCTACAGAGATGAAATTATCAAGCTCAAGAGCTCGAATGGCATGCCAATGGATAAAATTCTTTCTATCAAGCTTGATAGGAAGCATGAAGTTAAGTGTTCTTGTAAGGATTAAAAACCAAGTGAGGTTGTGGAGATTTGTGTTTGTTATGTTGAAGAATGATTGGTAAATGATGATTGATTTGTTGTGTCAACCATTAGACATTTGTCTATTGAGGCTCTGATATCACGAAAATGTTATAATATCTGTATATTTTGTATTGATTGATGAATGAATTTTTATATACATGAAGTCCTCAATTTATACAGATTATTTACAACAAGGTACTGACAGCTCATACATATCGAATAAATTGTTCTTATAGCAATTTTTGTCTTCTAGAATCTTTCAGACTATGCTCTCCAGTGTGTGCGTATATGATAGGCTGTGATGGATCTTCTTGTGCTGGACTCTCATTTTGTGTTGACGGGCGTGAATTTATATCAAGTGATGTGAGCCCATTTCTTTGCATACCCAATTTACTTTGCAAGACACTTCTCGTAACAAAATCAAGTGCACAAATTTATTAGTTCATCAGCCAATTACATAGGTCACCTTACAAAGGAAGTTAAGCTTATTTAGGAAACTCCATTCATAGAAGTTAGGCTTATATCCCGACATACAAACAATTAACATAACCGAGGAGTAGGAGATCCGAAGAAATCATAGGAAAAGAACAACGTCATATTCATTATTTGACTGTCCTGGCTTTCGCCTGATATTTAAGATAACGCATCGTCTTTTTAATATTTTATGCGAGTTTTTGGAATGTCTTGTTTTTTTTTGTCATGACCTTTGTGCTTAGACATGTGATTTACTCAGTACAGGAACACAGAGCACGCACTTGCAGGTTCCCTCTTAGCTACTATCGAAATCATCATTTACTGTATTCGTTTACTTCTTCCTTATTCTATGTAGTTTTGTTCAATCGCTGTGCTGGCTTGGAAATGTTTGTTTTTTAAGGCGTCAATTGTATAATATAGTTATCTGTAACTATATAAGGATAGTATGAACAGCACCGACAGGCATGATAATGGTTCAAGTCCTAAGCCTATTTTATAGGATTCTGATGTTAATAGTAACACTTTCAAGTGTGAAGTGTATATAACCTCATGTTGTATATTTTTATTATTGTTACGTAATTTTTATTACATATAGAGAGCCTATTATCTCTTAATTCGCTTCTCCTCATTCTTCCTGTTCTTCTGCTTCTTCTACTTCTTCTTCTGCTTCTTCTTCTGCTTCTTCTTCTGCTTCTTCTTTTACATCTTCTTCTGCTTCTTCTGTTTCTGCTTCTTCTGCTTCTTCTTTTACATCTTCTGCTTCTTCAGTTTCTGCCTTTTCCACTTCTGCTTCTGCTTCTTCTGTTTCTGCTTCTTCTTCTTCTTCTGCCTGTTCCGTTTCTGCTTCTGCTTCTTCTGTTTCTGCTTCTTCTTCTTCTGCTTCTGCTTCTTCTTCTTCTGCCGCTGCTGCTTCTTCTTTTTCTTCTTGTGGTTTCGCTTCTTCTTCGCTTGGGGCTGGAACCTCTTCTGCTGGAGGTTCTTCGGTTGGAGGGGTTGGATCTTCTTCAGCTGGAGGGGCTGGAGCTTCCTCTGCTGCAGGTTCTTCGGCTGGAGGAGCTGGAGCTTCTTCTGCTTTTTCACTTGGAGGAGGTTTTTTGGTCGTTTTTTTACTTGGAGCAGGTTTTTTGGCTGGTTTTTTACTTGGAGAAGGAGGTTTTTTGGTTGGTTTTTTAGGAGCAGGAGGTTTTTTGGTTGGAGTAGAAGGTTTTTTGGCTGGAGAGCCAGGAGGTTTTTTGCCAGGTTTTGTTTTCGGCAGGCTGGCAGGTTTCTTCCCAGGTTTTCTTTTTGGAAGGCCAAGAAGATTTTTTCCAGGTTTTCTTTTCAGAAGGCCAGAAGGTTGCTTTCCAGGTTTCCTATTTGGAAGGCGGAGAAGATTTTTTCCAGGTTTTCTTTTCGAAAGGCCTGGAGGTTTCTTTCCAGGATTTCTTTTTGGAAGGCCAGGAAGTTTCTTTCCAGGTTTTCGTTTCAGAAGGCCAAGAAATTTCTTTCCAGGTTTTCTTTTTAGAACGACAGGAAGTTTCTTTCCAGGTTTTCTTTTCGGAAGGCGAACAAGTCCTTTCCCAGGTTTTCCTTTTGGAAGGCGAGGAGGCTTTACCTTTGGAATGCGACGAGGCTTTACCTTTGGAAGAGGAAGACGTCTTCTCATTAGAGGTCGAAAAGGTACTGTGCCTGGAAATCGAACAGCTGCAAAAGTAATGGGCTTGATACTAAAAGCTGGTTTGTTCATACCTACATTGCATGGAATTCCAGGGTTTGGGATCCTGACAACACAAGCCATTGCCATTTGGTGACAGGTTTGATTCCTGGTAGGCCCGTGACTGTGAGAACCCTGAAGAACAGGAAGAGACGATATATACTGACGCCATGATTGAGCATGAGGTGATACACTCACTCTGGATCTTGAAGGAACACAGGTATGGTGCTTTCCATGAAACCAGGGTCACGGAACGACATATTCGACTTGCGTCTCGACAGTAGAGTTTGGGATGTAGACTTAAGTTTAAGCAGCACAAAAAGGTACTAACTAAAACATAAAATATTAGTTAAGAGATGGCAAAAAATGTAATATTTGGATCTTAAATTTGATTTAATTGAATCGAGTTTACTTAATTTAAATATTAAAAATTTAATCGACTCAAGCTAGAATTTGATAATTTTTAATGAAATTAATTATAAGAAATTAAGTTGACTTGATATACAACTCAAATTATATTTAATCATAATTTTTATACTCAACTAATCATGAAAAATGGACTAGCTTAACCTAAAGTTAACAATTTAAATTATACTTAACTAAATTTGGATGTTTGATTTTAAATTTAATATTATTATTTTTAAATCTAATTAATTACAAAAATCAATTAGTCTAACACAAAATTAATAAATTAAATTATATTTAATCAGACTCAATTTCTAATCTTAAGGTTTCAAAGCTTGATTAGTCGAATAACATCTTCGTTCTTATGAAATTTTTTAAATAAACAAGTTGTTTATTTTTAGTTTTTAATTTTTATTTACGTTATTAATGTAAAATAAGATAGTCATCTTTTATTCATTAATCCTTAAACAATTAATAAATTTTATGAGTTAAATGTAAAAAATAGCCTGCTAAATTTAACTTTACCAATTAAAATAAAAATGATAAATACGTTATAATTCATAGACATCTATTAACAAACTATGAAACACAATATTAAAAGGTTTATCATGTGAGAAAAGATTCATGAATTGCTTGCGAATACAAAGAAATATTAGTTAAAAATATAAACAACTATCAAAAGATTATTAATTATACTTTTAATTAAAAAAAACCACTTTTAATGATTATCAATTCTTACAACTATTTTAATAAGTTATTTTCATAATAAAATTTGAGAATTTTTCTTTAAAATATTTTTTATTCCTATAAAATCAATAAACTACAATTTAAATAATGGAAATTTTATTTTGCCTTGTACTAGATTAAATTTGTCTATATTATTTAAGGATTAAAGGAAATTTATTTTTAATTTCTATGTTTAGGATATAATAAAAAAGAACTTAGAAGATTCGATGATCATTTAATAATTTTGTTATTAAACCTTAATATTTCATTCATTATTTTGCTCTTTTTGATTTAATTATAAAAATAGTATTCAAATTACTAAATCATATGATGTTTTTTTAAATAAAAACTATTGTGGATTATTGCCAAACCAAACACAAGTCAATGCCAGTGCACAACCACAAAGTGGACCTTCGTGACCTAGCAACAAGGAGCATCCACAACCACAACCACGAGCCACCAACTTTGCCCCACCCCACTTACCAATTGGCTTCCACTTGCCAACCAAGAACTCTTAAAAGATTCTGTTTGATGGCATCAAACTACTGCTGAATGTCTCTTAAAAGATCCCACCACTGGCCAAGCTTTTCCTTCAATGGAGATGTTAACATCTTAGAATCTGACGCATCACTAGTTCTCCATTGCTAAAACTATAGGATAAGCATTATCCTAGCTTATCTGCAGATGAACTTAGCAGTTACTATAATATCTGCAGATGAACTTCAGATTCATGGAATGCAAAAGGGTGAACTTGTTTTTGTACAGCAATTAGTTGTATGAAACTTGGAAAACTTCATAATAAGTTCCAACTTTTATACACAAGAGTGACAAGACTAAAGCTCAGATCGATGGGTTACACCAGAACTCACTAACCTAGTAGCCATGGAAAACTTCATAATAAGTTCCCACTTTTATACACAAGAGTGACAAGATTAAAGCTCAGATCGATGGGTTACACCAGAACTCACTAACCTAGTAGCCAGCAGAACCAAAATAACCATCACACCAACCATTTTTAACAAGCCTAAACATGAACTCTAAACAACAGATTTAAGCAGCTTGACATCATGAATAAATTAACAATTGTAATACCATGTGGGAACACTATTTCATGCGCTTCAAGCTACTGTCATACTTCATAATCAATCCCCTTTTAGAGTCAGCCGGTCAGTTGTTTCTCTTTTATCAGCAGACAAGGGAAGACCTTAGAGTAGGTGCAGTTGGGAGATTTGTGCAAGATGCCCAACGGATCACTGATTCCGTCACCAAGAAATCTAGTTGTTCACTCTCTCCAAACCCGATTGTGCGGTTCCTCTTGCTGTGTATGCCCAACATCCTGGAACCTAGTGCTCCTCCTGCTCTCTTAATCTCGGCTGGCTTCTGTTCCATTTCTCTGGCTTCACAGCCGCAGCATAGAGAAGACTCAGACAATATAAGATTCTCCCAGCTTGTCTCTGCATACAGGTTGTTAAAAGTCCAAATCAAGTGATATTCAATCTCTGAGGATTATAATACAGCATCAGAAGTTAAGTGTAGTACCTCTGTGAATTGCATCTAATATGCTGGCATTGTTGCTTGAGAAGTTTAACGTGCCTTGCTCAATGTCAGAACTGGGACTGAAGAATGCAAAGCTAGGCATTGAAGATACAAGCGGAGATGATTCCAAGGCCTTGGAATCATCACTGCTACGGAAAGAAAACCCGCCAGACATAAAGCAAGGAGTTGATGGTTCCACTGAGAACGGAGATAAGGAAGCCCTACGTGTAAAAGTAGGTGATTGATCATCACAAATTACTGATGATGCTCCATTCCCAAAGCTGATGTCCTCATTTCTAGCCACCAATGAAGAGAATGAGCTGCCACCCACATTCCATTCTTCAGAGTTTTCTCTGTCATATTGAATAAGTTCTCTGGAGCATGAAGCATTGTTTGCCATCCAGGAATGATCTGCGGACCAGGTTGAATCAACATGAAACCAAAGTAAGCAATCCAACATAATCAGGTCCGATGTCTGATAGTGGAACTAAAGAAAAGAAAGGCCTACCTAAAACCTGCTGAGCAGTAAGCCTTTTCAAGGGATCGGTACAAAGCATTCCCCTGATTAACTCCTTAGCAGATTCCGTTATGTGATCCCACGGATTAGATGGGAACCGGAGATCAGCTGCCCTCACCGCATCAAAAATACGTGATTTAGTCTTACCCCAAAATGGTGGCATCCCACTGAGGAGTATGTAAAGAATAACGCCAGCACTCCAAACATCAGCAGCCTGGTTATAGCCTCCTACTAATACCTCAGGAGCTATGTAGAAAGGGCTCCCAACTGTCCCATGTAAACTCTGCCCTGTTTGAACAGAAGCCATTATAGAAACAGTTAAAACTCAAAGCTTGATCTCCAGAAACACAAGACATGCAGCTACAAATAGTATGAAACAATATACCAGGTGTGATGTACGTCGCAAGGCCAAAATCTGCCAATTTAATTGGAGAAAAGGAGGATTTTGTAGCCAAGAGGATATTCTCTGGCTTCAAATCCCTATGAACAACCCCAAGTTCATGACAATACAGAATCACTTGCATCAGATGCCTGAATAGAACCCTTGCATCAACCTCGTGATACCGTCCGTGCCTTTCCAGTTGATGAAAAAGCTCACCTCCTGCGCAAAGTTCCATTACCAAATGAACATAGTCTTCATCCTCGTAAACCGCCTTCAGATCTACGACATTCGGGTGCCCAGATAACCTAGTCATTATTTCAATCTCAAGTTTAACACTTCTAGCATCATCAGAGGTTACCAATCTATCCTTTGAAATAGATTTGCAGGCCAATACCTCCCCGGTTAACTTATCCGTGCATCCTCTAATAACACCAAACTGTCCCCAACCCAGCTGCTCTCCAAGAACATACCTATCGTTCAAGCTTGAGGTTTGGTTGGTGTCCAGAATGGACCCACTTAAGCTTGAAATTATGTAAGAATTGGATGGCTGCTTAAGCAATTCATTATGGCTGTTACTCTTGGCAACAGCCATACCAAAATCTAACTCCCCAAATCAGCCAAAGGTCTCAAATCAGAGTTCACACAGATGATTCTCTAGTTTTAGGGCTCTGTGTGTGAACAACTTTTGAGAAAAATGGGAAGAGAAAAGTAAGTTAACAGATAAGAAGAGTAGGTCAAAAATCTAGAATTTAGCTGAAATAACCGTTGACCAAAACAACAGTGGATGTCAAACCCTCGAGGAAGCTTCTTCTGGCCGCATTCCAAAGACGCAGAAGGAAAGAGATGCTCGCTTATGGTGACGAATACGGTACTATGTATCTAGGCAATATGTTGCCTCCACTATAGCCTTAAAATCTTCGAATCAAAACCAGGAATTTCATCAAACATCGGCTGGATCACCTGGATCTGAAGAAACATTAAATCGTAACAAAGCTGAGTCTTTGATCAAGAAGTTCAAATGACAAAAGGGTATCAAACCAAACCCAAATATCCCACTTTTTTCACCAAAAGTTTTGATTTTCTCCAACTTTCAACGCTCACAGGAGGTTCCAGTTATAGTAGAAAAGAAACCTACAAACAGGTTCCATCAGCATCATGTACTACATCCCCATACACAAAGATATCAACTTTAACCCTAACCCACCAAACTCATCCCACGACTCGAACAACCCAGATCCCAAAATCTCCCAAAAACCATGAATATCAGCACCAGCGATTGAACCCACATCTCCAAATCCCGCAACCAAACTAAACAAGCAAGTACAGATACGCAGAAACAGAGAGGAAGAGAGAGACAATGACCTGGTTAGTCGAGAAGGAGAGACAGAGAGGACCACAAGGAGAGGCCGTTGGAGCAGAAATTTTGAGCCCCTCCAGGTCCTTTGTGGGCTCTCTTTGGTCTCCTCTTTTCAAATATTTGAAGCAAACTCCAACACCCCCCTCGATGTCCCTGTTTTTCTCTTTTGTTTTTTTCACCTTGAATTTAAAGTTCTGCTTACCTCAAACGGTGATTTTTACATTCGATGAATGTGAGATTACACATCGTAGCAGTGACTTTGACGTTTGTTGTTGTGTTTGTGACAAGGAAGTAAGCTGTATTTCACTATTTGTCCGTGTCCTAAGCTGTCTTACTAATTTTTAATCATTTTAGAGTTAAAATTTCCTTAGCCAAAGCTAATAGGTCAAAAGCCTCTGCTTTTCTCACCTACAAATATCATTCATCAATGGCTTATAATAAAGACCGCTATAAAAGGAGGTGATTGGATAAGCGTAATCTAGTTGGAGCTCTGTGACTGTTTAGAATCTGTTCTTATGTCCAAAAAACAGGGCCCTTTTAACTGTTTCCTCTGTTTTGTGTGTTTTAGTGTCTGTTCAGTAGCTTAAGGAGTGAAGAGTGAAGACAGGAGCAGACATGTTATCTAAGTTTAAGGTTTTTTGGGAAGGAACTATGTTTTGATGGTAAGAAACAAAGAATACTAGTATCAATCTAAACTTCTTCAGATTTTAGTCCGACAAAAGAGTTCAGTGGCAAAAGCGAAGTGCTTGTTGTGTGTATAGGATAAGCATACAGCTTGAGCCAGGCATTTTAGTTACGTACAAGTGGGTAGGTTGAAGATGACGAATACAATAACACTACAGCCAATGAAAGGCATCTAATCTAAACAGAGAAAGACCAATAAATGGACAGATACGAGGGCTATGAATAGGCTTATCAATCAATACTTGCCCTGTTTTTTTTTTGGGGATTCTGTCCCTATCCATTACGCCGAAAGGATCTCGTTACAGTACATAGGTGATACGACAAAAGCTAGATAACGCCATAGAAGAGCTTACATATCACATGAACACCTCAAATGAGGCAAGTTTTGAGGTGGGCAGTAACAAATTATACGATGGAGGCCAACAAGCTTGTAACTTGACATTTCTCTTATTCAATTTGTAATATTTTGAGTTCAAGTGTCCAAAGAGACGAAGAAGAATAACAAAAGAAGGAAAAAAAGAAACCATTTACAAGCATGAGGTGATTTTTTTTTTTTATCCACGAGGTGTCCTAAGAGGGTTCCAACTATGGAAAAGCACCTTTAAGTCATCCACACCCAGATTAATCTTCGTTCAAGCTTGATAGGTCCCTTGCGGGAGGCAAAGCTCTGACCCCAAGTTTTAAACGGTTGCATACATGAGGACGGTTCGAACCTGTGATCTCACTTATGCCAGGAGAGCCCCTTACCAACTCACATGCGTCTTGAGGTTAAGCATGAGATGATATTGATGCAAATGTGGGTTGACTCTCTTTCTTTCTCTCTAATTTTTATTTGCAAAATAGAAATCAAATCAAGAAATGAAAATAAGAATTATTAATAAAATAGAATAAAATTCTTACAGTTCGATCTCACTTTTATATTTCTGTTTCGTTTTTCATTTTTTATTTTCTGATTTTAAACAAAAATATATTTAATTGTTAATTTTGATCTAGTTATACTTTTATTATTGATAATAATTAAACATTAAATAAAATTAGAAAGATAATTTTATAAATTAATTAAGTAAATAATATTATTTTAATATTTCATGGAATATTTATATTTTATTAAAATAAATAATTAAATAAATAAATTTCTATTTATAAACTAACATCTATTTGTTAATGTATACCTTAATAATGTAAACCAATTATATTTGAAATTAATATATTTTTAAATATTTAAATTTTAAAAATATTTTTAAAACTTAAACTAATTAGATATTATATTTACTATTATTAATTAATATTAAATAATTAAATAATATATGGTTAATTAATAGTATTATTTAAAAATAAAAATAAAAAACTAACTTTTATAGATCTCATAGGTTATAAAATTTTAAAGAGTTATAAAAAATGAAAGAAACTAAAAACAAAAGATCAAAATTAAAATTAAAATAGTGACAACAGCTTTGAGCATATGTCAAACGTTTGGTCTGGTCCAATTCAAAGTAAGCCTTTTTCTACACTTCAGGCGTCTCTATTTCTGGTTGTGAAAGCCCAAACCTTTCCTTTTGATGGGTCATTAGACGCTCCATATCTGTGGTTTACAAGCGTCCTCATCGCTGATACTGAATGGTGGATGGACGTTGTAAAGCTTCCGGTTTTGTATCCGTAGGTAGGCAAAGTCAACGTTCTTGGACTTCTTCAGTCCTAACTCACAATTTCCTTGAAATCCCCCAATTTGGCTATTACTCTGATTATGAAGGTAAGGTGTTTGTCTTTATGTGAATCTCATGGGGTCGTGTTGTTCATCCTCTTTTTGTCTCGTGGGTAGGTGTTTTGGTTGAGCAAAGTTCCAGTCTTTAATGGCACAGTCTCTGAGTTCGATTCCTACCGTACCCTTCTCCGGATTAAGCTTAACATCCTATAGAAGAGTTGGAAAACATGGCGGATTCGCGTTCAAACCCTCAAGTGGGCGTTTGAGTATTCGAGGTGCTCAGGACAATGAAGGACGTAGAAGACTAGTTGATATCATCAGAACTGTACCAGAGCGATCGAGAAGGTACTTTCAAAGTCCTTCAAGGAGGGCACTTTTTGGTGGGATCTCGTTGTTGGGTGGGTTTTATGTGGCACAGACAATCTCCTTGTCTTTTGGAGCTTTAGGAGTGAACGATGTTATTGCGGCAGTTGTGTGTGTTCTGTTGACTGAGTATGTCACGAAGTTCTATTACAGCAGACCAAAGGTAACATTCCCAGTCGCTCTTCTCAACAACTTCAAGATGGGATTCACTTATGGCCTCTTCATTGATGCTTTTAAGCTTGCCAGTTAGTTATTTTCTGCAATGATACATGTTCATTACTTTTCATTCTTCAATGCCTTCCCATCATGTATGCATTGTGGTTTGAGTAGAGAAGTGTATTGGGCTTAGCAATTGGGCCTGAATTAATATCACTCGATCTTAGACGAATTAAGATTTGAATTATTTGCGTTTTAGATTAAATAAAAAAAAGATAGTTTATTTTTGATATCCACGACGTATCTTTGAAGGATCTCAATTATAGGAAGACATCTTTAAGTCATTTACATCTAGACTAATTCCCACTCGAGTTGGGTAGGTCCCTTATGGGAGGTAAAACTTTGACCATAAATTTTAAATGGTTGCATACATAAGGACGATTCGATCTCGTAACCTCACTTAAGCTAAAAAAATCCCTTATCAACTGACTTGCATTTTGCTATTAAAAAAAATAATTAATAATATATTATGATTAAATGAACGGTATTTTAATATCTCTTTTTAAGATAATACCATATGTCTTCTATACCGGAAACAGCCTCTCTACTGTGTAGGGGTAAGGTTGCGTACTATCGGACCTCCTCAGACCCTGCTTCATTGCGGGATTTCGAACTAAGTGATGATGATGATGATGATGATGATGACGACGACGACGACGACGACGACCATATGTCTTCTGTTATAGTAAAAAATGGAAGTCATATCATTTTTATTTTTGATTATATTCACTATAATTTTTATTATCGTTCTCTTAAACCAATCAAACACACTAAAGTCTAGATGGTCGGTCCAATTGAATTAAAATTTTTTAAAAAATTATAGATTAAAATAATATTATTTTAATAAATTATATAAAAACCATTATTTTGCATTTACATAATTCAAGTTAAACTAAAGTTTCAATCAGCCTAAAACTACAAATAATAAAACTATTCAAAAAAATGTTAAGCTATTCATAAATTTAATATGTTATCTTTGGAGTTATTAAAATGAAAAATATTTAATCACGATTTTAAAATTTTTAAATAATAAAAACCTTTAAATTAATAAATATATGGGAAATAATTAGAAATTGATTAAGGGCATTATCGTAATTTTATCCATTATTGTAAAGCTGACGTGTTCATTCCCCCTACAGTGTTTTCGCCCTCTTACTTCTACTTCAGCACGGAGGAGGACTGGAAACTCACGTTCTGCTGTAAATTAGGGTTTCAAATTCCCAAATTCCTTATTTCTCCACAAGTACACGATTTTGATCCGCAGATTGATAGGAACACTGTAGATACACGATTGTAATAAAGGGTTTCTTTTGTTTTCATGATCAGACTCGACTACGCGATCGTTGATTTCTTTACCTTAAAGAAGCGAACTTCACTTAATTTCAGATTGGGTAGTGTTTGTTTTGCTCTTGATCCATTGGTTCGATGGATTTTGACGCACGCGGAGGCAATAGTCGTGTGTTTCATAGACTGGGCAAGCAATCAGGTAACGAGTCGAAGCAACAAAAAGTCTGCTCTTTTTGGAGAGCGGGAAAGTGTAATCGATCTCCCTGTCAGTTTCTCCACCGTGAATTGTCTACACCACCGCAGACCACAGTCAACGGCGGCGGGCCATCGAAGCGTGGGCTTTCTAATGATGCCGGGTCCTCGGGGCCTCCCTCGGTGAGGATAAGTCCAAATTTTAATAATGGATCCAGATGGGGACGTCCTGGGAATAATAGGATAGTGAGAAAGACGGAGAAATTGTGTAATTATTGGGTTCAAGGGAATTGTAGTTATGGGGATACGTGTAGGTTTCTTCATTCTTGGAGCTTGGGTGATGGTTTCTCTTTGTTAACTCAGCTTGAAGGTCATCAAAAGGTAGTATAGCGGAAGTTATACGCTTTTTTTTTTTAATTTTAAGGATTTTCGGATTCAATGTTGTTTCTTTATCATGGGTTGGGTTGATATTGATGCTCTGCAGCTTGTTAGTGGAATTGCCTTGCCGTCTGGGTCGAACATGCTTTACACTGGAAGTCAAGATGAGACTGTGAGAGTTTGGGATTGCCAGTCTGGTCAGGTTGCATTACTGAACTTTTATTCACCTTACCCGTTTTCAAATTTGATTTGTGATGAAATAACTGTCATTCCTAATTTATTTTTTGTTCCTTTGCAGTGCGCGGGTGTATTTAATCTTGGAGGTGAGGTTGGTTGCTTGATCGCCGAAGGTCCATGGGTTTTTGTGGGTGTACCGAATTTTGTCAAGGTTAGGCACGAGTTTTATGTTGCTTTTATTGTTCTTGGCTCGTCAAGAATTTGGTTGTAGATGTGTAATCCTGTGGCAGTTTGTAGAATGTTATTACCTCAGTGGCGGCTCTTCAAAAGATAACTATTTTGCAGGCATTGAATACACAAACTAAGACTGAGATGAGTCTTAACGGACCAGTTGGACAAGTTTATGCTATGGTTGCGGGTAACGATTTGCTGTTTGCTGGTACGCAGGTAAACTACTGAACTTTCTGGCCAAGCTACAAATCATATTTGTTTTCCATTTACTAGAAATTGTGGCCATGTCTAACTGATGCAACTGCATGATTATGGTCTTTAGAAATTTTTTATTTTTGGTACGCTAATTTCCTACTCTTTGAAAACTTATAATTTTGTTTTTTGAATTGCAGGAATGTTTTATTTTTAATACAAAGAAGTTGATAGATCTGTTTCCCATGCTTCATTCAATTGCTACTCTTCCTCTTCTCTACTATTTGTTTTGTTCAATGAATGTGTAAAGATATGTCTTCCTGTACAGGATGGGGCCATATTGGTGTGGAAGTTTAATGCAAGCACTAACAATTTTGAGCCAGCTTTATCACTTAAGGGTCACACTATGGCAGTTGTTTCCCTGGTCGTTGGTGCCAACAGGCTTTTCTCTGGTTCAATGGACCATTCTATAAGAGTAAATTGTTTATTGACATTTTTGGGCTAATTTTGGGATTTCCCACATGCTTTGTATAATATAATTATATTCTTGTAACTCCTTTCAGGTCTGGAGTCTTGATACTTTGCAATGTATACAGACCCTCTCTGAACACACTTCAGTCGTAATGTCTGTTCTATGCTGGGAGCAGTTTCTTTTGTCATGTTCGTTGGATCAAACAATAAAGGTTTGTGGAACATGTTTTTTAATCTAAGAAGCAGTTTCTGATGGTTCCTGTTTGATTTAGTTGCTTTTTTTTTGGTTTATTTATTCAGGTGTGGGCTGCCACTGAAAGTGGAACCTTGGAGGTAACATACACCCATAATGAGGAACATGTAAGTTATGCAATTTCAACTACTCTTTATCATGCATAATCAATTGAATTGTAGTGTGTCGATGATGTATGCTGTTTCTGCTTTCAGATGCTGAGCACCTTTTCACATGTGATGCATTATTTCATGACTTCATAACTGTGAGCATTCATACACCAGTTGAACTAGGCATGATGTTTTATAGCTTTCTGGTGTGTTTTTCTAGCAAGGTTTTTCAGTCTCACTGTTTCTGATGAAACTGATGTTTCATTTTGATCGAGAAAAATAATGGTAGGATATTGATCCATGAAAAAGGGTTTCAAATATAATTCAAATTTCTTTTCTATCAGACTAGAGCGGATGCTTAATTATGATGACAAATAGGATGTAGGAAGTTTGATCAGGAAATTTGCCTCTTTTGGTTCTGTAAATAAGTTTGTCATTTTCTTCACATTCTTCATGCAATTGATTTTACAGAATCACTTGGGGTGCATACTAATGATACCATTGCTTGCCTGCTGCAGGGACTGCTTACGCTTTGTGGGATGCATGATTTAGAAGGGAAACCTTTGTTGCTGTGTTCTTGTAATGATAATTCAGTCCGCCTCTATGATTTGCCTTCGTGAGTATATTTAGATTTCCTTACTGATTTCTTCTGTTTCCTTGTTTTCTTTATAGATTTGGAGTTTCAATCGTCTCATTTTTCCTTTAACCCTGTAATTTGATTCAATGCATACCTTTCTTCATTTTGATATTTGTATGTTCTTGACCAGTTTTTCGGAAAGAGGTAAAATTTTTGCGAAGCAGGAGATTCGGGCCATTCATGCGGGTCCTAGTGGTCTTTTTTTCACTGGGGATGGAACTGGGCAAGTAAGAGTATGGAATTGCATATCTGAATCAACAGCTGCTTCCACGTGACTGCGGCTTAATGTATTATAATGTATTCCAATGTTCAGTTATTAGATCATATTCCATTTATTTTAGTCCATTACTGATGTAAGTTCGCTGGATAAGTTACAAGTACAAAATTCCAGTTTCGATTTTCTGGTGTTAGCATGTGCCAGAGATGGTTCAAAGGACTCGTCATTACGGTAGAAGTTTGTTCAGTATGTGCCTTTACTCCAGTAATAATAACATTCATTCGGTTGATCCAATACGAAGATCATAACATCTTTCGAAGTTGTTTGCTTTGTGATATGCTTCTTCTTCACCAGATGCTTTTTGGAACATTGGTATTCTGCTCCTTACCGTTGATGCTCTCCATGTGGAGGAAGGGATAGAATGTCAAGGTGTGAATGCTAGAGAACCATATCAGTTCAGGTTCATACATACCATTCAAGAACATGCTAAGTAAACTACGATGAAATTTTAGCAGAGTGAGAAACTGAATTGAAATTATCCTGAAGAATATTTACATTGGATAGTTCGATTCTGTATTTATTATCGCTTTCGTTGCTGCATCACCTATACATATTGATGGTATTTCCGCACCTGTTTTTGGATATTTACATTACAGAAACAACATTATTCATGGTGCTTTAATTCTTACATCTTTTGCTGGCATTTGCAAAATCATGTTCTCCATCCCTTTGGCAGCACGTTTACCATTTTACAGGTTGAACATAACTTTAATGGCATTACCTCCACGAGCACTGGTTTCGAAGGCCTCTTCAACCTCATTTTGATTGAAACCAAACCTGTGTGTTATGAGAGGCTTCACATCAATCTTACCACTGCTCAAAAGCTCCAGGCACAGAGGCCATGTATTTATGTACCTGAATACACCCACCACGTCGACCTCCCTATCAAACAACCAAAGGAAGCAAATTTCAGAATTCGTCTTTGATCTCATATTTCAGGTTACTAATCAAAGTACCTAGCAGCAGCTGGAGTAAGCGGTAAAGTCATCTCATTGTGGCACATCCCCACAAGGCAAACTTTACCGCCTGCTGCGGTGGCTTTGAGGGCGGTGGACATGGTTTTGTTCAAGCCTGCACAATCAATAGTCACATCTACTCGGCCTCCCATAGCTTTATGTATAAGATTCACTTCTTCATCTATATCCTGCAAAATTTGCTATCTTGAAGCAAACAAATAAAGAGTTTAGCTCGTTTCAGGCGGTAATAGATTGATTGAACAAACCTGAATATTGGTTGACACTTTGACAATCTCATTAGCTCCAAAATTCTTGGAAACAGATAAACGGTAGTCGTCTACATCCACAACTACAATTCTACGTACTCCAAAAGCACGAGCTGCTAGTAGTGTAACAAGACCTATAGGTCCAGATCCCAACACTAACACGTTAGTATCTATACCAACTTTAGCTCTGCGACAAGCATGAACACCGACACTTAAAGGTTCACACATTGCTCCTTCCTCCAAGCTCAGATTGTCTGGAAGTTTAAAGCAGAGTTCTGCAGGATGCACTACCTGTCAGCCAACAAGAAATCTATTCTCATCTGATTCGATTGTGCCAGTAAATGTTGAAGATACCAACATTAAGTTTCGTATGATTTTCAAGTTTCCTAGACGTTGACCTGATTGGCAAGTGAACCATGAACAGGTGGAGTAGCGAAGAATCTCATCTCCGGGCACATATTGTAACGACCGGTCTTGCAGAGATAACAGTGGTTGCAACTGATCCCTGGTTCCAGAGCTACTCTATCTCCGGGGACAAGGTTCTTAACCTGAGTCCCAACCTCTTCTATAATACCAGCACATTCATGTCCCAGTACCATTGGCTCTTCCACGACGTAATCTGCAAGCTTCAACGTCTGAAGAACACAGATCAACATTCAAATACTACCGTAAGAAACTTTAGTTGCAGAAGTCGGGTTATGAAGCTTACCTTGAGGAAGTGAACATCACTTCCACAGATACCTACAGCTTTCATCCTGACTCTAACATCATTAGGTCCTGATACAAGTTATTAAAACAGCAGTTTCAATAAATCAGGAAAAAGGGGTTCTAAGAATCAAAAAGCAGATTCACATATGTACTAGTGAAATGGGTTTTCAACAAGAGGAGAGGTACCAAGAGCAGGGAGCCTGAAAGCTTGAACCTTGATGGTGTTGACGCCAACAAGCCAAGCGGCCATGTTTTCTTCTTCATCAACTGACATTCCTCCTTTGCCCATATCACTAAACGTAGAAACTGTAGACTTATGCGATCACTTTCTCTTGGTAAGTAGCAAAGCAGTAGAGTAGATAAAGATGAACGCAGATGAGGGTCCTCAAGGGATAAGAATAAGACAATACATTACAGGCAACACCAGCGGTGGATAATCATCCAACCCTTTTTTTCCCCCTTTTTTTGGATTTCCTATTATTGGATTCAATTTAAAAGGTTATGAATTAATAATGATTATATATTTCACCAATATATATATATATATATAGATATAATATACACATAAAAGATAAGATTTTTATAAACTGGGCTGACTTTTGTTTTCCATTGACTTTTTATAGATACAATATACACATGAAAGATAAGATTTTTATAAAGTAGGCTGGTTTTTGTTTTAGATTGATGTTTTAGTGATTTATTTTAATAATTTTTATTGTCAAAAATTAAGGATGATTTTTTTAATTATATTTTAAAATTTTAATTTTATTCAATATTTAACCGAGTTTATAACAGTCTTGATTGAATATTTTAAATCTTAAACTTCTTTATATTAAGATTTTTGACTCATAATGAAAATTACGTATGTCGAAAAAACGACTTAACGAATCAATTCAACAGCTATAAAGATAGCACCTTTGAATATATAAATCATATAGAATCAAGTTATAGGGTTTCAAATACATCCAAAGGCTATAATCTTAATAACGTGAATGTGAAATATGAAAGTACATCATCTGTTTATGGATTTTATTTCTGATCCAAAAGACCCTTTATGAAGCAGTTCTGAGCTTGCGAGTCTGCAGATAAATTTCACAGATTGAACATCACCTTAATGGCATTGCCTCCACGAGCACTAGTTTCGAAGGCTTCTACAACCTCCTTCTCAGAGAATCCGTACCTGTGAGTTATCAGGGGCTTCACATCAATCTTACCACTCCGCAAGAACTCTAGGCAGAGTGGCCATGTGTTCTTATACCGGAAAACACCGATAACATCCACCTCCCTGCAGAGCAGAAGTAGTTAAAGAGTTGCAGGAGTTAGTGGAGATGGTGCAAGTAACAAGTGAACATTGTCAAAGGTTATGATTTGAAAAACCTGTGAATAGTAACAGAAGATTCATTCTCAACTACCTTGCAGCAGCTGAAGTAAGTGGGATGGTCATCTCATTATGTCCCATCCCAACAAGACAAACTTTACCACCTGGTCTAGTGGCGCTGAGAGCTGTGGACATGGTTTTGGTAAAGCCTGCACAATCAAAGGTAACATCCACTCCAGAGACCATAGCTTTATGTATCTGCAGAACTTCATCAGCTACATCCTGTAAAATTCCAGATTGGATTCATAGCATTTAACAGCAAGAACACAATCATGAAAATGAGTTTGTATAACTTAGTTTGATTAAACATACAGTACAAACCTGACTGTTTGTTGAAACTTTAACAATCTCATCAGCACCAAGATCCTTGGCAATGGATAAACGATAGTCATCAACATCCACAATAACGATTCTAGGTGCTCCAAAAGCACGAGCTGACAGCAACGTAACGAGTCCGATCGGTCCAGCTCCCATGACCAACACATTTGTTTCTGGACCAACATTAGCTCGACGACAAGCATGAACACCAACACTCAATGGCTCACACATTGCCCCTTCCTCCAAGCTCACATTGTCTGGTAGTTTGAAACATAGGTCAGCAGGATGCACTACCTGTTAGAACATAAGGATTCACCTTCAAAATCCAACTCCATGATGCATAAACTACATCTGCAGATCTTCTACTTCCTGATAAATATCACTTGATGGTATTCCTTATTAAATTCAAGTTTGAAGCTGTAAATGTTTCCTTACCTGATTGGCAAGTGAACCGTGTACTGGTGGCGTAGCGAAGAACTTCATGTCAGGGCATAGATTGTATCGACCTTCTTTACAAAGATTGCAACGCCAACAACTGATTCCTGGTTCTAGTGCTACGCGGTCTCCAGGCACAAGACTTTTAACCTCACTTCCAACTTCTTCTATGATACCAGCACACTCATGCCCAATGACCATAGGCTCTTTCACCACAAAATGTGCACATCTCAAGGTCTAAAAACAGAAGTTGCATTACTTTTAACAATCAGACATTGAAATAAGGAAACAGAATTAACAGTTATAGATACAGAAACTAGAACATGAGAAATCCCAATTTCTTAATCATCCCAGAGGCCAAATCTACGAACCCAGGTCCAAGCTACTTCTGTTTCTCTTTCTCATCACCATTTTTAAGGATTGCAGTTAGATATACTTTAGCAATCAAATAGATATCAAACGGGTTAATAGACCATTATACAGACAGCTATTCATAAAAAGAGTTGCAAAACCTTGAGGTAGTGAACATCGCTTCCGCAGATTCCAACAGCTTTCATTCTAACTCTAACATCATGAGGTCCTATAGAAAAAGAAGGATATAAGAACACTAATAAGCGATAAACAATAACAACAAAAGGGGTTGTTAAAAAAAACAGAACAAAGATCATATAACCAGAAAGCATGAGTTCCCAGTTCCCTATTAGAAGTTAGATCATATAGACAAGACAAGACCCAGGTACCAAGAGGAGGGAGTTTGAAAGGTTGAATCTTGAGGGTGTCCACACCAAGAAGCCAAGCAGCCATGTTCTCCTCTCCTCCAACTTTGCTCTCTTCATGAGACATCCCTCCTTTACCCATTCTTCCAAAGGTTCTACTATACTTGTCAGAGGTTGATACACTCCTTCAGGCTACTCTAGTTAACCAGCAGATAAGGTTCAAGAACAGAGAGAAGATATTGGAAGCTGAGGAATATTTACCAGTAGAAGGATAAGACAAGAAGAATCAGATTCTGTTAGCAGTACTGAAACTTTACAAATTTAAAGCAAGAAAAGTCGCTTTCCAAGTTGAGTCTTTTGAAGGACTGTTAAAAGTGCGTAGTAGTGGAGTTATATCCGTTAAATTACGAGGATTTTGAGCTATTGTTGGAGGATTGTATCCGTTTTGATTCTCTTTATTCTATATAAAGGAGATGTATTTTCCTATTCATGGATAATGTTTGCTTTTAAATAAAATTACAATTTAATTAATTAATATAATTTATAGAAATTTAATTTATTAATATGATTTATCATAATAACAATAATAACAAAGAAACGAGTCTGTATAAGTCCGGTTTTTGGAAAAGTCAAACCTCAACTGAAGATCAGGCACTCACATGGCAGATGAAGAGAACAAAGCAGCTTGGCTACTTGGAGCCAAGACCCATAAAATCCAGCCGTACCATCTTCCCCCTCTTGGTAAATTTATCCCCAATTGTTTTATTTCCTTTACAAGGCCTTGCTGTTCTTCTTTCAAAGCCAATTTCGTCCAAGATGCAACCTTTGACTAATGATCTGCTTTCTGTGGAAGCTTATTGACTGTGAATTCCTTAAAGTTCAGTTCTTTATGTCGAAATTGTGGGAAATTTTTGATCTTTTAGTACTTGTAAAGAGGCAAAAGATGTTGGTAAAAGAAACTTAATTCTATTGATGTGCTTGACAAGATTAAATACATAATACAACAGGATTAATCCCACTTTACAAGGAAACAAAATCAA
>JAOSBK010000006.1:39569757-39591625 GCA_027568895.1 Erythroxylum shatona | reverse complement strand
ACTGGGCCCCCCACCCCCAAGATTATTAAATAATTATATATATATATATATATATATATATATATATACATTTATATATATATATTAGGACGGGATTATTTAGAAGTTAGTGGTACATTAGGCTTCCTAAAATTTTAAAAATTAAATATTTGTACCCCCTATCTTAAATTCCTGGCTCCGTCACTGAACCTCAAGTTGTCTGACTCTACCCAATTTGAAGCTTCAAAATTTTATGTTTTAAAATTTTAAATTAAAAATAATCAGGTTAATCCAGTCCAATTAATCTAAGGCTCATATTGCATGTCTTGGATCTGATAGGACTTCTAGTTATCCCATACTCAAACATTAATTTTCTAATTAGACTTAGGCTTGAGTCGCTTGCTTTGAGTCTAATCAAACTTCAAGTCGAGTAGGAGCCTAAATCTAACTCAAATTTTTTTATCAAATTTTGTATAATAAGAATTATGAATCATTGATTAAAACAATATTATTTTACTTAAAGGTAAACTCAATTTATTTTAAAATTCAACCAATTTAAGTTTAATTTAATGACTTTAAATTTAATTAAATATGATCAAATTCAAATTGTCAACTTTACAAATAGTGAGAACATATGAGCCTATTAATATTATTTATATTAGGTTTGTTAATATATAGTTTACAATTTTTTATATTTAAAGTTGAATATATATTTGAAAATAATAGAGGTAAGTTTTTGTTAACAAATAAATAAATAAAGATTGAAGTCACCAATTAGGATGGTTTCACTTTCATCGTTTGGAGCTTCATTTAACATACTTTGGATAACAAGCTATGCCACGATGGGCCTATAAAGTTTTGGTCATATTTATAAGGCAGATCAAAACCCATACTGCTTACCAATTCTTTTCCTAATATTTGGTTAGAAGAATCAATGAAATATTCTTGTTGAGTAAATTCATCATACAAAATAAAACATCCTTCTAAGAGATTAGATGTCCCTTTCATTATTCCACACAAATTAGTGAAATAAGGTTAAGATTAATAATTTTGACCTAAAATGACAAACTAGAATGATTAGTGTATTTACATAGACTTGTTATCTTAAGGAAATTATAAATTTTATGTATATTTATTTGATTTATTTACATTATTTTTGACTCAATTTTTGTAATATTTATTTTATTACTTATTTTTATATTTTTATTTGTACATAATTATTTTATTTATTTATTTTATTCTTATTATCATCTTTATCTTTATGACAATTTTTATTTTTATTTTTATTTTTTACTACTTTATGTATTCTTTTTTTATGTGAGATAATAGGAAATAGTCTCTCAATTAGTTAAGAATAAGATTGAATACTTCTGAATTTTCTAAGACTTTGAGCATAAGCGAGACTTCTGTTGAAATGTTATTGTTATTGTAGTTTATACTTAATTTTGCTAAATTTGTGATCAAATATAATTATTTTATTCTTCAATACATTTTAATCAATGTCTCTAAACTTCTTAATTAACAAGTTGAAAATATGCATTAGATTAGCTTTTCAATTCTTAATTACAAGGCATCGAGTCGATATCGAATAGCTCGAACTCAATCAAATTTTTGATTAAAAAAAATGGTTCAAATCGGATCTATTACTAACTCCGACTGTGAAAGAGAGAGACAGAGATAGGGTAATAGCTCATACCAAATACTCCTTCGAGTCAAGAAAAGCCAAGCAAAGATATGTAAAAGCAAAGTAAAGAATATAAAAGACATGGTATGAGCATATGTTCTTCTAAGGCTTTGATTATCATGTCATCTTCATATCCATCATAGAGCATCTCCTACTTTATTGTAGCTATCATATGGCCTCCCAAGAGAATCTATATGCTGAGAGTGGTATATATATAGAGACACTTTTCAAAGACTTGGATGTGGAAAGATAATGCCTTTAAGTCCTTTTACAGTGTATATTCATGGCATATGCCATTTCCTCCTAGGGTTTATTCTGCTTTCAACTCCATTTTCATGTGTTTATAAACCTGCACAATGCATGCAATAACCAAAAAACCAGAAGCAGCTAGTAAGAGCAACTACGTTCCTTCATGGATAATTAAGCAAATCAGTCTCGGGGCACCTCTTTTTTGGCAGGCAACGTTCATCAGACTGATACTTGAATTTTTTTTTTTTTTTCTGTTTGTAGTATTGCAGACTACGGATGGTTATTAATCATCGGTCAAGCATCAATCACGGGACACCGGTGATGTATCTTTTTCCGATATGATTTAGCTTGCCAAAGGAGAGTTGCCCTGATACTGCTTTTGCTTAAAATAATCTGCTCAAGCCTCAAATATCAGCTTCGATCGTGTGTTGCTGGGACAAGATGGGTATGTTTACAAACTCCTTCCGGTTTTATTTTTTTAAATTCTTTTTCTTTAGATATATAGGAAATAAGGTAAAGCATTTGATTAATGGTGCCAAGGAAAATGAGGCTGTAATAGATTTGTTATATATCCAAACTTGAAAGAAAATAAAATTGAGAAATTGGAATTAGAGTATTATATTAATTTTTTTGGTGTTATATAAACTAACATAAATTGATATCGGGTAGATAATGTAATTACAACTGAACAGATTTAGAAGATGTGTCGTTGTCAACCCCGCAAGCTAATGTTCAAAAGAATAGAACAAAATCATAACCACTAAGATCATGTAAATAGGATCAATCATATGCGGATAAAACACAAATTACATACTTTAATAAGTGTTGAGATTCCACCGGTTATAGAACTTTTGTTCACTTCACTTACTGTAGAGTTTGTCTACTTTTCTGTGTAAAAACTTAAGAAACAAAAACTGAAGCAACTCCTTATAACACACCGTTCCCTTTTTTCTTATATATATATTGCTGCGTTCAATTTTTGTTTTCGCATAACTACCTTTGGTAGTTATCTCAAGAGGCTCAGGACTATTATACCCATCATGGGTGTAATAATAGCTTACAGTTCAAAAGAACATTGAGCTTGTGACATAACTTCAAAAAGGGAGCAAAAATGTCATCGGTTGATTCATGGTGCTTGGAAGATGAAGTGATAGATCCATCAAGATATCTAATTAATACACAGGTAACCAAGTAGTATGACTTTAACTTGATTTCACTAGATAAGGTAGTTTTTGTTGTCGAGAGTTGTAATTATAAACTTGGTGATGTTGATAATTGGTAGTGAAGTGTTGACAGTCTCCATTTGTGAGGTAGTTGTTGTTGTCAAGAGTTGTAGTGATAAAATTGGTGATGTTGGTAATTGGTAAAGAAGTGTTGATAGTCTTCATTTGTGAGCTTTTTCTTTTAATAGTAATATAGTAGGGTTGCGTTTATGGTTGTTAGGTGTAGCAGAGGTGAAAAATAAGAAAAAAAAAGTTGAGGTGCAGCTCAAGTAAGCTCTGATATCACATAAAAGAAAATAAAGTTAAAAAATTGGAAGTAGAGTATTATATTGATTTTCTGATGTTATCTACATTGAATTAATTTTCTGATGTTATCTAAACTAAGGTAAATTGATGCTAGGATAAAATTATCTAATAAAAAATGTGTTGTTATCAAAACTAGAAGTCCATTTTTTAATTATTATATAGAGATATTATCAATTTTACAAATTGATTATAAAATTTGTATCAATTTAAAATCGAATTAGTTGTAAATTTTGTATGAATTATTTTGATTAAAGTATTCACACTTCATTTAAAATGTGTTATTAAGAAGGATACATACTTTAATAAGAATATTCAAACTTTAAAAAAATGTGTAATTGACAATGGTGTAGTTTTATTGACTAGATGATAAATTGATTTTATTGAAAAAGAGAAATAGTAATAAAAATTCAAAAAGAAGAGCAACTTCTTTAATGAATTTTTAAAATTGAAGTATTTTAAACGACTTAAAATTATCAAAATAGGCAATAATTACAATAGTTAATGATAAAGCATTTAAACAAAATTGTAAAAGTATCCCATCTACCTAAATAATAATAAAAAATGCAACATGTGAAATGTCATATTCTATATGCAATTAAGTAATAGTTATATTTTCAAATCAAAAGAATAATACATGAAGCAACCTAAATAAAAGATAAACAAACAATAACATCCGAATTATGTAACTGGACTCAAAACAATAACATCCAAATTATGTAATTTGAATGATTCATTTGACAAACCAATCATTCATAAACAATATTTTTTAGCGTCTTTATAATTCAATCAACAATACGTACGAATTGTAATTCTATTTAAGTGTATTTTGCTAAAGTAAAATTGAAATTTACTTGTGAATATGTTTCAATCAAAGTTATGGAACATCCAATGTTTTATATGTAGCTATCATTGATTAAGGTAAAACCAATGTTTTAAGAATCATTTCAGAAGTTAAACCAGTAAGACTCGGGATTTTAAGATTTAAAAGGTTCAACCAGTATTAGATTGTCATAAAATAATTATAAAGATTGAATAAGATTGAAAATTATTAAAATTATTAAAAAAGATTGTCTATACTCATTAAAAATTAAAGTTTAATTAAAAAAACTGTTAAATAAAGTTTAATTGGTTTATTTTGATTTATACAAACTGATTAGTTTATAAAAATTGGTCGATTAATTAATAAATTGATCAATTTTTAACAACAAAAATTATTAAACTAAATCATACCGAAAAATTGAAAACTGAACCGATTTAAGATTTTCATTATTAAATCAACCGAAGTAGTTTGAATTTTAAAAAATTGGTTAAAGTTTTATTTACATGAATTTAATTTATTGGACCTATGTTTAGAACATGAAAGTCTAAATACTTGGAGAATTTTTCAACAATTGAAATAAAGTTGTCATCATCTTGCATTTTCAAATTATTATATAACTATTTTAAATAACGAGGACACCTCGTCTTTCTAACTTTATCAATTTGATTATTAATTCCTAATATACTGAACAATATTTCAACATTTGAATTCACAACCTAAGCTCAGTTTATAACTTTGGCTCATCATATTAGTCCTACATTCACACTTAGAACCACATCTAAATCCAAGTGGTTCAGACCACCAAAATTATACTATATCAAAACTCATACCATATTATCCCATAACTATATATAAGTAATATACCTTTGGTTTTGTTGTCTTTCAAATGATATTTTAAATTCTTGTTAGCTCTTTTTTAATTAAAAATTGTCAGTTTTGTCTGAATTTCTTAGAACGTTGCCTAAACTCAGTCTAACCGAGTAAAATGATGTTATTTTAATGAGAGTGTTTAGGTCATTTGAATCATTTGAATCGAATTTTGGACTGACCAACCTATACTCAATTTGTTGACTTCGACCCAAAATGGACTAGCTCGAGATTAAAATGCCATCTAGCTCAAATCCTGAAAGTCATATAGTACTACAAACTCAGTAGTCTCCGCCTCCAATTTGTTAAGGTGGAGTATCTAATCATTTTTAGCTACTTTTTCATTCTTCTGATTGCATTTTATGTGAGGATAAAAGGGTAAGAAGAATCTATGTAAGGCCTAAACATATACCCTACAAGTATTATAGCATGTCTAGAGTGTATTAAGAAGTGAACATAACAAATTAAGTGCATATAAGTATAGTAAGAGACATAATAGTACTTAATGTAAAAGACATGAATAAATGGTAATTTGTTCGTTTCGGCATGGGCATACATACTTAGACGTGAAATATGGATGAGAATTTTTTATATGTTTGCTTGGATTTATGAACGTGATGTGAGGGAAATTGGTATAAGAAGTATCTCATTTGCTTATGGAATGTTGTTGGCTAAATTGGATATGTTTTTGCGTTGTTTTTGCATGATAAGACTGAAGTTAGTTGATTTGAGATATGTACCTCACTGGATGGATAGGTTCCACTGAGTAGACTTCTGTAATTTAGCTATATCTTGGCCTATAAATCTCTAAATTGGATAATTCTAATTGGAAATTAAACTAGAGATATAGTTTTAAAATTTTGATGAAGAAATTGAAATTGGATTCTGCCTTTAAAAATTTTGAATTCTAGGTTGAATTTGAGTTGGGGCTGCTATCTTTGTTTTCAAATAGCCTGTAGTTTTTTGGATATAACTCCCGATATGATTAAACAAATGTATGAAATTTATTCCATTAGAAACTTAAGACATAGGGAAATCAAATTAATTAATAAGATTATAGGCCAATGTAGGAATTAAAGGAAGAAGAAGGATCAATATGTGATTTTTTCTAAAGTTAACACATGGACCAATCGGAGTAAAGCATGTATAAACAATAAGATTAAAGCTTGTGTGTGTCTAATAAAATTGTAACACATGATCTAATAGAATTGTAGCATCCAATAGGATTGTAACACATGGTCTAATAGGATTATAACATATGGTCCAATGGGATTGAAACATATGTCTAAGACTAGAAAATTCATTAAAAGGCATATGGAGATGGGAGATGGACAACACTTGGGGTTTTAAGGTCAGTATCCTCTCCATTTCACTTTCTTCACCCCATCATTTTTCATTTGGTGAGTCAAGCAAAACCAAAGAAGAAGGAAAGGGAAGGCATTAGAAGAACTACTTTGCTAATTTTAAGGTTTGGAACTACATTTAGTCTAATTTCTCTTTGTGTGTATGTTTAAATGGATACAAATATTCATTTGGATATGGAATGGTTGTTGGGATGATGCTTTGGTGTTATCTTGGATAAAATTGTTTGAATATGACAAGAGAGTATCGCGCAATGGAATTCTGTCTAGGGTTTGTAGAAATAATCATATTGTTTGGGTCATAACTCAACCTATAGACCTCTAAATTGGGTGATTTCTGTTGCATATAAAAACTAAGACATACAAATGGAATAGAAGAGAATCTGACCTAATTCTAGCTTTGTGATATTGGAAATTGAGATAAAAAATGGTGACCTGATATTGCTCCTGTTTTGGGGCAACTTGTGATATTTGCCCTATATCTCATGATTGTGAAGTCCAAATGGTCTGATTGTTAGTGCTATAGAAACTAGAGACATAGGGTAATAAATTTCTAGAAGACCTCAAAACCTAATTTGAACGTTTTCTATATGCATATTAAGGAACAAGTGGAGTCCTTCATGTGATTTGCTTTTGGATTGATTGTTTGCCTATTTTTAGACCTACCTTGGGCTCCTAGCCCAAATTGTACTATTTTGAGTTTGTTTTTGTTTTTAATTTTTACCGAATCTTATTTGAACCTTTTTGATGTATATGAAACTTTTCAAACACTAGAAATAAATGAGATAGGGCTTACCTTATATGAATTGAGTGATTAAACATTGAAATTTAAGATTGAGCATAATGCATTCCAAAGAGAACTTACATGTACATAAATGATTTGTACCCATATTTATTACTCATATGTGCATAGTAGTAATGCCCCACTCCTGCCCGACGCATGCACGTGCACCATACAGTCACACGTGCACATGCCTGACAGAATTGGCCTGTTAACTATATCACTTTCACTTTATCTCATGGCATCACAATCAAAATTATAAATAGCCCAAGATCTAAAATCCAAAAGTTTCCTCATTTCATTTTATAAACCGTCATTTACAATGTAGCATTATCCATCATCCACATTTATACAACATCATCCTATGAGCGTTTACAGCTCAATCTACAAAATATACTAAATACTAGAGGAATTAACAAAATTTAAAAACAAAGACTAATTCTTCAGTCCCAGCTGACCGACCTTTGAGCCTTGCCTTGCCTTTACTACAAAAGTTGTACAAAACGCTTCTAATGCAGTCTTAGAATCTAAGTCGTCGCTCTCTCAAACCTGAAATTGTCAATGTTGCAATTTTGGTGAGTTTTGTGAACTCAGTAGAGTAACCATCCTCGATGATTCACTTTTCTCAAAACACAAAGCAATTGATAATCATGTTACAACATAATTCACATCAACCTAACTATCATCAAGTAATATCATAAAACACTTTGTACACAATGGTCATATTTCAATCATATAGTCCAAACAATTCATCATTTCATTAAAATTTTGCATAACACAATCAACAATAATTTATCACAGATTCATTCAAGAAAGTTCTCACAACAGTGTAATCATTCAATTTATTCATTTCATATGTGAAAGCAATGTTTATGAGACACATTCATTTATTACGTTGTTGTGACCGCGTGCCTTTTTCACTATCCCGTATTCGTTGTAGATACTCAGCTCTTTCATACCGTCCCTCATCCGTTGGAGATACAGGGCTCATTGTACACGTTGAGTCTTAGGCTCTTTCCATAGGTGTCTGAGCTTTAAACTCTTTTTTTTAATTGGTGAAATTAGTCACAACTGCTTTTATATTTCATCCATTGGAAATGAAATGCATTCACAAATTCAATCATCATGTTCATTCAGTCACATTCACATTATTTCTCATTCACATTTGTCATCGGACTTTTAGATTGGCATTCAACACTCACGTTAAGAATCAAATAGTCAATCTCATTCACATACAAGTATCACTTCTAATGTTTTAATCGTGCATCAAAACTCCTCGGACATTTCATGTCCAAAATTCAATATACAATTCAGTACATATTTATCAATATCAAATTCAATTCAGTAATAGCCAAAACAAGTTAAGGTGAGACTATCTTAAGTTACTCACAATCACTCCCTTTTCGCTTATTGCCTTGAAGTCTCGGCAATATCTGGAAGCGGTCGTTCTACTTGCTCTTTTATATGCAAACAAATACATTTTCATATTAATATATGGCTCATTTAACTAAATAATCATATTTATAAATGTATCATGTAGTATGCATGTTCAATGACGTATGCCCGGGTATACTTCTGTAATAAACCGATGTAAAGACCAACTGTACTCCAATCGTGTCAAAATTCATACACTCATTAAGCATTCCAGTTTTTTCTCAAAACCCACTTTTGGGTCAACTTTGCGTAATCAATATGACAAGGAAGATGGTGTATTTCTATAAAATTTTCTTCTAGACAATTGTTCCCCTATGCCTTAGGTTTCTAACGACACTAAGATCATACAATTTGGTTCATTATTCTATGAGTTATGCTCAAAATACTACAAACTGAGTACATTTGAAAATTTGGCTAGTGCATAATCATGTATTCAAAATTGTACAACCCATATCTCTTAATTACAATATCCAAAAATTACAAAATTTATACCAATTGAAAGCTAAGAAAATAAGGTACAACTTTTGTGAAGACACTTTTGTCTGATTCGGCCTACATCAATATATTTTATTCAATAACAACAGAATATGATTTCTGTCTCTGGTAGTACTACAGCCTAAGTCAAGACTCAATTTCATGCCAAAATTTGAAATTTATAGAGACAGAATTAAAATTAGACTTCTTCAAGAAAGTTGTATCCATATGTCTCTAATTTAATCTAAATTAAGAATCAACTCATTTGGAAATATACAGATCAGGATATAATCAAAATACCGAAGCATGTTCAATTAAAATATTCTAGTTCATATATTCCAGCAGACCTCTTCACTTTCATCCAATCAGTCTTTTTCAAATCAATTCAGATAACTCTAAATTTTTATGGAGAGGAAAAACAATGTCTTAGAACTGTATTGGTTTAATTTTCAAATTATTTGAAGGTTGGGAGATAAAGTTATAACAAAATGAACAAAAGATGTTCAAAACAGTCTCTCTTTAGTAAACCTTTGGTATAACTCCTCTTCTCTTCTCTCTCTAGATTATCAAAACACAGGTTTTCTTCTTCTTTACCTTAAACTGTAGATTTCTTCACTCTTCTTCCTCTTTTCCACTTGCCTCATCATCTCTAATTTATACTCTCACATTTATCTCTTCATTTCAACTCCCATTTCAATTCAACTTACTGTCAAAACCTCTCAAAATTCAAAATCACACACAATATCACAATCAAATTTCACATTTGGTTTTCCTACAAAATTTCTGCACTTGTTTCATTTTCTGCATTTTTTTCCAACATTAATTTATAGTCCAAAAATATAGAACCTAAGCCCAGTTTCTACAGTTGCCTACTCCTTAAATTCATATTAAACTCAAATTCTCACACTTCAACATACACTTTCTGCACATTTCAACTTTATTAAATTCTCATTTAACTCATTCTTAACTTCACCAAAGCTATCCTTCTTACACACCTCATACATGAATTCATTTCCAATCATTAAAACATCATAAAAATCATTTACAATATTCACTAAATTTGAAAACACAACTTACTTGGTTTCAGAAAAAATTCCAACAATAAGAGAAGAACATGTTTCGGTGGATGAAAAAATAAGATATGGTTTTAGTGGAAGTAAAATCAAGAGAGCAAAGCAGTATCTAGACTGCCAACTATACAACCAGATACAAGTAGTGATTCGGTGATGGTTGATCAAGAAGAGAGTGTGATGATGTTCAGTGGGGAACACCGAGAGAGAGCTTGAGACTTGTTCTTCTTCTCTTCTTTTTTTTAAATATACATGTGGCACCTATGCATGTAATCCATTTGTCATGCATGTAAGATTGTCAGATGTCACACTCCCATTTGTTTATTTTTCCAGGTCCAAAATACCTTAAAATTTTGAAAATTCTCTAAAATTCACAAATTTTTTGAAATAATCATAATACTCTCTAAATAAATTTTCAACACAAATAATACAGAATTCACATTTTAATCGCATTTATAAATCAATTATACCCCGAAAATATCAATGAATGCATATACAATTATTTCATAAATGCCAACACAATTCACATATTTAAGTATGTCATATGATGCATGAAATGGAAATTTCTCAGTATACTCTTATTTACACTATTTTGGGGTCCTAGCCCCTAATATAGGATATTGAGACATTACAATAGTATGATTATACAAGCGTGATTTTGACACCTTTCTAATGGTTGTAAATTATGACTTAAGTGTATGAACACAGATACATATTTTATGACTCGAAATATGTATCATATGATTTGTCAATATATGAACTGTGAAATTTGCAAATGATTAAAGGAAAATGTTACAGTGTCTGCTTGATTATCTTGGTGGTGGATAGATAGGCTTGCCTATAGGAATATAACGTAGCTGCTACAGTTTGACACCAATGGTATCTTCATTTCGAGACTATAATATCTCCATAGTTTGATGCCTTCGGGTATCCTCAGTTTGATACTTTCGAATATCCACAGTTTTGATGTCTTTGGATATACACAGCTTCCGTTATCCACACCCATGAGATTGTGTAGGCTTAACACAGAAAGTAAAGTAAATAATTACAAATAAGAAATACAATATGATAACATAATAATTGGTATTGATGAGCATATGCGTTTGTATTGATAATTTGTATCAATGAGTATTGAATATCCATATTTGACTTATAAATGTGTATTTTCAATATATGGATAATATGTTGAAGCATATTTACATTCTGTACTTTGCTTAAGCATGTCATCACTGCTTACATGAGCGTTGAATGTTAATATTTGATTTATGAATGTGAATTTATAGTATGTGAGTTGTGATATTTTTGAATGTGTGTGCTTGGCTGATTACTGCTGTGAGTGGTCGTTCAAACTAAGTGTTAGAGATAGCAACTGACCCATGGCCCAACGGGTCGGTGGCTGCTGACCCATGGCCTAGTCCGATCATGGGTTGACCGGATCATGACTTGGCTGACCCTTCTACACTTTTTAAAAAAAATTTGACAAAACGGCATCCTTTTTGACAAAACAATATCGTTTTGCACATTTCCTTCGAGCTATCGGCCAGGTTGGGCCAGAACAACTCCTACCAGAGCACGACCTGTGGCCCAATCAACCTGGGCCAAAGTGGGGTCGAGCTGGGTGGGCCAGGCCAAGATTGTCATCCCTATTAAGTGTTTTTTCCACTAAGCTTTCAAGCTTAACACGAGTGTTAATCCGTGTAGATCCAGGTTATAGGAGTGAGGTACAGAAGAAATGTTTGCAGGGACCAAGGCCGACAGCTAGGGGTAAAAGTATATTTGGATGTGTCTTTTGATTAAAAAATAGTTGTATATGTAATAAAGCAAAATTGCATATTTTCCTTTTGGATTAACATGCAAATATAAAGATGTAATACTACTTTTCCATAATAATGTTAAATGATATAAAGTTTTATAAAAAAATTGTATTGTGATAGTCTCTATAAATAAATAGAAATATATGTCGTGACTGTTCGTATAAGAATTTAGTTGCTATGTATATGAGTGACTACAAGTTCCGTATAAGAGGTGTTACAGACTAACTTTGTACATACTTTTGAAGAATTTGAATGCTGAGTCATTGACAAATCACTTAACCATCAACACTTTAAGAGAAAAGTTGACATCCACAGCATTATCCTCAAGCATAAGCCACTACTCTAATATTTTCATTCTCCCGAGTCCAAAAGACCAAACATTTTCTGAATATAAAAACAAACTTGCAGGATCAAAATGAACTATCTTTATGTAATTTCTCTGTGACTGTTTCAGCTTAAAACAATGAGATGTAACATCAATGGTGGATTCATCTTCCAGGGCAATAAGTTTGATTTCAATCATTTAAGCTTAGTTTATCTCAATCCATCGTCTATTACTAAGTCTCAAGATGATGTTCTAATTAATACAACTGTTCCTCTTCTGTCAACCTTCAGGAAATCATGGTGTCCTTATGCCAATTCCGACCCAAATTAAGTGTTTTGAGTAAATCACTTAACGAATTATCGACTCGTAATTAAGTGAAAAACTTGATCAAACTAAACATTTAATATCTCCATCAGTTGGATCTTTGAATTGGTAAGCAGCCCCTTTAGTTTTTCTGATGTTGAAAGCTAATCTAAGTAGCAGATCAAAGTATCAGACTGTGTCATCATCAGTACAATGCTTGGATAATATGGACAAAAGGATAGGATAAGACAAGTAATTTCTTTTGTGGTTGCTGATGAGTCGGAAGAAGAAAATGACCCATGTTGGACTGATTCTTTTTCTTTCTTCAAAATGTTAAACTCTTTTGGATAGATTTTCTCAGTGACCTAATTAATAGGGATGTAAATGAGTCGGGTCAGGGATAGCACTCTCGGCCTGGTACAGTCTGACGGGTCACTGGCATGAGCAAAAACTAATGTTATTTTTTATATTACAGTCAGGCCGATTACTTTTAACTCGTGGTCTACTCGTGACAACCTGGGTTAAAATTAACATTCCTACTAATATAGAAATTCTATCAATAAGGAAGAGATTGTATAAAAAATAGTGATTTTTGTCCTTTTTTTGCAGTTTTACTTACTTTAAAGAATATTTTATTAATTAATTTACTAAAAATATTTTTTTGATATTTTGATTGATTGTTAGTTGATAAATAATTATTTTCACCTGATTTAATAACCTTTTTATATTAAATTAACTTGTTGAAATTATGAATTATAAAATTTCTTTTAAAATTAATTTAAAATAATAAAATATTTTTGAATGAGTAAAATTATTAAGAAAATGCATATTTTAATCCTAATTATAAAATCCATTCTTTTTCTTTTTTTTCAAGTTTAATACTGATAATAATCTAGGTTAAGTTTAGATTCTTTAAATTTTATATATAAGTCTGATCAAATTTGATTTAATTTATTACTTTTGATTGGATATTTCTCAAGTTTATTTTTTTTCATGATTGATCAAATCGAATAAATGTTATAAAATTATTAATTCAATCAAATTATCATAAACAATCTTTCTATTAAATAAGAGTAAAAATCATATTTTTAGATCTTTCCAGATCTCACATTTCAGTAAGATTCTCATTAAAATGTTATTGTAATTTAACTATTTCAATCAAATTGAACCGAATTAGAATTAATTTATCATTCATGTCCATATCAATATGTTGACTATTTAGAGTGAAGGGGTAGTTTCCTTAAACAATTAATTAATATTACATCAAAAAAATTAATCTCTTGCACAATAAGCATATGATAAAGATTTCTTTAAACCTTCTTTCAGTTCAATGTGGACATGTTACATTTAAATATCTTAGCACTTAAGTTTCATGGTCATGGACCCTTTATCTTTTCCTTTCACATTAAGCCTTTTTCAGACTTTGCTTTTCCATCTTTCCAAAAGCTACAACCATTGTCTGTCTCACTTTAGCTGATAAAGTTAAAGCTTGGAACTGTTGGGTGTCCCCAAGTCAAAAATATAACACTAACTAAAGATACTAAAAATACTAATTGATGTTACCATTAAGGAATCGATTTATAAGATTAATAAAATCGACTAAATCATGATCATAACTTAAAAGAATGACAAGTTAAAAATAAAAAATGTTAAACTTATAAATATTAATTAAATCGAATTCGTGATGTAGCCTACTAAATGCATACTCTTCCACTCTTATAAGGAAAGCAACATTGATGTTGGAGTACATGAGTAGCCTGATGCAAATCTACCCCAAAAGCAGAGAATATAATCTCACTTATGAAGCTGGACCAGCCAAAAGCCAACTAACACCTAATCATTGGCATGACCACCAATTAATGGACGCCACCAAGTACCAACAATAAGTCGTGCGAGTAGATGAAGAAGAAGAAAATGGGGTCATAGACCTTGAGAACCTGGCAATTTCAAGAGCCTTAAACTTGAAGCAACGTGTTGAAAATTTTGTAGGGTACCTCTTTTCAGGAGTCATTGTGGAAGATGCCGGCGAAATTAAGGCATTCTTGAAGCGTTAACTATGGTTTGTTGCTTTCTAACTCCGCCTCTGTCCTAAAACATGAGACAAAATACGTCAATTAAACACAGCCAAAACTTGGTATGGTTTCAGGATAAAGAGTAACGCAAACATAGCTATACTACAACCACACGTCTTTTATCAAAATATATCTTAAAAAACCAATACTGGACATGCCCTGATCACCAAAATTTGATCTTTCGCAGAAACAGCAACCCGGGTAATTAAAAATATGCATTTTTAGTTTGTTCTAAAGAGACTGACTCTGAACAGACCATATACATGACTCGGAGAAGAACAGATTGATTTGGTAGGCAGTGCACAAGGTGAAGCATGCTATTACTTGGTAAGCAACAACTAACAATTGATCAAAACCAAAGAAGTAACAACAAAGTAGTTTTTATATTACGAGAACTTTGATTGATGTAATAAAGAGTCGGTCAACTCCATTGTGTGGACGACCTCTTCAATTTGTGCTTCGTACCTTAAGAGCAGGAGACGCCCTGTCCCTTCCAAGTTTCAGCAAAATAATAAACTAATCTGACCTTTTCATGCAGCATTCTGTATATATAAAAGGGGAAAGGCAGAGAAGAATAGAAACCAGCAAGAGAGTAAATAAAGAAGAGAAGAAACTGATTAGGATTCACCGGGGATTGCGGAGAGGAGAGCTGAAAAGAGATGCAGTCACCTTGCCTGAGACAAGTTTCCCAGGTATGTCTTCAAGGTTGCTGCCCAGGTTTTCCTGAACCCTTGAACAAAATAGGAAAGCCCAGAACTTCAAGTAAATCAGCAACATGTCGCCAGAACTTTGCTTCCACTACTGCTTCTTCTATTTTCCCCAACAAACAGTTCACCAATCCTGAGTCTCTTCCATCTTTGGAAGAATCATTTGTAGAATTCATCAAAGCTTACCCACAGTACTCTCAAACCTATCAAGTTGACCGTATACGAGCCCAAGAGTATTATCATCTTTCGCTATCCAACCATACTTGCCTTGATTACATTGGCATCGGCCTTTTCTCTTATTTCCAGCGTCAAAAAGATCAAGTTGTTCCTTCTTGCTCCTCTCCCTCTTTACCTCAAACCAATTCATCTCCTGATCAAAACACACAGATTCCATTCTTTACTGTGTCTTCCAAGACAGGAAATCTGAAGACTCAGCTACTTTATGGTGGCCAAGAATCAGAGTTGGAATTGGCAATGAAGAAAAGGATAATGAATTTTCTTAGAACATCTGAAAGTGATTATAGTATGGTTTTCACTGCAAACAGAACATCAGCTTTCAAACTTGTGGCGGAGTCTTACCCTTTCAAGACTAGCAAAAGGCTTCTCACAGTTTATGACTATGAAAGTGAGGCAGTGGAAGCGATGATAAATAGCTCTGAGAAAAAAGGAGCTCAAGTCATGTCAGCAGAATTTGCATGGCCTAGGCTGAGGATTCAGTCGACTAAAATGAAAAAGATGATCGTCAGGAACAGGAAGAAGAAGAAGGAACGGGGACTATTTGTATTCCCACTTCATTCTAGAGTTACTGGAGCCAGATATCCCTACCTGTGGATGAGCATAGCGCAAGAAAATGACTGGCACATCTTGATTGATGCTTGTGCCTTGGGACCAAAGGACATGGACAGCTTTGGTCTCTCCCTCATTCGTCCAGACTTCCTCATTTGTGCCTTTTACAAGATTTTTGGGGAAAATCCATCTGGGTTTGGATGTCTCTTTGTTAAGAAAACTACAATTCCTCACTTGGAGGATTCCTCGTGCACTGGAATGGTGAGACTTCTACCAGCGAGGAATATGTTTCTTTCCCTTGATGAATCTTCTGGAACTGATACAGAATTGGAGCAGAGGTCTAAATTTGCAGCAGAAGAAGAGGAATTATCTTCTTCAAACTCTTTCTCAGGTCCTATATCGAGACAAGTAATGCACTCTGGAAAACTGGACAGAGGTGAAACTGCAGCCGCAACAGAAATGGACACAGCATCAGAAACTGAGGAAATCACTCAATCAGGAAAAACAGCTAGCACGTTGCAGAAACAAAACGCAGAAACCAGCAAAAGTGGGACCTTGGAGAGGGAATGTAAGGGATTGGATCAGGTCGATTCACTGGGATTGACCCAGATTAGTAAGAGAGGAAGGTGCCTGATCAATTGGCTGGTGAGTGCATTGATGAAACTCAAGCATCCAAACGCAGAAGCAACCCCCCTCATTAGAATATACGGGCCAAAGGTAAAGTTTGATCGTGGACCTGCCCTGGCATTCAATGTCTTTGATTGGAAAGGACAAAAGGTTGAGGCACCTCTTGTACAGAAACTAGCTGATAGAAGGAATATATCCCTTAGCTATGGATTCTTGCATCATATATCGTTCTCGGATAAGTATGAAGAAGAGAAGACGAGAGTTCTCGAGAGAAGATCAAGTGAAACAAAGGGAACCGTAGAAAAAAAAGGGAAAGAGAAAGCTAATCTAGGAATAACAGTTGTGACAGTTGCATTTGGCTTTCTGGCCAATTTCGAGGATGCATACCGACTTTGGTCTTTCATTGCTCAATTCCTGGATGCAGACTTTGTGGAGAAGGCAAAGTGGAGATACACAGCCCTAAACCAGAAGACTGTTGAAGTTTAAGCAAAATCAGTTTTCCTACTCTTCAAATTCATGTTCATTCATTCGATTGTAGTATATGCAAGCATGCAAATTCTACAGAAACAAGAAACAAGAAAAAGAAAGAACGTTGGTAAACCCAACTATTCTTTCATTGATTCTTGTAGAACCTTTTCCTCAGTTCATGAAAAGTAAACATCTCTTTCTTACTATACGAATGCCAAAACAATCAACATTCAGCAGATAACTCTCCATAACAGAATATAGTAATCTGAGAGAAGCTCATGACCCCACTATCATGAGACTCAAGATCAAGAAGGTGATCTAATGTTTCGTGGAAGAGTTGAATCACTAAAAAGAGCTCTCACTAATACCACACCAGGTCGCATAGACAAACCTTTTATCAGCTCCATAGCTAAGCACATCGTCCATGCTAACCATGGAAAGAGCTTGAAATGTTCACTAATAATCTGATGGAAGTAGAAACGTCCTTTGTCTACCAATCTAGAACAAGAACAAGAACAAGCAGTCAAAATGGCTGCAAAAAGTCACTTAATTTCACCTCATCACTGACCTAACCATTTCTTTGAGAGGCCCTTCCGTGATATGTCTATAGAATCCATTTCCAAAAATAGAGATAAAGATTCATTAAACAATCCTGCCCTGACATACCTAGATATAACAGCAGTACATGAAACCACCGCTCTTTGAGTCATCTCATCAAGCACCTGACCAGCAACACAAAACTCTCCACAGACACCATAAATGAACGAACTAGTATTGACCACATAAAGATCACTATGAACACCCATCTTCAAAACCAATCCATGGATCTGGCTACCCTCTACAATCCCAATAAACTTAGCACACAAACACTCTATATACACCAAACTCTGCCAAACATCTATATACACAAATTAAAAGATAAAAGATTCTTAAAATTCAAGAAAATCTTAAGAAATTTACACTGACATAAAACTAAAATACATCTTTAAAGCATTAAATTACATCCTACCAAATGTCGGCACCTCAGTTCATAAGCGAGAACAAATAATCAAGAACCGGGCCCTGTCAGTCTTAAGTATTTTCATCCTTCCTCAACCTTCCATGTTAGTCCTTGATACAACTACTTAGCCAACCATGGAGATGGTGTATTCTCTAGCCAATTATGAACTAAAGACACAACTAGACCACCGAACCCTTGAGCTCAGTGGTAGAGGTGACATGTTGCAAGAATTAAATGAAGCTTTGGTGTTGAAGAGATTAAATTGAATTCGCACTTGATTTTGAGTCTTTTCACTTGAAACTATAATTGCCAATAATGCATGGAAATTAGTATCAATTTTAGTACGGGGACAGATCCTCTGTCCCCAAATTTGTGTACTAACCTTGTCTCATTCAATCCTAGCCATTCATTTATGTGAGACCCATACAAATGGATGGCTAGGATTGAATGGAACAGGGTTGGTACACACATTTTGGGACAGAAGATTTCATGCCTTTTAGTACTACTATGATAATAATTAAGAATGGCAACTGGATCTAGCCCGGCACAGTCCGATTGATCGAGCCCTCAAAAAAGAGAGGCCTCAGACCATTCTTGAACATAGATTGCTCCGACTTGATTTGTCCCTGAGCCCGATGTTTATATGTAAAATAACGTTATTTTGTTAAAAATGACATTATTTTGCTATTTTAAATTGAAAAAAATTTGACCAGGTTGAATCGGAATTGAACCGCCTCTAGTCCCGTCAGGCTCAGGCTTGAATTTACTACCTAAAGTTTGATCATGCCTCAAGTCGAGCTCAGGCTCCTGGTAGCCAACACCGGGCTAGGCTCGAACATGCCTCCATTATCATCCTTAATATTAATCAATATTTCGATTTTGAATTTGGTATGACTCGAAGTTAACAAGCTTAGCTCGAGTTGACCAGACTTGGTTCTTTTTTTTAATTTTAAAGTTTTAGGCTAAACTAGGCCTTAAACTGCTAAGTTTGGTTTAACTTGAAATCCCAAATTTTTAAATGAAAGTGTCATTATTTTTTTGGTTGCCCATGAGGTATCTTTAAACTATCCACATCCAGACTAATCCTAGCTTGAGTCGGATAGGTCCCTTATGGGAGGCAAAATTTTGACCTTAAATTTTAAACGGTTGCATATATAAGATGAGTTCGAAACTCAACTCAAAGCACGATCAGTTTAAAACTAATATATTAATTACGAGTTAGTCGAAACCAAACTAAATGATCCTCAAATCAGACCGAATTGACTCGAATTTGTCATTCCTATTTGTTGTGTATTGTTTTAGATGGACAGATCATATCAACCATTCGTATAGATCCAACAAGACAAATCTTTTTTTTTAATATATATAAAAGGAAAAAAGAGTACACCGGTTACAAAGTGAGTCTGAGAAAACAGAGCCCCGACCTATCCTCTAGCAGGATACTGTGGCACCCAATGGGTGAAACATAAAAAAAAATGACACCAAGGTCAGAATGATCTGCCTGGGCGGCGAGCCAGTCCGCACATCTGTTGCTCTCTCGGTAGATGTGACGATGAATAATAGACCAGTTCCGGTTAAGAAGTTCCCGGATACTCATGACCATAGAGTTACTTGACTGGGAGCGGAAGGATGCAAAAGAGAGGAGCTGGTGGGCCCCCAACGAGTCCACTTCTAACTCAATCCGACGGAAGTCCAATCTCCAAACCAACGAAAGTTCGATGTAGACCGTCCAGAATTTCGCTGATAGCACTGTACATCAACCTATGTTCTGAGAGAAGCCCCCGTGTCAGTTGCAGTCACTGTCACGGATGAGGTCACCTGTTGTTGTCGTAAACTAGGTACGATTGCATGCCCCATCAGTGTTTAGTTTAACCCATCCTGCCTGAGCCGACGCCAACCGATGAGTTGCTCCTGACGGGGACGAAAGCCGATGAGAGCCAGTCTGTGCCTTGTAGTAGCCTTCTGAGCCTGATCTGTAAAAGAAAAGATAATAAAAGAGGGTGAGGTGAGTCGCACAGAACAAGACAAATCTTTCTGTAACACACCCCTTTATCAGAAATCTTCCCATGTCCGTTCGTTTTAGTTGGATGCTTCGGTTGGATCTTAACTCTGATGTATGTAGTAAGGAACTTACCCCCTAAGGATAACAAGTAGAATTTTGTTGCATTTAGAGGATGATATTTAAGCCTGGGCCTCCTCTACTCCGATCTAGCCCGAGGTTACTAGATTAGGATTGGGTTGATCTGGCCTAATGCTCAAGCTATCCAAGTCCAACAATTATATAATTTTTTTTTTATTTTTAAAAATAAAAAAATAGGTCAAACCGAACCGAATCAAACTCGAACTCGAACTCAAACTTAGGTCTTACTATCTCAAGCTCGATACCAAGCCCGGGCAAGGGTAAAGGCAAAAGTTGTCTACTATTGTGGCTAATAAGTAGGGATAGTGAAAGATCCAGTCCGATCTTAAGCTTGACAGATAACGATAAAACGAAGTCATTTTGCTTTTTTTTCAAAAAATAATAATTCTAATACTAAGACAATTTTTTATGATCAATAATATTAAGTATACTATATAATATAAACATAATACTTGATTAATAAATTATTTCGTGGAATTGAGTTCTTTTATTAAAAATAAAATCTGATGGCCAAGGAAGAAAGAAAGTACAACTAATTTCAAGTTTTCAAGCAAATAAACGTGATTTAGTTACTTAATAGTATAATAATTAATTGAACTTTCAAAAAATATTCCTATTTTATCTCTTAATTTTTAGATCAAACAAAAAACCTTTAAAAAACTCTTTGATCTTTAAAATTTTTGATTTTTTTAGTTTTAAGTTTTTCATT
Organism: Erythroxylum shatona; assembly: GCA_027568895.1. NCBI lineage: Eukaryota > Viridiplantae > Streptophyta > Magnoliopsida > Malpighiales > Erythroxylaceae > Erythroxylum > Erythroxylum shatona. The sequence goes on along the minus strand of JAOSBK010000006.1, from coordinate 39,570,426 downwards.
AAATTCATTCTTATAAATATTGGCTAAAAAAAAGAAAAATACACATAATATGAACATCAGAACCAGACTATTCAAATATTTTTATATGACAATTCAACCCATCTCTTCTACTAAAATCAAACTAATTAAATTCGATTTAAACTAATAATTAATTATAATTATTGTAAATTATTAAACTAAATTATTTCAAATCAAATTTAAAAATTGAATTAGATTATATTGTTAGGGACATTTGATTAGTTCACGTTTAATTTTTTATATTGCTAGTATTTTAACATCTTTTTAAAACCAAAATCTAATAGAAAATTTTCTCAAAAATTGAAAACTAAAACGATTAATAATTTTAAAGATTAAAATTTTTAAGATTTCTTAAGCAAAACTATACTCTCTCATATCTAAAATAAGTGTCGTTTTAGAGAGATTTTAATTATTCAAAATAAGTATCTTTCACGATTTTTTATGCATGTTTATAATTTTATTTCCAAAATTACCCTTTAATTTTTCTCATATTCTAATTATACATATTACATTTTCAAGGCAACTCAACCTGCAATTAATAAGGGTATATCAAACATTTTACTAACTTTCTTAATAAATGTACATCTCTCTAAAACGATATTTATTTTGGATAGGAGAAGTATATTTAAACCTAATTTTTAATATACTCTT
>JAOSBK010000006.1:39557327-39569657 GCA_027568895.1 Erythroxylum shatona | reverse complement strand
GGGATAGTGAAGGGCCCAGTCCAATCTTAGGCTTGACAGATAACGATAAAACGAAGCCATTTTGTTTTTTTTCAAAAAGTAATAATTCTAATACTAAGACATTTTTTTTATGATCAATAATATTAAGTATACTATATAAACATAATACTTGATTAATCAATTATTTCGTGGAATTGAATTCTTTTATTAAAAATAAAATCAGATGGCCAAGTAAGAAAGAAAGTACAACTAATTTCAAGTTTTCAAGCAAATAAACTTGGTTTAGTTACTTAGTATAACATTTAATTGAACTTTCAAAAAATATTCCTATTTTATCTCTTTTTTTTTAGGTCAAATAAAAAACCTTTAAAAAAACTCTTTGATCTTTAAATTTTTTTATTTTTTTAGTTTTAAGTTTTTAATTAAATTCATTCTTTTAGATCTCAGTTAAAAAATAACAATAAAATACACACGATATAAACATCAGAAAATATTTTTATATGACAATTCAACCCATCTCTTCTACTAAAATCAAACTAATTAAATTGGATTTAAACTAATAATTTATTGTAATTATCTTAAATTATTTCAAATCAAATTTAAAAATTAAAATAGATTATATTGTTAGAGACATTTGATTAGTTCACGTTTAATTTTTTATATTGCTAGTATTTTGCCATATTTTTAAAACCAAAATCTAATAGAAAATTTTCTCAAAAATTGAAAACTAAAACGAGTAATAATTTTAAATATTAAAATTTTTAAAATTTCTTAAGCAAGACTATATATTTTAACCTAATTTTTAATATACTCTTTGTCAAATCTAGGGTTATGTCAATCAAAATCTGAAATCAATCTGTATAGTTTAACCACTTAAAACTATACAAATCCTAACTCAGCATTGGCTCACCACTAATAGCAGCCAAACTCGAACCCAAAATCACCGATTAATAAGTAATTAATCCTCACCAAACTTGACCTAATTCAGATAGAGGTCACTCAGTCCGCCACTTGTCACGATCATGTTAACCCAAAAGATCATGTCAGATGCTCTAGTCCGTCGATTTCTTTTGCCTGCCTAAAATGAATACTACTTATTGAGGGGGTCCCTCTTGTAAGTAGAACTAACGAAAGAGGATAAGTGGGGCTCTCCTTTTTTCCCTCTCCTTTAGGGTTTGTCCTGCTTCTTCTTCTTCTTCTTCTCCTTTTTTCTTTTTTCTTTATCAGAAATTGAAAAAGTAAAATGGAAATCCTTCTTCGTTTCAATCTTCACTCTTTTTGATGTTTCTGAACCTTTAGAGTGAGAGAGACATTTTGAACCAGTTACAGTCAGCCGAATTTCTCCTCTGTTTATTCAAAAACTCTAGGGTTAGGGTTTTCACTAGTTTCTGTTCTTCATCCGATTAGAATTTGATTTCTGCTGCGATTTGTTGTTTTTGATCAATTTCCTCTTCTGGGTGTCTCTCAAGTCTCTAAATTTTTCACCTTTTTTTTGGTCTCTTAACATGCACACCATAGAAGAAATCGACCAAGAACAAGGCATAACCAACAATTTCTCTCCTTCAGAGACCTCCATGGTGGACCCGGAAAACGAACCTGGAACGGACGCTCCGGTCCTGCCTAAAGAAGAAGATTTAACAGATACAGATGCCCAAGAATTAGACACCACCACCTCTTCGTCTCTGCCAATAACCCTCGTCCACGGTTCTATTTCGACAACGAAATCAGCTAACAACCGGTCGATAGTACCCGCAAGAAGACCCTCCAAGGACCGCCACACCAAGGTGGAGGGCCGGGGCCGCCGGATTCGGATGCCGGCAGCATGTGCAGCGAGGATTTTCCAGCTGACCCGAGAACTTGGACACAAGTCCGACGGCGAAACGATACGGTGGCTTTTAGAGCGAGCGGAGCCAGCAATAATCGAAGCCACAGGCACGGGGACTGTACCAGCTATCGCCGTCTCCGTTAACGGAACTCTAAAAATCCCAACAACGTCGCCGTCAAAGCCAGACAGCGACGACTCAGCCCCGAGGAAACGGCGTAAACGGCCATCAAACAGCGAGTTTATAGACGTTAACGAGCATCAGAGTTCTGTATCTTCAGGTTTAGCACCAATATCAACGATGAGACCCACGAATTTGGGAGCTAACGCACAAGGGTTGGTGCCCATTTGGCCTATGGGGACTTTTATGTTGCCACAAACTGCGGGCGGCGGTGGGTCCAGTGGGCAGCCACAATTGTGGGCAATTCCAGCTGCTGCAACACCGTTTTTCAATGTGGCCACGAGGCCTATATCGAGCTTCGTCTCTGCTATGCAGCAAACTGGGGTCCAATTGAGTGGCGGTGGGGTTGTTGGTTCGGGTTCAGGTGGTTCAACGCCTCTTGGGTCGGTGACTTCTGGTTCTGGAACAAGTACGAGTAAGAGTGCTGGCGTTAATAGCAGTGGAGCTAGTAATACTATCAATAGTTCAGCATCGACAACAACAAGTACATCTACTACTACTACTCAGATGCTTAGAGATTTTACTTTGGAGATTTATGATAAAAAGGAGCTCCAGTTCTTGGGTCATCCTGTAACCCAACAAGCTTCTTGTTCAAAGTCGTAGATGGTAGAAGAATGGTGTTACTCTGTAGGCTACTGTTAAATTTGTAGGGGTTTAGGCTTTTTCTTCTCGTGTTCTGTAACTTTACAAAGTGGGATTTTTGTTTTATGGAATTTAGTGTTATGACCCTGTTCTTGGCTTTTGCTGTTGAATCTGTTGTGTCTCTCTAATTTTGTACTTGGCCGGAGAGACAACTACGGTTGTACCGCCGAAGAGATGGCGGTGCGAAGGTGGGTTAACGTGGAAAGGGGGGAGTGCACGTGAGATGTGGGGTCAAGGACACAGGCCTTTAACTGGGGTTACGTGAGGGGGGTATGAGCAAGAAAAGTGGGCTGACCAAGTGAGTGGTGTAGTCAGAAGAAGCAACAAATGGTGAGAAGAGACTAAGGCACGTGTACCTCGTAGTGCGGGTCCACACGTTTGCTTGACTTCAATGGTGGGGTTAGGGTTTGGTTCATGGATGGGGATGGAGGTGGTGGTGGTCCAACAGCCAGCTTTTTAGGGTTAGGGTCGGCGAGGGTGGCTCGCTCGCTCGTGGCTGTCTCTGCCTTGACTTGTTGCGTTATTACCAAGAAGATAAGGACGGTGAGGACTGTTGCCTTTTCTCCTTAGATAATCCTATTGGGTCGACAGGGCAGTCTTGGGAAAGCCCGACCCAAATCCGATTCCAAAAAATCGTTTTTCTCATTTTTTGGAAAAAAAATGAGTTATTTATTTATTAAATTTTGTATGTAACAATTCTGTTAAGATTTTTTTCCGTAGTTGAAAAAATCAATATTTTAAACACTTAACAGTCAAAATTTTTAATTGATTAATTTTTGATTTTATTTTAATTTTTTAGTTTGATCAACCAAATTGTTAATTAATTGGTCAGTTTTTATAAATTAATCAATTTTTATAAATTAAAATATACTAATTAAATTTCACGTAATAGTTTTTTTAACCAGTTTTTAATTTTTTTGATAACTAAGAATATTTTTTTAATTATTTAATTTTTAATTAACAATTAGATAGTCAATCAATTTTTTAAACCTTAAACTTTTTGTCTTTAAAAATTGTAAAAAATAATTTATACAATTTGAATTATTTTAGAGACATTGAAAGATAATTGGATTTTAGATAATATGTAGTTGATGTGCAAGAATTGAATTTTTAATTACACAATAAATCTTTTATATATTAGCCTTATTAGGTTGTATTTCGAGAGAAAATGTTGAAATATGTTTAAAACTTTTAATTTTCATTTATTTAAACTTGGTCAAGATCCATTGTAAATTTGGAATTTAAACTCAAGTTCCAACTTTATATTACTAATGAACAAAGGTTATGATATATAAATGTTTAATTTTAATTTTTAGGATTAATTGGAAAATTAAAGGATTATATGAGATATTTTACTTTTTTTTTTTAGGGGATGAGATATTTTACTTTTGATAACAAAAAATTATAACATGACCATAGGACTATACAATATTTATTATTGCGCTAAACGTGATATGATTAACCATTTAACTCTACTAGGCTTGTGCTTTTTTTTTCCCCATCGTTTTTAAAAATTTTTACTTTAGTGAACTTGTGATTTTTTCTTTTTGAAAAGTTGGTTTAGAAAATCTCATTAAATTAATAATAATTGCTTTTTAGTAAAAACTAATAATTAAAAATTTTAACCGGTTTGATCGGCTCAATCCTGAAAACTTTAAACTAACTGATTTTTTATTCAATTTTGAACTTTTCAATTTGATTTATTTTAATAAATTTTATTGCTAAAATTGATTAATTTATTAACTAATCAATCAATTTTTGTTAATTAATAATTTATTTTAAATTAAAATAAATTATTTAATTTTGATTTAATAATTTTCTTTTTTAATTAAACTTCAAAATTTTAATAAGTAAGGACGATCTCTTTCAATCATACTTCAATTTTTTTTAAATTTAACCATTTTACTTCATCGGGCTTGTGTTTTTTTAACTATTTTTAAAAAATTTTATTTTCGTGAACGTGTGATTTTTTCTTTTTGAAAGTTGGTTTAGAAATTCTCATTAAATGTGCAATATAAATAAGCTCGGTCGATTTGTCTTAATAATAATTACTTTTTAGTAAAAATTAATAATTAGAAAATTTAACCGGTTTGATCTGTTCAATCGTAAAAATATTACATTAATTAATTTTTTATTCTTACATTTTGATTTGATTTATTTTAGTAACCCTTATAGTTAAAATTGACTGTTTTATTAATTAATTGATCGATTTTTGTTAATTAATAATTTTTTTAAAATTAAAATAAATAAATTTTTATTTAACAATTTTTTAATTAAACTTCAAATTCTTTGATAATATGGATAATATATTTTAATCATATTTTAAATTCTTAAAATTTATTCAATCTTTTAACTGATTTTATGATATTTTAATATCAGTTAAACCTTTTAAACCTTAAATCTCTTATCTTATTAACTTAAATTCTATTTCAATTTTCTAAAAGTTCATAAAAATTGAGCCGAATTTAATCAAAAGAGTTGGAATTTGAACTTTATGTTTTAGGAATTAATTTGTCTTATTAAAATATTAAATTAGAAAGCCTTCATAAGAATCAGGGCTTTTGCTTCTGTTTGTAGCCAAATTTTGGGCAGTACAACAGCAGGATTTCTGTACTCAAGTCATCACCAACCTTTGCATTGACCAACTTCACAGAACAATCCACCAAACATTGAACTTTAGAACAAACATTAATGCTTGTTCCTAACTTTGCTGATAAGGGATGGCTTGAGTTTTCCAGTGGCCAATGTTAATTACATCTTAACCTTTTCTAAAGGTTTAAATAAGTCTTTTAATTGGATTTAATTTTTAACTAATTGAATCGTTAATTTAGAAATTGTTTGGCTCTACCTTTATTTTTCTGTCGTAAATTTCAATTTTTCTTTACTATTTTCAATTTTTATTTTATTTTAAATAAAAACAAAAATCTGTTTAATTGTAAATATCATAGTTATATTTTTGTAACTAGTAATAATTATATATTATTTAAAACTTAGAGATAAATTATTTTTAATTAAATAAATTTATTTAATCTCTAACATAATATTTATTAATAAATGTAGTTTATTTATTTCAATAAATAATTTAAAATTTAACTTTTATTTATAAATTAACATTTATTTTAAGTGTATTTTAATTATTAAATCAAATTTTGTTTAAAATATATATTTATGAAGATATTTCAAAATTAATAATATTTATTAATAACTATTAAATTAAATTTATTTAATTTAATTACAAATTATTAAGTAAAATTAAATTATTTATAATTTTTATTCATAATTATTTTAATAAATTAAATATATAATATTAGATTAAACTATTAATCATTCTTATTAAAACTTAGTATATTAAATAATTAAAATAATATATATTTAGTTGATGGTAAATCAAATTATAAATAACAGAAACATAACACAAATACTATTTTTATGGTTTTCGTAACTTTTAAAAATTGGGAAAAAAACTCAAACAAATATGACCTTTATCTAAGTTTAAAAGCAAAAATAAAAACAAACGAAACCTTGCTCTGAAGAATCTAAACATATCAAATGATGATGTGACTAAATTTTTGGTTTACAAGCACATTGAAGCTTAATCAGACTGTAGTCCTAGTCATTGGACCACTTCGAACCATGATGACCTATAAAATTTGAACATGTCTTTAAAAATCAAACCCAAAGTGTTTTGGTTTACCAAACACTTCAATATTTTATAAAAAATCTAACTTGTACTCTAGTATTGTTATGGGATAAAGTCATTATCAATTTCTTTCAACACTTTTCACGTTGAGAAGCAAATTGCTTGTCTGACTGTTTTTCACGAATAGTTAAATTTTCCCATGCGTGTGTTAGCAGTCTTCAGGCTGCATAATTATAAGGACATGATCTTCTGTCTAATTTTATGGTGTCTTATTCTGTTCTATGAATCTCAGTCGTTTATTTATGCAGGTTTTATATTCAGTTATGCAAAACTCACGCGGGATCGATACAAATAAATGACTAAAATTTATGAGATAAAAAAAGATACCATAAAATTAGACAGAATATCTGGATTAAGAACCGTGCCTAAAAATTACACTAACACAACCATTTAGTTGCTACACATCAAAGTAGCTTTCGATTGGTTCAAGTGCACCATCACTTTGGTTCAAGTACTTCGTTCCCTTGATCCCTTGTACTTCGTCCCTTCCATTGAGTAACTTCGAAGCATGTAACAATTCATGTGTGAATAATTTCTAGAAGTTGGTTTCTTATATATATATATATATACAGAGTTCTTTCTTTCAATAGTTATTAATCTGAAGCATAAACTAATGGCTGATTTTGCATCAAGAGTTCTGCTTATTGCCAATATTATCCTGCTTTCAGAATCAGAAGCCGCACTTGACGTTCATTAATATCATCAAACGTGTCCACAAGCTGAGAAACTCACCTTGATACAGTTCGTAATGCTTCCCTGCATGACCCTAATGTCCCTGCCCGTATCCTGAGAGTGTTCTTCCATGACTGTTTCATAAGGGTATATATCATCTCATCATGTTCCTTACCTCACTCCATTTATGAACAGAAGCCTGCTCGAAGATATAAATATATAATTGTATGTGATCATGTTAGGTTATCTGTTGTTAAAGGGATGTGATGTTAGACAACCAAAAATACGGAAAAGGCAAAAGAAACAGAAAAATTAGAGCTAAACAATCTTTTGTATTATAAGGTAAATTGCTATCAAATAAAACGTGAATTATGCCCATATAAATATAGGCTTACAAAACCAATTCTTGATAAACTAAACTATTACTATTTAACTTAAGCAATGACTTTAACTAATAACAACTATATATTACTATTAAACTTAAACAACGACTCTAACTAATAACTTTAACTAGGACTCTAACAATCATAATTCAAGTTTATTATTTAACATCCTCTCTTAAACTTGTAATTCAACCTTTAATAACTCCAAGAATAGCTCTCAATCTGCAGAAATCTTCATATTTTAAAGCTTTGGTAAATATATCGATAACTTGATCTTTAGATGTCATATGTTTCAATTGAATCTCTTTGTTGCCAATGCATTCTCTTATAAAACGTTACTTGGTATTTATATGCTTATTTTTATCATGAAAAACTTGATTTTTTCTCAAAGCAATAACAGACTTATTATCAACAAAAATATTTGTAGCTCCATCTTGTTCAAATTTCAACTCTTTCAATAACTTTCTCAACCAAATAGTATGACAAACACAGGAAACAGCTGTTACATACTCAACTTTACAAGTTGAAAGAGTAACAATCGGTTAATTTTTAGAAATCCAAGCAAACACGGTACTTTCCACAAAGAAAACAAAACCACTTGTACTTTTTCGATCGTTGATGTCTCCTCCCCAATCACTATCACTAAATGCAGATCATCTAAAATTATTTACCGCAATATCAAATAAGCCATACTTTAGTGTTCCTATAACATATCGAAGAATTCTCTTTGCTGCTTTCATATGCGTCACCAACTCCATACAAGATATCTGATCTTGTATAAGTTAAAAATTGCAATCTTCCAACCAGTCTTTTGAATAAAGTTGACTTTACCGTTTTTGCATTATCAAACTTAGAAAACTTGATCCCACGTTCCATTGGAGTAGAAACTAAATTGATTTTATCCTTTTTGAACTCCTTTAAAACAGCTTCAGCATAAGTTTTCTGTGAGAGAAAAATCCCATTTTTACTTTGCTTCACTTCAATTCCAAGATAATAAGTCATGAGCTCCAATTTAGTCATCTCAAATTCTTTAGTCATTTTCTTCTTAAAATTTTCAAACATCGTACGATTACTAGATGTAAAGATCAAATCATCAACATATAAACAAATATACATAATTTCTTCATTCTTGTTCTCCTTTATATATAAGGCATGCTCATACGGACATTTTGAGAAACCATCCTTCTGAAAATAATCATCAATACATGTATACCAAGCCCTTTGAGCTTGTTTAAGACCGTATAAGGCTTTATTCAATTTTAACACCTTGTCTTCTTCTCCTTCAACGATGTAACCCAATGATTTCTCCACATAAACCTCTTCCTCTAAAATTCCATTCAAGAAGGCTGATTTTACATCCATCTAATAAATCTTTCATCTCTGTTGAACTGCCAATGAAATAATTAGCAGAATAGTCTCAAAGCGAGCCTTTGGAGCAAAGACTTCATCATAATCAATTCCAGCTTTTTGAGTGAATCCTTTTGCAATAAGTCGGACTTTGTTCTTTACTTCTCCTTTTGAATTTTTCTTCACTTTATAAATCCACTTTACTGGTATAGGTTGCTTCCCTTTTGGAAGATCTATCAATAGCCAAGTATCATTCTTTTTAACTGCTTTCATCTCTTCATCCATAGCAAATCTCCATTTTTCATCTTTGACAGCTTCTTCAAACGTCATTGGTTCTGTATCTTCTAACAAACAAAACAGAGTGGAATCATTGATTTCTTCTGTTACTTCATATATTTCTTCTAAACTCTGAATACGATGTAGCCTCTCAGAGGAGCTTTGTGGAGACATGATCGTTTGAGTTGTTTGAACTTCACGTGGAGGAGTTTGCAGTGTAACATCAGTAATAATTTGATGTTTGGGACTTATCTGCATCAAAAATTTATCAAACAAAGGAAGAAATTCATAATTTTCATCCTGTAGTACATTCCACTCCTATGAGCCTTCTTCATCAAACTCAACATCTCTACTAATGATTGTTTTTCCATTCTGAAGATCGTAAAATTTATACCCTTTTAAATTTTCAATATAGCCAATAAATATGAACTTCTGACTCTTATCATCCAACTGGCTTCTTGTTTCAATAGGAACATGCACATAGCCAATACTTCCAAATATTCTTAAGTGTGAAATACTCGACCTCCTTCCACTCCATGCTTCTTGTGAAGTCATTTGCATTAGACTCTTTGTGGGTCTACAATTATTCAAATAACACCGCACATGCTACTGCTTCAGCTCGAAACTCCTTTGACATCCTCTTACTCTTCAGCATACTATGAATCATGTCAAGAATAGTTCTATTTTTATGCTCCACAACTCCATTTTGCTAAGGTAATCTAGGAACTGTCAAAGAATGTTGAATATCAAGATACTCACATAATTGATTAAATTTATTCGACGTGAATTCACCTCCTCGATCAATCTGAATTGCTTTAATTAGATAACCAATTTCATTCTCAATTCGAGCTTTAAATTTCTTAAATACTTCAAATGCTTCATATTTTCCTTAAAAAAAACCCAAGTATTGCGAGTATAATCATCAATAAACAGTAGAAAGTACCTATTCTTTCTATATGAACTTGGTATGATAGGACCACATATATTTGCATACACCAATTCGAGTGGTTGTGTAGCTTAATATAGAGACTCCTTTGGAAAGCTCCTCCTAGACTGCTTACCATTCACAAATTTGATTAGGATGACTTATAAAAGGCAAGCCATGTACCATCCTTTTCTTATACAATAGCTTCAATCCACCGAAATTCAAGTGGCCTAGCCTAAGATATCACGAACATGACGAATTATTCATAGTAGCTTTTAAACATATGAGACTATCTTTAGTGATCTTTAGTATGAACATCTTGTTTTTCGACATTGGCATTTTTGCAATCAATCTCCCTTTTCCATTTTGCATGACCAATCCACTCTTTCTCATCTATATTTCATAGCCTTTCTTCAAAAGTTGTCCAATACTCAATATATTTGTTTTTAAAGCAGAAACATAATGAACATGAGATATAAACTAATGATCTTCATTCTTTAATTTAATCAAAATTTCTTCTTTACCTTTGATTGGAACTTTAGTTTTATCACCAAAAGAAATATTATCTTTAACAGATTCATTAAGACTGCAAAATAAATCTTTATTACCAGTCATAAGATTGCTGGCTCTTAAGTCGAGATATCGAGACTCCTCACTCCTTTCTTTGTCACCATTACATGTTAATAACAAGGCAGATGCTTCATCATCTTCTTCTTTAACATCAACACAATTTGCTTTTTTTTTCTTCCTTTATTTGAATTCCATCTACATTCCATTGCATATTGACCAAATCTTTTGCAATTGGAACATTGTATATTGGATCTTTGACTACGACCTCGTTGAAACAATCCACCTTTACCACATCTTCTTAGATATTGTTGTTGAAAATCTGATTCTTTGTTGTCATAAAAATTATTTCTGCCTCCTCAATCTCTTCCACGATTCCAACCTCGACCACGACCTCTGCCTCCTTATCCTCTACTATGTCCTTGATGTTGATTGCCTTCTTTTTCAGTTCACCTGTAACTCTTGAGCATCCGGTTTTTCTCTTTTCTTCAATCTCTCTTCATGAGCTTGTAAATTTTATTATAATGATTTTTTGAGATAAAGTTGATGTAAAATTATAAAGTATACAATACAATAACTGATGGACTATTTTGCAATTTTGAAAAAATTCAAAGACTATTTGAAAAAATTTTAAAATTGCCCAAAACGGTACCTAGTATTAACCGATATTGATCCAGTACTGTATCTTAACTTAATCCAATACCAGGGTCAGTACGGTGTTTATAATATTAATTTTTATAAAATAAAATAAATCCATTAAATTTTATCAAAACATTTAAGGGTAAGGATAATTTTTTAATCTTTTTTAAATTCTTTAAATTTATTCAATTTTTAACCCTCGATCTAACACCTATTGAACCATTTAAATTTAATTTTTTTATCTTTTCGGTTTAATTTTGGTAAAGTTTTGAAAAAATTAGAAAAAATTAATTCGTACAAATCAAAATTTGTGGAGTACAACAGGAATTCTGTACTCAAAGTTATCACCAACCTTGCATTGACCAACTTTGACAGGAATAAGCGAACAATAGACCAAATATTAATTTTTTTTAAAAGAAGGCTATAAGTGCATTTTAAATCTCAAGTTTACGGTATAATATAGAACATAAACTAAAAGGTCGAAACGTTCAAATTGATCCTCGACGTTTTTAAAATGTTAAAAACAGATCTTAAATGAATGAAATAACAAGTAAAATATGTTGTTTGAAATGTATGATAGTAGATCCCAGCCATTGGTACTATAACAAGTGAGATTTAGTTTGTGAAATATATCAAACCATCTTTTGATAAAATGTCATAAAAGATCTAAGTCGTTAATTTTAATAATGGTATGGTATAAAGTCATTATCAAAGACAATTATTAAAAACTTTCTTAAAACACTTCCCTTTTGACCTTTTTTTTCATGAATGATCAAACTTCTCAATGCATCTTTTAGCAATCTTCATGTTGCAGACTCATGTCGGAAAATTACACCAACATCAACCATTTAATTTCTACTTTCTACACATCAAAGTAGCTTTCGACTGGTTGAAGGGCACCATCACTTTGGTACAAGTACTTCGTTCCCTTGTTCCCTTGTTCCCTTGTACGTCGTCCCTTTCAATGAGTAACTTCGAAGCATATGACTTAATGTATGAACAACTTCTCGAAGTTGGTTTGATGGTTTCTCATATATATAGCTCCATTTATGTGAAATTTCATATCAGGTTTCTTTCTTTCTGTAGCTATTAATCTTAAGCATAAACTGATGGCTGATTTTGCATCAAGAGTTCTGCTTATAGCAATTATTATCCTGCTTTCAGAATCAGAAGCCGCACTTGATGTTCATTATTATG
>JAOSBK010000006.1:39533051-39557227 GCA_027568895.1 Erythroxylum shatona | reverse complement strand
AAAATGGGAATGATGATTCACAAAGGGCTGAAGCTATTGATTTAATTGATATTATGCTTCGCTTTGAATTTCTCTTTATGTTGCATCTTATGATAAAAATCTTGGGAATCACAAATGAGTTATCTCAAGTTTTACAGAAAAAATATCAAAATTTTTTTTAGCCCAAATTTTTTTTAAAGAAAACACATCCCAAGAAGAGATGATCTCTAGTTTCATCCTTTAGATTTCATATAATACATAAATCAGAGGGGACCAGTTTGATGGAGAATGGTGTGTGCTGTAACAGAAATTGTATAAAGAATGCTTTATATTCTTATCAACAATATCCATTTTAGTTTTATTACATAATACAGATGGGACAATCTCATTGACTGATTTATGTGGTTGATAGTAACAGTTGAATATAAGCGAAACTGGAAAAGGACTAGTACACCTATGTATCTATTTGGATTGTGGGAAAAGGAAATTGAGAAAATATCAAGTTCTTGGTCCGGTGGGTTGAGTTGAATAAGCCTCGAGATTTCTCTACCCACTAATGTGAGGAGATTTGTTTGTCGACATGTAATTTGACGTTTCAATGAGATTAAGTCCAATTTAATTAAAATTTAGATTGAATTCAAACTTATTATGGAGTTAACTTCATGTTCGATTTGAAAAGTTTTAATTTATTTAAAACATTTTTTAATTTTTAATTAAAAATTTATGAAAAAGCATTATTTTAAAATATTTATCTAAAATATCCAAAAGTTCACCAATTCAACTAAACTTAAAATTGACATATTTGACATAGAATCAAGAAGGATCAAAAGATCTTACGTTCGACTTGTGATCACTCAACAATATGATTCAATTTCATGAATTTATAATTTTATGATAAGCTTTCCCTTGCTTTGTTTCGATGAATTTATTTCTAGTAGTGTATAGACGAATTTTAATAATTCACTAAATAAAAAGTACAATACTGACAAGCAAAATAGAATATGCCAAGAATTAAAACCTTTTATAGTTATAGGTTTTGCAATTCAAAGTTTTGCAACTTGTTTTATAACTTTGGAGTAATATTGAAAAATCCTGGAAAAGCCCCCCGTCTATGATACATTTCTGGTCCATATCAGAAATGACAAGTCCGTGTATTTCCTTTTAGTCCATAAAATTTTCTTTTGGAACATAAAATATCATATCAATACAGCACAAAAAGGATCTGATCTGATCTAATCTCCAGGAACTCCAATCTTCATTTCAACCATTGACATCTTTACGATTCTTACCATAGGGTTTTAGTCCAGAATGTGCAAGTAATCAGAAGTGTAATGGACCAGAACAAGAAAGAAGCTGAAAATTCAGCACAAATGGTAGAAATAATATAGGGAATTTCAAACATGGATGAAACAGAAACCGTAACTTGAAGAGGATGAGAATGAGAGTCCAAAAAAGGAGTAACCAACAAAAACATGTTCACTGATTTGATGCACCTAGATCAAAATCAAGAACAAGAAAATGACAGAATAACCACTGCCCTCTAACCTACACTTTGATCGCATACTTTCTCATCGGGAAATACATTTCGCGCTTCTTCTCCCGCTCCGTCTTCAAAGATGCCTGCAACAGAACAATTCCAGGTGAAAAATATACAAGATGAGGTCAATAACAATCTCCCTCCAGATTTGCAGCAATCATACTTGCATAGCGAAACAGCATCATTACTGGAGTAGAATACGAAAAATCGTCATATAATGTCATGTTCTTGCAAATTCATACCAAAAGCAGTTGTTACTAACACAATGGTATTGATCCAAAAAAGAAAACCCAGAACAATATAATCACAATATTTAGGACTACTTACTAAAGGAAAATCTAGTCCATAGATATAACTCTAAAATTCAAGTTGTGAAACCAGGAACACTTCTTATCGTCAAGAAGACCCTAACTCTATTACGAATGAATTGAAAAGCATAGCAACTAAACTCCACCTTCATTTTGTCTCTTAAACCAAAGGAACAACCGGTTTAACCAATTATACACAACAAAGTACTAAAGAAGTATAAGCCTTTTCCAAATCCAGCACACAACAATACGTTTAGGATAATGATTAACCACGAAAGGCAAAGCTAGTACATTTAAATAGATAAAACTCCAAGATGTCCTCTACATTTCAAGATGTGAAACCCGGTACACTTCTCATCAGCAAGAAGACCCTAGTTCTGTTAAGCATGAATTGAGGATCATGGCAACTAAATGTCAATTTCATTTTGACGCTTCAACCTAAGGAACAACTGGTTTAACAAATTATACACAGCAAGAAAATTACATGCTTTTTACAAATCCAGCACATGAGAACACATTTCTTTTTGCTTAATTAACATTATGGTCTTATTTGGTAACCAGTGATGAAAAAAACAGAATAAAAACATAAGAACGGGAATAAAACGTGAAAATCGGAATAGGAATGAAATTACAGATTATGCGTATTTGGTATGCAAGCATTATACATGGAATTATAAAGTTAATAATTATACTAATATTTGGTATCAAATATTAAAAATGATAATGACAATTTTTTTACTTATATTTGATTATTATGTGATTGATTTTGTAAATAATTAATTAAAATTATTTTTAATAATTTAATTAACTATTAATTTTTAAATAATTGTTTAAGAATTTTCTTATAAGAATAAAAATTAAAAACCATAATGAACTTATTTATGACACAAAATCATTGAAATAAGTTAAAATAATTATTAAATAAAATAATGTGCAATGTTGATAACAATACCGTAATAAACATAACTTCTTTTTTTTCCCTGTATTTGGTCTCAACTAAAACTCTCTATTTGAAAACTTAAGATTAGTTTATTTATTTAGACAATACATACTGATTCTTATAACAATAATATTATCAAAATTGCACATTATTTTATTTAATAATTATTTTATTTTATTTCAATGATTTTATATCATAACATAAGTTCATTATGATTTTTTAATTTTATTGTTAAAAAATCATAAACAATTATTTAAAAATTAATAATTTATTGAATCATTAAAAATAATTTTAATTATTTATTAAATACAATTTTTAATAAATAATAATAATAATAAATATTTTAATTAATTATTTGCAAAATCAATAACATAGTAATTATAACTATCAACTTCTATAAGTATATTTCTAGTGCTTAGAAGCTAAAGTTGATTCTTATTCAGATTACCAC
The DNA here is from genome assembly GCA_027568895.1 of Erythroxylum shatona. Classification (NCBI taxonomy): domain Eukaryota; kingdom Viridiplantae; phylum Streptophyta; class Magnoliopsida; order Malpighiales; family Erythroxylaceae; genus Erythroxylum; species Erythroxylum shatona. Next base: position 39,554,012 of record JAOSBK010000006.1, on the reverse strand, counting down.
TTTTCATTCCGATTCTCATTTTGTTATTCCAATTCCTTCGTTACTGACTACCAATCGAAAGCTATAAGTTATAATCCATAAGCAAAACCAAAGAGAACAGAAAAAGATTGGCTTAGGAAACACAAACAACACCTGGTGTTTAGTGAGGCGTCGGCGTATGGCGCGAGTCTTCTTTGGACGAAGATCGAGAGGCAAAAACTTCTTGTTCTTGTAAACTTCCCTCAATGCCGCTTTCTGTTTCTGGGAAATGACAGTCAACACTTGCGCAATCGAGAGCCTCACAACCTTTCTGTGCAGGTTTTGATTTTCAATAATCAGAAACAAACACTCCCAAAACAGAACAGAAAGAAAAGGCACGAAAAAGAGAAACGACAAAGGATGATAAGAGGATCCCACATCTTAGAGAGTTTGTTGGGAGCGCCGCCGGTGACCTTAGCGACGCGGAGGAGAGCAAGCTCCGATTTAAGCTCCTTCAACTGGCTCAAAAGCTCAGTCTTTGACTTGTTCCTCAACTCGTGAACTTTTAACCTTGCTTTAGACCAGTCCAAGTTCCAAAACAAGAAAACCCATTTAGCTAAAAGATCAATGAACAACACTCGATAGTCTAAATACATCGAGATCCATACACTTACCCATTTCTGCGCGCCTCTGCTTCTTCTGTTCTGTTCTGTTCTCTTCTCTTCTCTTCTGCCCCGCCCTCGAAACCCTAGGAACTAAAAATGAGTCCTCTTATACCGAAAAGTTGACCTAATTTGATATTGGGCTAGACCTGAAAATAATGTATATATAAACCATTAGGCTTCCCTAAAACGATAAGGAGTTCAAAAACAGCAAACTATATAAAAATATAGGCCCATCACTATCGAACGACGTCGGACAGAAGTTTACAAGTGGTTTCCATGTGAGCCGAATAAGGTTCAATTCTTCGTTCATGATTTGGTAAGTAATTGAAATATTTTATTTAACTTGTGTGATTTATAAATTATATATATTAATAAATTTGTTTATTTATTTATTTATTATTATTATTATTATTTTCTAATCAACTTATATCTTGTGTTTAGACATTAATTAAATTTTTTATTTAATCTAACACTTTTGTGTATAAATAAGTATGTATTTTTGGTTTATAATGGACATAGTATATGTATAATGTTCTCGTAATAGAGAAATAATCAAGTTTTATTGATCATAAGATCATTTTCGTAATACACCAGGTTGCATCTTTAAATTGACACCAAAAGATGAAAATCCTATTAAGAAGTGTCTTTTTGACTATTTATAAAGTTAACTAAATAGGAAATACTTTACCAAGAATAATTCCTTAACTAATCAACTTTAAATTGGAAATCCTTTCAAAAATAACTTGACAACTAATAATAATTAATGAAAGAAAGTTAAAAATATAGAATTTTCCATGTAATCTCACATCTTTAGCCTTTTCAAAAGATAAAGATGTAGATTGAGCTTCATTCAAAAAAGCAAATGGGTCATCCTTCCGTATTAAGCTTTGAGTATTATTTTTCAAGTATTAGGCTTTGTCCATCATATTTAGCTGAAGATAAGTAATTAATTTTAGTAATGCCTTAGAATTTTTAACAATAGTCATATTGTCTTGAATGTCTATGATCAATCCTTACAAAGCCTTCTTAATGCACTTAATTCTTGCATTTGTCATATGATCTCTAATGGCTTGTATGGCAACGTGATCTTTATCATTTCTTTCTTCTTTGAAAGGATTCATCCTTGAATAATCAACACCAAATAAAGATAACTCAATAACATTAAAAGTAGTATTAACATTGTCATAATGACTTGGTAATTAATTCACTCCAACACTTAGAAAAGTTCATTTCCACTAGGTTGCAATTTTGATTTCCATAGGGTAGTAAATCTTTCATACACATATGAACCCAAACTCATTCTCCATAAGGTAATTTTCATGTGCCTCTTATTAGCTTACTTTGCATATTTATCATTCTTTTTTCACTATATTAACTTGAATTTTAGCATGCAAATCCCTAGCAAAATTTGTCTTAGCACATTCATTATTGGGTAAAGGTAAAACATCTAATGGAGTAGAAGGATTAAAACTATACATAAGTTCAAAAGATGAATAAGACGTAGTAGAATGCACAATCCTAATATATGTAAACTCGTCATAGTGTAAACACTTTTCTCCATTATTTAAAGTTCTTTTGAATGATGGTACGCAATAATATAGTAAGGATCTTATCAACTACGTCAGTTTGTCCATTCATTTGAAGATGCACAATAGTAGAAAATAACAATGAACTACCTAAATTACTCCACAAAGTGTACTAAAAATAACTTAAGAACTTAATCTCTATCACTCACAATTGTTCTAGGCAAACCATGCAAAAACATTATCTCCTTAAAGAAAAAATTAGCAATACGTGCCACAACATTAGTTTTAAAACATGCAATAAAATTTGTCATCTTACTGAACCTATAAACAACAACAAATATGTTGTCCTTACCATTATAAAATCTCGGTACATCCATAAATATGTCAATCAAAGGTTGATAGTATACTAACCATGAGGTGTTACTTTTGACTTAGCTTATTTATAGGTTATACATTTATCACATACATATTGCACATCACGTTTCATGTTGGGGCAATAAAAGTGCTCATGTAATATATCTAAGTTCTTTTTCAATACCAAAATGTCCCAGTTACCCACCTCCATGGGTCTCCCTAACAAATAATTATCACATAGAACGTTACACAATGTATATCTTTCTTGAACAAAAATCTATCATGCTTGTAAAAATCATCATGTACACACTTAGAACATACAAGCCATATTACCCAAAATCAGCATCACTATCATACAAATTCTTAATGAACTCAAACCCAAGCAATTTAGTTTATAAAGAAGTCAATAATGCATGCCTCCTAGACAATGCATCAGCCAAAACATTTTCTTTTCCTTGCTTGTATTTGATTGTATAAGGAAATGTTTCAATGAACTTTTACTATTTGGCATGTCTTTTGTGTAGTTTACCTAAGCACCTTAAAAACTTCAAGCTCTCATGATCTGAATGACTAATGAACTCATTTAGCCATAAGAAGTGTTGCCATGTTTATAGAGTCCTCACTAATGTATATTCGTCTTTATCAAGAGTTGGATAATCCAAGCCTGTTCCACAAAATTTCTCAATAAAGTAAAAATTGGTTTGGAATATGTGATTTTGTTGATAGCTCGATAATCCACACACGTGTGTCATGTTTCATCTTTTTTTGGTACTAGAATTACATAAACCAAACATGGGCTGAGACTATCCCTCATTAACCCTTTCTTCACTAACTTATCCACTTACTTTTGAATCTTCTTGGTCTCCTCTAAATTAGCTTTATAAGTTGATCTATTAGGGATTGTTAACCTGGGATGAAACCAATTTGATGCTCAATCCCTCTTAAATGTGGTAATACTTGTGGTAACTCCTGAGGGAATAAATCAGCAAATTCCTTGCTATTCACATGGCACTGAGTATAAAAGATACACTCATAATAAGCCTTATGATTTTCATCCTTAGGCTGAATGTTAAGAGTTCGCCTAATGATCAACAATTCTCCACTCACGGGTCCTTCATCATTCACATCACTGCAATCCTTCAATGGCAATATTTCATCATCGCTTGAGTTAACATGCTTTATCTCACCATTGTCCAAAATAAACATAATCCTTTTATTTGGACATTAAGAGGCAATGTCTTAATGCCTTAAACACTTAAAATCACGTGATTTTGAGGAGGGGTTAGTTTTGGTTTTACTTTTAGAAGAAGAAAATGAATCTTTGGCTTTTCTATCATCTTTTGGTTTTCAGGAAACCTTGTTATCATTCCTGTTTAACCTCTATGAAGAGTTAGAAATTGAACTAGATTTGGAAGTTTCCCTGGACTTTAATTGCCTCTCCACCTTAATGGCGTTATACAATAAATCGTTCATCTCTATATAATATTGAAAATCCATTACCTATGTAATCTCCGTATTTAAACCATCAATAAATCTAGCTTATAGTATGCCCTTACACTCTTGGAACTTTGAGTCAAACTGTGTAACTTCCTATAAAATTCTAGATAGTAATGGCTAGGTATGAACTGTTTACGCAATACCACCTTCAACTCTTCATGTGACTAAATAGGTCTCTATCCTTTCTTATACCTACTTAGTACCATTTGATCCCACTAAATGCTAGTATAATTTGTGAATTCAACCGCTGTCAATTTGACTTTCTTCTTTTTATAGTATTTATAATATTCTAACATATGTTCTACTTTTCCTTCCCTCTCCAAATACAACTCCAAATCATTCTTGCCCTAAAAGGAAGGAATCTTCATCTCAATACTATCCAAATTATTATTTCACCTTTGGATTGTTAGAGCAGTGCTCTAAAGGTAATCACCTTTAGCACTTATGTACAAACTTTATTTTGATTAATAAAGCAAAAGACAATTTTTCATTAATTTAATGTTCGTTTATTTATGAATTTATGTAAATCTTAAATCTAATTAATGAAGTCCATGACACAAAACATAGCATGAAGAAAATCATTATGAGATTCCTATCATGTGTAATTATTTTATTATTTAAATTATCCCTAGTCATAGGATTAATAAGAAATGACATTATTAATCCGGATAGACTAGCACGTGTTATACTCATTGATTTGATTAAGCAGCGGATATCACAAATTATAAGCATGAGATGTTTTGAGTTAACATGTGGATGCTTACTAAGAGTTATAAGTAAATCGGATGACCCACTATGAGATTATCATATGGACGATCTATCAAATGTCAATGATTAATCTCATCATAGCAATGATGCAAGGATATCTTGGATATTGATCTTGTGCTTTGACATCATTCCTTGTTGTCTCAAGATGAGGTCACTCATAGGGTGATGATTGGGTACAGCTATTAGTATTCGAATGTAATTAGGTAGCTAATAAAGGATTCACCACTCTTGATAAAAGGAGATGATACCTACAGCCTCTTGTCGGGGTCATTACTTAGGAGTCTCTAGCTAGTGCAGTTATATGTCATAAAGAGATTCTTCAATGACACATAGAGTAATGAGATCCTAGGACAAGAACTAACATCACTTGGACTATATATGACGTAGTTAGTCCAGTTGGTATTGACACATAGCCTATACTATGAACTAAGTGGGGTATAGTATGGTGAAAGGAAGAATTGCACGGTAATTGTCTATGGAAAGGTTCATAAGTCGAATAATTAACCATTGAAGACTTTGTGTGTTAATGCACTTATATTATAGTAAATTGGCATCATGAAATCCTTCATGATTTGATTGAATTAATAGTTAATTTAAGTTGCATGAAACCGTTCATGATTCACTCAGATTAAGAGTTAATTCAAGTGCCCAAAATAACCAAGAATCTAAGAGTCACATGCATAAAAGATTGGAAGAAAAATAAAATGTGTATAGCTGTTTTTAAGTACGCCGCAATCATGACCGAAGGCTCGACAGATGTACATAAGTGAGTTCTTCACTTATGTACATAAGGCTAACCAATCACAAACACACTCAAGTGAGAGAATAAGGTGTCTAGAAGAGTTCTAGAGTTAGAGAGAAGTGTCTTGAGTATTGTTCGTGCAATTTATGCAATTGTTGCATGAATCAAAGTGCATGCAGCATAGTCTTGATCTTTCTCTTCATTAGAGCATCTACTTGAACTCATCTAGCTCGGTGCTCTGATCGCCCTTACACATTGTTTTTTCTTCATCTTTACGTGTTCTTGAGTGATCAAGGAAGGGTTTAGTGTTTGCAACAAACTAAATAAGGAGAATAATCAAGAAAGGAAGAGAATTCGAAGGTACATGTATTGTTATACCATGTTCATATAATCTGTTTATACATGCATTTGAGATTATGGCTTTTTGGGATGTCATATCATGGGGTTGAAATTTAGCTTCTGAAACTTCCATTGCTTTATCATGCATATAATGCATGAATTCATATCTCCCCCATTATGGATAACCTCTCTTCCCCTCATGAAACTAACTTTTTTAAAATCGTCTTCTCCTTTTCCTCCACATTAAGTGATTGAGCTCTATAATGGTTTGATTTATTTGATGTCTCCAAGTTATCCAAATTCATATTAAGAGTTTTGAATTGATCTTGGATGGCTTTCATGAACATCTTAAAGTCAATATGAAGATTTTCTCCATTGTTGCTCATGATTAAAATTACAAAGAAAGAACTAGTAATAATACAGATCGGATTGTCCTCACTTGCTCCCTTATATGTTTACACTATAATTGTTGTTCGCTCATTTTTTCACTCAATCTTGGCTTTCCTTGATCTTGGACTTTCTACTATTTCCTTTTACCTCTCAACTTTCTCTTATAAGCCCTTTAACTAAAAAACCTTATCAATGATCTCAACAAGAAAAATATATAGTAATTCAAACTTAATTACCTTGAATTCCAAGTCAATAAGATAGGTAAGACAAAAAATAATAGAAAGAAAATTTGAGCAAGGAGATTAAAAAAACATAACTCAACGAATCAAGGAGTATTAGACGTCCATAGAAAGACAGAAAGAAAAGATAAGCAAGTAAGAATAAAGAAAGCAAAATTAAGGTATAAAATGATTGCAGAAGGAAAGTAAGATTAAACAAAATAAAGCACAAATAAAGAAAGAAGAATTAAGACATAAAATGCTTATAAAAGGAAACAACATAAAAGGAAAATAAGCACAATAAGAAAAGAAGAATTATGGTAGAAAATGATTACAAAAGGAAAGAACATGAAAGGAAATAATCTAATGATGATAATGGAAAGTTTGAATCAAATGGAAGGATTAACACCAAAAATGTGTGCAACAACAGAAGATATCTAGAATCTTGCAACTTTTGATTGAAACAAATTTAGGCAACTTTGTGCAATAATTGAAGATAAACATATATTTTTTATAATTAATACAACTCAAACTAAAGGAAAATAGATGGATAAAACAACTCTAGTGTAATTTTGGCTAAAGGAAAGAAATAACAAGGAACCAAATACTGAAAAATCAAAGACACAAGAATAAGAAAACAAAAGAAAGCAAGACTAAACAAGAAAACGAACAAAAGGATATATGTAACCTGATTTAAGGAGTTTGGCTCTAACACCAAATGATATGAACCTTGTGAAGGAACACCTAAGACCTAAAATTAACAATGAGAAGAAACCCCATAATCCTCCTTGAATCAGGAAAAGAACCTGATCCCAACTAAAGTTACCAATTGGAACAAAAATTATAAGTTGATCACTACAAGTTACATTGAAGTGACTAGATTTAATTCTTAAATAAATAATCAAGAGAAAGTTCTCACAATAAAGAAACACTTAAATTTTATTGATGATAAGATGATTTTTGTAATATACTAGATTACGTCTTTAAATAGGCAAATGATGGAACTCCTAAGAGGAAATGTCTTTCTGGATATTCTTAAACATAATTAAATAGGAAAGACTTGATCAAGAAGGATTACTTAACTAATGTTTACAAATAAGTCATAATCAGTCTTAAATTTAAAATCCTTCCAAAAATAACTAAACAACTAATAATAATTAATGAAAGAAAGTCAAAACACGAAATTATCATCTAATCCCACATATTTAGCCTTTTTAAAAGGTAAATATACTAATTGGAGTTCATTAAAAGCAAACATATAGGTCATAAGCTCTAAGCATTATATTTCATGCGTTAGGCTTTGTCCATTATATTAGGCTCAAAGATAAGTAATTAATTTTGGTAATACCTTAGAATCTTCAACAACAGCCACATTGTCTTAAATGTCCATGATCAACCCTCGTAAAACCTCTTTCACATGCTTAATTTATGCTGTTATCATAGGACTTCCAACACCTCATAATGGATCAGTGAGAGTTGATGTAAGCTAACCTCCATCAAGTTTATACACATTTTTTTCTTTTTGGTTGATTATTCTTATTCCAATTTACTAACTTTTACCCTGCACACAAATTTGTTGCTCAGTTTTACTTTAATTTTAGCATATCAAAAGATTATTCTCATCAAAATGATTCCAATATTATGATTGAATTTTCATTGGAGTCTCCCTGCACCCACACTTCCCTTCAAAAGTTATTTTTTTGTTCATTAACGCATACACTTCATGTGTTAGAGACTCTCTTCTTGCACCATATCAATAACTTACATTAGTCATTCTTCCAATTATAGTGTGACACATCAACCATTCTTCTTCTGGTTGAACTAATTAAATCGAACCAGTCCAGATATGTTTGATCGATTAATTTAGTCTTCTTTTAGTTTGTTTTTGTGTAACTAGACTAATTTTTATGATTTTGGCCCTGTTAATTCATTTTTTAGGTATGAGTTTCCAATTTTCACCTCTATCTCTTAGTTTCAGGTCTGAGTATCTTATTTTATACACCATTTTATATTTCTATTTTGTGTTGGTGATTTGAATATTTCTCACTCTATAACACATCCTATTATTATGAAATTTAATTATTCAAATTATGATTTATAGGCTTAAAAAATGTGTAATTTTTTTAAAGGAAGACTTTTTTGGAAAATTTTAACTAAGGAGGTTACCAAAATTGCCAAAGAGGATGATGAGATAGAAAGTAAGTTCATTAAAAGGCTAAATCAATAGGATAGTAAAAATCATCAGATTTTAACTTGGTTTCGTAATGCTTATCAACTTGGTATTGAGATGAAATTTTATCATTTTGATCGTGCTAAAGATGTTTAGGATTTTTATGGATATGTTATGCAGTTTTAGACGACGTTCATCGCTTTTAACTTTATCATCGCCTTTATTGTATGCATAAACAACATATTTAAACCATTCACAATATGTTTATGAGTTACAAGCTTTATAGGATCAATTGTCAGTTTGCGATCTAGTTTAACTTGAAATAGCAAAGATAATCGTGAAAATGTGTTGTATGTTTTTTATTATTCATCCATAGGGTAAATGATCCATAATATACAACTTGAGAATATACAATACAAGTAGAAATAAGACACATGATAAGAACGAATGAAATATACAACTAAAATGATTTAGGCCATGTGTCGAATAATGGTAAATTATATAATATTAGGAGTTGAGATTCTGAGATTGGATTATATATTATTGTCTCCCACAAGCTCACAGGAAGAAGAGATCGCTAGCTTGTCTCGAAGTTGACAAAATGCTGAAAAAGAAAGAGCTTTTGTCATAATGTCAACAATTTGATTAGAAGAAAGAGAGCCTAATTAGCAACTAGATCACGAATGAAGTGAATTGGAATTTTAACGTACTTGATACAAGCATGAGACACGGGCTCTAAAGTTAGAAATATAGCATCGAAATTATCACACCAGAAGGTAAGTTTAAGGTGAAATAATCACAGTTTAAGTGTCTGTTTGGTTCAACTCTTGAAGAGTGAATAATTACTTTTTTCACTACAAAAGTTAGTTTTTAAAAAAACTGAGTTTTTGGCTGTAAAATTCAAAAATATTTTTTTTTTCATATAAACAGCTTTTTTGTAAGCTAAAATACAGCTTTTTGAAAAGCTCAAATTTAGAGACTTTTAAAAAAGTACTTTTTTAGATTAATTAATAAGTCTATATTTTAGTTCCTTTTACCTTTATGTTTTACACATAATTCCCACAATACCCACAAATATATTTTCACGTTTATTTTAAAATTTATATAATATTATTTGACTTTTTTATATGTTTTAATTTTTATTTTTGATATTAGTTTTACTTATATTATAATCCATATAAAAAATTTAGTTAGATATATTTTTATTTATGTTTTATATGGTTTAAAATTATATAATAATTAATATATTATACTTTACATATTGTTTAATATATTTAAAATAATATTTATATGCATAAATAATTTTTATTATAAAATAAAATATAGTTAAAATTAAAAGTGAATTTTATTTTTATGTTAATAAACAGTCTATTGTATGAAGCTATTTCAAAAAAGTTCGTTTTTAAATGATAGCCAAATTGTCAACTTACTTCTTATAAAAGCTCTTTTTAAAAAAGATTTACCGACATAAACTCTACTACTAAAAATTTTACTAATATAAGTTCATCCAAACAAACACTAAACCCTAATAAAACTTATCCATGACATGATCTTTAGTAGAAGACATTAACGTACTAGAATACTAATAAAAGATCTCGTATGCAAAGATTCTTCTAATTCTTTTGCCTCTTTTAAATATTTTATTTATAATCTTATATTTTATTTTTAACCTAAGTATTTAATATGTAGTAATTTCCTACTAATTATTTAGTCTAAACATTTGATGATTTTAACACAGAAGCGTCACCTTATTACCTGACCTGCTTGAGTTCAGACAAGACACGAGCAAAAACACATACACGCCGACTCGTCGTACAAGGCGCGCCACGTGACTGGGTCCTCCTCCTCACGTATTGGTCAATCCCCTTTGTCCAACCTCAGTACCATTCATTTGTCGATGAGACTGTCCTGTAAATGTGGCTAGTTTTCATTCGCTGTACCTTCTCTTCTTCGGACGTCCTTTACACTTGCAATAAAGGTTTAGCCTTTTTGTAGAACAACCCCTCCAAACGTAGAAATGTACCAATTTCTTTTAACCACTCTTTTATTCTTGCCTATCATCTTCTGTTCTTATTTTTACTAAAATTGGATAAGCAATAACGTTTTCAACTTCTTGATCACATCTTTTTAAATTTTCTTATCCGGTCCTTTTCTTGTTTCACTTTCACATAATCATAGTTTTTGTTTAGGTATATGCTTTTTTTCCATTTTTGTGGGGTTATGGTTTTTGAAGGATTGTGAACAGTTGCAGATAATGGAATAAGGATAAGACTGCTCAATAGGGTTTTGCGGTCTGAAAGTAAAGAGGTTGATACATCAATAATTTTGGAGAAGAAAAAATTCCCCAGAGAGATTCTTCTTTCTGTGAATCTTTGTTGGGTTCTTTTCTGTTTTAAGTATACCTAAGCTTGTGTTTTTGAGTCAATCTCAAGTGTTTTTACACTTACAAGTCTTCTGAGGTTTCTGAGGCTTTAGTGTTCATGAGAGTATTCACTTTCTACAAGTTTTTGTCAGTTCCATAAGAGTTTGAAGTCTTTTGCTTGTATGTTTTGGAGTGGTAAATCCAAAATTTATTGAGTTGAGACACAGAAGTATCAGGGTCTTGCTCAATATCTGGTAAGATTTGATCTTACACCGAGTTCAGAAAACTTGAATCAATTCTTGACACTGTTAGGGTTCCTGGAATCTTTTGCTCATGATATTGTCGACTGATTCTTACTAGGAAAAAATGGTGAGAGGAAAGGTTGAAATGAAGCGGATCGAAAATGCTGCGAGCCGGCAAGTGACCTTCTCCAAACGGAGAAACGGGCTGTTGAAGAAAGCTTATGAGCTATCAGTTTTGTGCGATGCAGAAGTTGCAGTGATTATCTTTTCCCAGAGGGGAAAGGTCTACGATTTCTCAAGCCATGAGTATGTTCTTACATCATCTCCCTAAAACAAACAAATTGATTTACAAGTAGTTGTTTTGAGATTGAATGCTGTGCTAGTGCCTGGTTCTTGAATTGTATGTAAAAGTATCAATGAAATTGAGCTGATCGTGAACATACCAACGAACCATGAGTAATTGCACTGGTCGATTCATAAATCTCGATCCGATCTTTCAGATTTCATTTCGTACCTTGTAGATTCTTCAACAGATCTTATAGATTTGCACCTCACTTCGTTGGTGTACCATCTTTGATTTCTTTATCCATATACATGTCTCCTCATCATCAAGCTTTTCGAGTTGTGTTTAAAGCTAGTCTGTTGCTTGAAATTTTCCCAGCCCACAGAATCTTTCTTCAAGTACACCTAATCTTAATAACTTAACTGTCCATCTGAATTGTGTTATCCAAGGGCTGGATGATCTTCTTGATAACTGGTTTTACGGTTTTAGTTAGTGCAATGTGTGCTTGATGGGCTCATCGTTTTGTGTCAGATGTGTTCTCTCATCGTACTTTCTTGTTAAATATACTTGGTGCTGCGTGCATTATGTCTAATCCAAGAACTTTGGGACTGGTGCTAGAGGGGGGATGTGCTCGTTGTTCATTAGGTCACTTCTTTGCGAAGTATAGAAAGAGGCAACCCCATTTTTGTTAAGATTGATAATGATCTAACTAGCTATGGTATCAAATGAAGAAACTCAGTGGTCAGTGATATGTGCTTGCTAAGACATCTTATGAGCAATATCCATAGGTATGTTCATATCCAAGTTCATAGGAAGAACTAAGAACAGAAAAGTTGCTTGTGAAGGCAAATAATTTAGTAGATTACATTTGGAATAGGTTGGAGGTGTTAAGTATATGTAGAATTTTTTAATTGAATTTATGATTATAAAAACTTACTTTAGACTTTCAATAAATATAATTAGATTCTTAACTATTCTTATAGAATTCATATATAATTCAACCAATAAATTTAATTACTATATGGTTAACACTCTATTTTCACATGTTGATGAATTTCATCTTGATTATTTTCATTTTTTTTAAAATTGTTGTAGGTCATAAATGGACTTGAAGTCCGTAAACCTAAATAAAAAGATGATTTGTGTCGAGTAAATCAAGCCTATCCCATACACTCGATATCAATAATGTGTGTTTAAATTTTTATAGGAATTGCATTTTTTGTGTGGTGCTTAAATGAGAATATTTGAAATGAGAATCGATGATTTAATGGATCATATAAACAATTTAGCCTATTGATTGTCTTGTGATTTTTTTTCTTGACACTTACCAAGTAAAATTAGATCAAGTATTAACCAAGTGTTGTGATTGGGATGTTGAAGATTGCACAAGACATTGAATCGCTACTACCGACATGCAAAGGAAATGCAAATTGGTGGAATCTGCAAGGAACCATACTTAGAGGCAAACCCTTGTCTTTCATTCAACTATTTTGTTCTTTGTTAACTATAATCTATCACATATTGACTAAACATGAAAATGTTAAAGGTTTATAAGTGGTAATGGTCATAGTAAATATTAAAACCCTATTTGATATGTAGCTAAATTTATGTATATTCTTGAGGAGAAATTTGCCAAGATCTATATATACCTTTCATGAAATTTCGAGAGCTTCATCTTGTTCAAAATGTTGTTCTGATTTGCTTACAGTACATAAATTACATATGCAGCAACTAAAGAGTGAAGCTGCAACTATGGTTGCCAAGATTGAGCTGCTTGAATCATCAAAGCGGTATTGGAATAAAATCTGATACATCTTTACTTTGAATCTTCTATACGTTGTTACAATCTGAACCCTAGATGTTATTTAGGAAGCTTTTGGGACAAAGTGTAAGTTCATGTTCTGTCGAAGAACTCCAAGACATTATCTACCAGATTGAGAAAAGCTTGAGGATTATCAGGGAAAGAAAGGTATATACTATTAATTGATACTGCCAAGAATTTCCATCTCAGAAGTCATGTTGTTGTAAAGGGTTAGCGCTTTTTTTTCTGCAACTATGGAGTAAAACTTAAGGGTTTTAGTTATGTTTTAGTTAATGCTAATAAACTTGACATGGGTTGATACACAATTCAGGCACAGTTGTTCTCGGAACAGATAGAACAACTAAGAGCAAAGGTATGTTATGATATATGAGTTAGTGCATGAGGCTCGGAGTTTTTTAATCATATTTCACTTCATTCTTGATTTTTTTCCTCCTCAAAATGATGATTTCAGGAAAGGCTGTTGTTGGAAGAGAATGCAAGATTATGTGAACAGGTCCCTTTTCTGCATCTATCTTTTACCTTTCTTTCTAAAAACGCAATACAAACATGGAAAGTCCTCTTATATGGAGGTTAGTATCAGCAAAAATAGCAGAATAGAAGAATTCAGGCAAACTAGAAACAGTGGCCAAGGAATTCCAAGTAAACCAGTAACAAGATCAGGCTAGAAAATGGCTGAAATTAAAGATCTGTGAGCAAAATTTGTGAAACTAGCAACCCAACATCATGTCAAACCTGAAACTGCTTTAGGGTTCCAAAAAACTAGTTTACCCCAATTCCAATCCATCATATCAAACCTGAAACTGGTTTGGTTCATTTAAGACCATTGATGTAACACTCTTTGTGTCCATATTGAACTAAACAATAACTCTAATAATCTTTTAACTTATTAAAATATCTTTAATTTCATTTTTAATATAAGATTATAGTACTTGCCTTTCGCATTAGCATTGATTTTGATTCTCAGAACCTGTTGTTTGATGTTGCATACATAACATTAATCGGTTGCAAAATCCTGGCAGCAAGCAACTACTCCTCAACGAGAAACTGTAACATTCTTCAGTAGTCTCAGTAGCAGCAGTACTTCGGATGTGGAGACTCAACTGTTCATTGGACTCCCAGAAATGAGCTACAAGTAGAAGCTGTTCCTGACATGTTCCTGGACATTTCAGCTCCTGAAGTCCCCCCTGTTTCTATAACCAATTCCAAGTTCAAATAATTGATGGCGTGTATATCTCCATAACCATTACTTGTTAGCTTTACTTTTATCTATATGTCTCTTTTCCTAATGACTTAAATGTATACGTTCCTGTGCTTCTTACCGTCTATTTGCCTTGTGTTCAATATTTAATCTACTGATATGCTTCAGGAGTTGCCATTATCTGCCATAGATTTTGTTTAAACTTGCTTAGAGACTGTCAATATCAAGCTCCAGTATAACCCTAGTTGGTACACTATGAAATTCACAATGCTGTATTTATTTGTTTTCATTAGTTTCATGGTCCTGATCACTTATCTCCATTTTAGGTAGAATAAACCATATATCAAAATCAAATTGATAATTATTTCTAATGTTTTACCGGAAGTAAAACTAATAAGAATAGAATTTTAAAGTTTAAAAGATACAATCGGTATTAGACTTTCGTAAAATTGATTAAAGATTAAATAAAATCAAAAATCTTGAAATATGCTTGAAAAAATTAGTTTTACCTTTTGAAAAATTTGAAATTTATTCAAAAGAAGATATTGTTAAATGAAATTGATTTGTTTATTTTAGTTTATAAGAATTTATTAATTTAAGAAAATCAACCGGCTGATTACTAAACTGGTCAATTTTTAATAATGAGATTTATTAAAATAAACTGAACAAAAAATTTGAAAATTAAACTAAAAATTGACAAATTCAAGATTTTTTATATTGAATCGAATAAATCTGATTAGGTTTTCTATCATCGGATATTTCTTTAAAAAAGTTTCAAAAATTATCTATACCATATATTCGCAACTTGAGGAAATAGTCTCTGAAAAATACTAACATGCTTTGCTTTTCATCGAATGCTATTCAATCAACGGAAGCCTTCTCTTCACAAGTAAGCTATTGTTTCTGAAATTTTAATTCCTGAAAATGATAAAAAATAAAGGACAAAGAACTAAAAACATATTATTTAGAAAATTAATTTTAGTGTTCAACGTTTTTTAATATTTAAAGATCTAATATTTTATTTAAAATATTAATTTTCAATATTTTATTGATATAATTAACAAAACACACAAAAATGATATTTTCTTTCATTTATGTCAACATAAATTTTTAGTATAATTTTTTATAATTATGTATTTCATATTTTAAAATTACTTAAAAAGAAAGATGTTGAATAATCTTTTTAAATATTTATGTATTCCATTATTCATATTAATAAAATGTTAATATTTACAACTTTTAAACTCAGTTATTTAAAATTTAAAATTTTAGACATTTAATTGAAATGTTTAAATTTAAAAAAACAGAATTCCTCAAATTTAATGTTTTAAAAACCGAACCGATTTTACAGGTTTAACAATAAAAACCTTAAACAGTCAACTTTTTAGTTCAATTTTTAATTTTTTAATTTGATTTAATTTAATCATTTTTGTTGTTAAAAATTAATCAATTTTTTAATTAATTAATCTGTTTTGATAAACTAAAATAAAAAATAATTTTTATTTAATATTTTCTTTTATGAAAATCTAATATCGGTTGAATATTTTAAACCTTAAACTTCTTGTCTTACTGATTTAACTTTTGGCCTAGTTTTTAAAACATTGAATATTTCTATTAGATTTTTAAAACATTACTTAGAGAGCGTTTGGTTCGCATGGAAAAATGAAAATAGAAACGAGAATGAATACAATGAAGAATGAGAATGAATATTATTATTATAATTATAATTGTTGATTAAGAGAAATGAATAATTACCATTACTATTAACAGTGACTAGTTTGTAAAAAATATTAAAAAATAAAAATTTATTATAATTAATTTATTATATTATATTATAATTAATTATATTGTAATTAATACAATTAATTAATTAAAAATATTAAAAAAAAATCATTAGTAAGGAATAAGTTTCATTCTTCTATTAAATGAAGGATACGAAAGATTCCTCAAAATATAATATCAAACTATTACCCGGTAATCAACAAACAACCACTTATTTTTCATTCCTTACCTATTAACTCTTTTCTTAACTTATCAACCAAACACTCCATTAAATCTAGTTGCTTAGAAATTCCAGTTTCTGCCATTGTTACAGGATTAGCTTACAGCCAATGAAACAAGAGAGATTATAACCACCGGTCAGTGCGGTCCGGTCATTAATATTTATTTTATAAATATAAGAATAAATAACGTTTAACTTGGTCCTTCAAATATAATTTAACAATATTAGCTTCAACAACCCTTATTTGGTTTAACTAAATTTTAAAATTATCAAAGATTTTTATTTTTATTTTTATTTTTATTTTTTAAAAATTTCCTTCTTTCATATTTTTATTAAAAAACATCATACAACACACCTGAAACAATTAAACGTTATTAACATAATAATTAAACTTGATTTAAACTAATTAAATTTGACTTAGACTAGTGATTTAAAATAATTTTAATAAATTATTAATTTTATTAAATTTAATTAGTACTGATCAAGTTTAAAATTTGTGTTGATTATTACTTTATTATTAATTTTATTAAATTTAATTAGTACTCATGAGTTTAAATTTTGTGTTGATTATTACTTAATGATTGATAATATTATATATTTTTTGTTAATATCTATTTAAAAAGAAGAATAAATTATGTATATCTTCACATAAAATTTTAAAATATTAAATTATGAGTTTTTAATATGCAGACCCTTTAATTATTATTAGTAGATATAGAAATTTAAATTTCTTGGAAATTAAATAGTGCAAGAAAAAACACACGTATTTCCTTCAAACTTCCTTTTCATATATAATAACACAACATATTGTCTGTAGAGTACACTGTGCAAAAGTAGAACCGGACGCACTTGATCACTAAACGACAAGTCTGTCAGTCGCAGCCGTCCAAAATCACTGCCGTCTCATGAATTAACATGTCTAACAAGCCCTTCTCTAACTTGGAAACTATCCCTTCTACTTCTTGGTCAAACCCAACTTCACTTTGGATCTTCAGTTGTCGCAGATCGTTGTCTATTATTGCATCAATATCTTCAAGAACCTGACAATTTTTCCCATGAAAGCTTCCAACTTTCGAACACAATTCATCAACTAGATTTGACCCTTTTGTCAAACGAACAAGGACACGTCTGGCTGAGCTTGTCCATGGCTTAAGATTAATGTAAGGTCTTAGAATTTCCACCAACATTTCGTCAACTAAATGAAACAG
Organism: Erythroxylum shatona; assembly: GCA_027568895.1. NCBI lineage: Eukaryota > Viridiplantae > Streptophyta > Magnoliopsida > Malpighiales > Erythroxylaceae > Erythroxylum > Erythroxylum shatona. The sequence goes on along the minus strand of JAOSBK010000006.1, from coordinate 39,536,268 downwards.
TAGCTTTCTGTTCCAACGTTGACCGAGTTGATGACTATAGTTTCCAAGACGGTTGGTGGTGGTTGTGGTGCTGGTGGTTGTGGAAGTTTCAAGTTCGAGGTGGTAAAAAGTAGAAGGGTTTAATGGATTTGAAGGAGAGAACCACTTAACGAAGGACAAAGAAGTATCTTTCCCTATGCCTGTACGTCTGAGTATTCTTGTGATGTAGTCACGATATTCAGCTGCAACATTATCTCCGGTGGCCGTGGTGTTGCCTAAACCGAGATGAGTGTCACCATTGTTATTCATGTCTCGGGGTTCGAGGATTTGTTGCTGCTTGTACGAATGGCTCGAACAACTAGATAACTGTGACCAACATAACGCATATGTTTCAGAAACTTTAAAACTTTCATTCTTCTGATTCTTCAATTCTCAAAAGATTAAAAAATGGAACCAATATTAGTTTTTTAACGTAATGAGAAGGAATCTGACCTGTTTTTGAGAAATTCTCGTAGCTGGTGGACTAGGGTCTTTCTTTACTGGAAGCAAGTTGGAGACAGTACTCACGTTTTTAGACAATGGAGTTTTCTTAAATTTCTTGTCCGAAACGTTGTCTGTTGTTGCCCGAACAAACGGTTCTGCTTGCTTCTTTCGCAAACTGTTTGATGTTTGATGATGCTTCTTGAGTAGTTTTTCGTTTTTGGGTTCAAGGATTTTGAACTTTGGTGAGGAAGAAGATGATGTGCACTGCTTGCCTGAACTTGATTCATCAACTTTCTTGATCAAAACCTTGGAAATTTTCCTGGACTTGGGTTGGCTAACAAGCTCATCTCTGATTCCTTGCTCTCTGTTTGAAATTGTGTTTGTGATGTCTAACCCAACTTTCCTGCCGACACTTTCTTTTACCTGCTTCACAATCTGCCCGGCATGGTGTCTCGGAGTTCTGTTTTCTTTTCTCTGTAAAGAACTGACACGAGACATCACCACCTCTTCACTTTTGCTCGTGTTCTCTTTGTAGATTTGAAGAGACAAACGGTGGTGTTGATGGTGGTAATCAACGTCTGATCTTCTCGCAGATGATACTCTAGGTGTCTCCGGCAAAGAACGACAACCTGTGAAATGATCACCAACGTAACTACTACTTCTGGGGCTAACTGATTTGCGTGGATGAAGTCGTCGACCTTGGACAGGGTGGTGCAAATCGAACATATTGCCTGATGTCCCGAGGTTTGAAGAAGAAGAAGAAGAAGACCTCGGAGAGTAGCTATCAGGGAGAACATCTAGGCCCATGAGTCTAGCAACCAAATTCGGAGATTTAGCACCTTGTGAAGAGCTAATGTCTGAGGAACAACAATCGTTTGTAGCTTTCCATGTCGTGCCTCCATTTGTTCTAACATGAATACCGATCTAGAGAAAACATAAGAACAAACAATATCAGTAACGAAAGGCTTAAAAGATTATATAAACTACCAACTGAAATGGTGTAGTTCTTACAGAGATAGCTAAATCATCATCTTCTTTGATTACACTTGATGGTAACGAATTAGGCTTCTTCAGTTCCAAGTTATTCCTTGGTACTTCAATACCTGAACTTGTCAAGTCATAATTTTCCGAGAAAAAATCAGGAGATGGTAAAAGAAAATTTGAAAAGAAACTACCTTTGGCCACACCATTGTCCCTAGGAATCGAAGAGTTGGGTTTTAAAGAAGTTTGTTGGTGTAAATTAGCGAAGTGGAACTGATGAAAGTCAAAGAACTGAAAAACGGAACACATGCAACCAGTAGCCGCCCTACCACCGCCGTCCTCATCAGCATCACCGTCACCAACTCTCCTTCCTCCCCTCTTGGAAGATTTGCCACCACCCAAGGACCTGTCTCTTCTCATTTCTAACCAAAGTTTTGGTTAATTTCTATGAAGAAACCTGACTTGGGTATAGGAAAAGAACTTCAGTAATCAACCAGAGGGACACTGACAAAGAGGGGAGAAGAAACACTGAAAAGCTTGGAGAAGAAGCACTAAAAAGCAGATCCAACAAAAGGGTTTTGCTTATTGGAGTTGTTACATTCGAAAGATTTCATCTTTTTGATTCTCATTTCGATCACTCTCCATATCTCTCTCTGGTTGATCTTCACTCACTACCAAGTTTTTTTTTTCCAACAGACTAACTCTGACCTGAGACATTGGAACTTGTTGTGAAGCTTGTTTCAGCTTCTGGTCTGAGTTTTTAAATACGAGGTGGTTTGTTGGGGATCTGCAAGATGACCAACCACTTCTGTGCAATGACGTTCTTTCTCACGAATCCACTTTGAAACTCTCGGTTCGAGCTAACCATGGTTAGTGCTGATTCTCATCCTCTCCTGAAAAAATGGCATCTTAATTTGAATCATTTTGAAGAATTTCTCGAAGTGATGATGGTGCTAAATGTTAATTAATAAGACAATATCTAAATTTAAGACTTTGAAATGTCAATATTTCTAATATTATCTCAAGCTCATAGGACTAACCAACTCTCTTATGTCATCTATTTCACCTTTGGTTTTTCCTCTGCTCTCTAGTAGTGTCCTTTTGGGACATGTTATTTATTTATGCACATTTGTAAGAGAGATGACATGTCCGTGACTTGTATTTGGACTCAATTTTTTGTTATTTTTATAATTTAATATTAAAAAAAAGTTTTCATATTTAATAAAATAATCTCAATTAACTCAAAGTTTATTTTTAACCTCAACTTTTATAATAAAATACAACTTGAATTCTACCATTTTGAAGCATTTAAATTAGAGCTTAATATTTTCAAAATGTTAAGAATATACCTTAAATATATTAAAAAATGAGTAAATGTCATGTAAGTTATTTTTATATTTTTAAATAAAAAGTAAATTTCGTTGTCATATAATTATTTTTTTAAAATTAATTAGAAGTAGATCTCTTACTATTATACATTTCAGATAATAGTCTCAATTTCCATTTATGCTGTTTGGAACAAGCTCAGTAATATTATAAATGAATTCAGTTACACTGTTTGGAACGAGAATAAATATAGTAAGAAACGAGAATAAATATTATTATTATAATTATAATGGTTGGTTAAGAGGAATGAATGATTATTATTACCATTAATAGTAGTTGATTTGTAAAAAATATTGATAAATAAACATTTGTTATATTTTAATTAATTAATTAATCATATTTTAATTACTTATATTGTAATTAATCAATTACAATATATTGATTAATT
>JAOSBK010000006.1:39515067-39525363 GCA_027568895.1 Erythroxylum shatona | reverse complement strand
TCGACATCATGTTCCTTTCAAACAAACAATGTAACAACTCACACCCTAGATCTTTGATGGAGGTATTTAGAAAAGTTCTCTCTGATTTTCATCTACATGATTTGGGTTTTGAGGGTTCACGTTTACTTGGGAGAACTGTAGAGATGATTTTGCTTTGGTGAGGGAAAGACTGGATCGTTCGATGGGGACGACTTCGTGGTCTTTAATGTTTTCGATGGCCAAAGTTTTTGTTTTGCAAATAGACTTCTCTAATCACCTTTCATTATTTCTATCATTAGGTGCTCGATTGAAGAGATATGTTCAGAAAATGTTTCATTTTGAAACCTCGTGGACTTTCGAGGTCGACTGCAAACAAATGGTAAGCAGAAGGTAAATAGATGGTAATTTAAATTCTCTTTAAGATTGCCTAACATTTTGTTCTTAATTCTTGCAATCATGGGCACAATCGCATCATTAAGAATTTCGGAATCAACTTCAAGCAATAAAGCATCAGTTGGTTTTTTTACGAAGGCAATCTATTTTAAATATGGAATTACTGTGAGATACGAAAGCTCAATATAGTGAGTTATTATTGTAAAATGAATTGTATTGGAAACAGAGGTCAAAGCAGCATTGGTTAGTAGAGGGAGATACAAATTCGAAATTCTTTCATGTGATGGAATCTCATAAACATAGAAAGAATTTTATTTATAGACTAAAGAATGGTAATGGAGAGTGAGTTAATTGGGGTTCAGGGTTGCCGAATATGATTGTGGATTATTATCATGAGCTATTTACATCTTTAAACGGTGATATATGTCCAATTTTACATCACGTGGATAGCAAGGTAACTTCTTTTCTCAATGTGTTATTATTGGCTCCTTATACAATGGAAGAACTTCGTCAAGCTCTATTCTCAATGCATTTAAATAAATCCCCAGAACTGGATGGATTCAATCCGGTTTTCTTTCAAACATATTGGGACATAGTGGGTATGGACGTTGCTAATGAAGGTCTAAAGTGTTTGAATGGGGATGTTTTGATGCTAGGAAGGAATCGAACTAATGTTATTCTTATCCCAAAAGGACGACTCCAGAGACAATTGCTGGTTTATGTCCCATCTCTTTGAGTAATGTAACTAATAGAATTGTCTATAAAGCATGGGCTAACAGGTTGAAGCAGATTCTACCGCAGGTAATTTCTGATACATAGAGTGCTTTCATCCCTAATCGATTGATTACAGATAATATTATTGTGGCTTATGAATTGTTTCATTCCCTTAAAAGAAAAACTCAAGGTCATTTCGATTTTCTTGCTCTAAAAGCTGACATGAGCAAAGCCTACGATAGAATTGAATGGGAATATTTGAGATTGATTATGTTGAAAATGGGATTTAATAAGGTATGGATTAACAATATTATGATGGTGGTTACTTTTGTTTCTTATTACTTTATTTGTGGAAATAAAGAACGTGATCCTTTAATTCCTGGTAGGGTTTAAGGCAAAAGGATCTACTTTCACCGTATCTATTTATCCTTTGTGCGAAGGGTTTATCTGCGATTCTTTTTTAATTTCAAGCACAAGGTCATATTCATGGTGCTTTAGTCGCAAGGGGTGCCATTCTATTGTCTCGTCTCTTTTTCACGAATGATGCTCTTTTCTTTACTCGAGCTACACAGGATGAGGCTTTACAATTGAAAATTTGTTTAAGCCTTTATGAGACAGCATCGGGGCAGAAAATAAATCTCTCTAAATCTGGAGTTTCTTTTACTCCTAATACAGATGATGCAACGAGAACTTTCGTGTGTCAAATCTTAGGTGTTAATGAGGGGGATGGTCCTGGTAACTATTTAGGGTTGCCTTCTATTATCGAAAGAGATAAAAGACATGTGTTTCATTATGTGGTGGAAAATTAACAAAGAGATTACATGGTTGGAAAGCCAAATTATTATCAAAGGCAGGTAAGGATGTTTGGTTGAGAAATGTGGCCCAAGCTATGCCGAATTACATAATGTCCCTTTTCTTATTACTCGTAGATACTTGTAAGGAGTTGGAAACTTTAATGAATAGTTTCTTTTGGCATAATTGAGGAGCATAGAATAATGGCATAAGATGACTTTGATGGAAACATATGGCAGTTCTAAATATTCATGGGTGTTTAGGATATCGTGACTTGAGACAATTTAATCTTGCTTTATTAGCAAAGCAAAGTTGGCAGTTGATTAAATATCCAAATTTCTTTGCTACAAAAATTATGAAACTGAGATACTTCCCTAATTCTAAATTTTATACAATAGATATAGGCAGTAATCCAAGTCAGATTTGGAGAAGTATTTGTCAAGCAAGATCTATATTAATTCAGGGATGTCGAAAACGTATTGGTGATGGTCATACCATCAATATATGACACAATTCCTGGTTAATAGATGATATGAATCCTACTTTTCAGACATAATTCATGGAGGAGTTGAACCTAAATATGGTCGCTAATCTTATGGTGGGTCATCAATGGAATGAACATTTGATTCGGAATTCCTTCATTCCACGTGATGCATACCTCATTCTACATATTTTGTTGGGTCTTTCGACTATTAAAGATAATTGGATATGGACCATGAACAGAAAAAGGAGAATATCAAGTAAAAAAAGGTTACAAACTCAGTACAGAGATGGCTAATGAAAACTTTATTGTGACTGGTTTCCCATGAGAAAAACTCTGGCAGGTTCAGGTTCTTGGTAAAGTGCAAAGTCTTATTTGGCATATTTTACGTGATGCTCTTCCATGCAGAGAAAATTCAAAAAGGAGACATACAGATTTAGATGAAACTTGTCCTATTTGTGGTAAGAATAAGGAAACTGCACAACATGTGTTTTATTGCTGTGAAATTGCTCAGTCTGTTTGGCTTTTATCTTCTGTGGGCTGGACTCCTATTACATCTTTGCATGAATAGCTTATGGTTGTTATATCTTCTTTCACGAATTCACAATAAGAGGAGGTTTTTATGATAATCTAGAGTTTATGAGCTTATTGAAATGAGGTTGTGTGGCAACAGAGATTTCATCATCAACATTTTATTATTGGTCGAGCAAAAGAAGTTTTTTTTGAAAGGAAAGCAACGAAGGCAAACAGTAATCTATCAATAAGACAAAACCAAAGCCTTCAATCTAGTTGGGTGGCTCCGAATCATTTTAAATGCAATATTGATGTTGCTTTGTTGGAGAATGGTTTTGATAGGCTTGGCATGATAATTCGTAACTCTCAAAGGCAAAACTGTGCTAAAAAATTAATCACGTTATCAGGATGGAGAGATCCACAAGTAGGAGAAGCCTTGTGTTTTCGGGAAGCTTTGAGTTTGATCAAAACTTTATCTTTCTTCCTAATATGCATGAAAACGGATTGTCAGGTCATTACCCAGTTTTTGACATCTATGCATATATTTTCAATGATTATTTAGGATTGTAAAACTCTAATTAATGAGCTTGAGTTTATTTCTTTTGCTTTTATTAGAAAGCCAGCAAATCAAGTTGCTCATACGATAGCTAGGACAGCTAGTTCTATGCCTAATTTTGAATAGGAGATATGCCCTTCTTTTTTTTTGTATGATGTTTTATCTATAGATATCAATAATATGCGCTGAGCGCATAAATTAACATTAAAAAAAAGTTGTAGGTTATTTTCCACTTTAAATTTAAAAGAATATTATTTTTGTATTTAAAAACTTGATTTAATTTGATCTAAAATCTTTAAAGACTCAAAAATTGTTAATTTTCATCGATTTTTTATGGAACTTTTAATATTTTAAAAAAATTCGGATTCAAACTTGTCATTGATTATTTTTACTTTCTCTTTGGGTTTTAATTATTCAATCATAATACTTAATCATGATTATTATCATGAAACTTTATTTTAACTTAGACGACATAAATTAGGGAGCTTTACTCTTACTCATAATTTTATATTAGGATTTTTTGGGAAATGAATAAAATGTATTATCATTAACAAAAGTTAGTTCAACATTACAATGAGTATATGAAACTAACAATTTGTCTGTTTAGAACATGATTAAAAAATTTGACTGAAGATAAAAACATATTAACTCAGTTATAAGATCAGTGCAACATATTAAGAAATTATTTGAACACAAAAATCAAAATTTTGTATAAAAATATTATTTAAGTCAATATTAACTATAAATTATAAGCCTCTTATTAATTAAGTTTTATAATTAATAAATTATCATTGAATATTAAATCTTATCCATAAGTTTATATGGATATTAAATTTTGGGATTAATTGCCAAAAACACTCAAACTTTCATCAATTTGTCAATTATAACCTGAACTTTAAAAAGTAGCAATAAAATGTCTAAACTTTTAATTTTTTTTAACTCTAGCTCAAATTTAAAAAAGTGACAATAAAATGTTTGAACTTTTTTTTTTAATTCTAGCCCAACATTATTTGTTGTTCTTTCGATATTATCAGTCATTTATTTTATGTTTAGTCTTATGACACTCTAAACTATTCTCACATTGTAGTGTACTACATCAGTAAAGTCATTGGGGCTGTATAATCTTATTTAAGTCATTTTTAGACTTAATAGAAATATTAACGTAGGATTAAAATTGAAAAATTGAAAGTTTGAGTATTTTATTATTACTTTTAAAAATTTGGGCTATAATTGAAAATTGTTGAAAGTTTGGACATTTTATTGTTACTTTTTAAAATTCGGAATATAATTAAAAAATTAACGAAAGCTTATGTTTTATTTTTTATTGAATCTAAATAAACAAGAATACTAATTTTAATTTAAGTTACAATTTTTTTATCAAGAGTTCATTTACTATTACCATTGCAATCAAACTTAACTTTCTAACCTACTTAAAGACGTAAAAAAATATTTAATAACTAAAATGACTTTTATATTATAAAGAACTTACATATATATTCCAAAACATTAAATCACACACAAAGTAAAACTAGTCTAACCAAAAATGTATATTCTATTTAACCTTTAATTAAAATTTACAACTTTAATTTTTTCTATTATACTCTAATTCATATTTTTTAATTGAATATTCTTACTCGTCAAAAATATTCTGAAAAATAAATCATATGTTCTAATTAATTATTCGTCAAAATAGCAATTTCAAAGTCTTAAAAATAGCTTAAAATTCATGATTTGTTTGGTGATAAAATGAATCCGAACTGAAGACGAGTTTTTGAAGTTAGCTCACCCTCGCAGGATCGCGACCCTTTGTCTCAACCATTGTAACACGTGTGTCGCCCAAGGCATAAGGGGCATGATGACGTCGTCGAGCTTAGGCCCAGCTGCCCAACAACAGGCCTGGTCCAATTTTTATATTAAAAACTGAAAAATGACATCATTTTATTCGACATTATTTTAAAAAAATTCAGGCCTTCAACCTTGAGCTGGACCAGAAGTGCAGCCTACCTTCACCTTGCCTAATAATCTGCTTGTATTATTAATCAGTTGAATCTGCAACACTTTTTGAGTGTTGCACTAGCACAAAAACTAGTATAAGTAAAAAAGTACTACCTTTTCGCACCTAGCCTAATAGAAGAAACTAAGCAGATACACACTTAAGACTTTCCTGTTTGATTTCATCAATCAGCAGTGACCTTCCTTTAAGAGTTTAAGGACAGCTTCTCTTGTAGGTAGAGCAGGGATTGCACCCCTCTCTGTTACTGTGACAGCACCACAAGCGTTAGCGAAAAGAAGAGCTACTCTTAACCGCTTCTCGTCCTGCATAATCGTTGTAAACAAACAAGAAAAATGAGGTTGATAAATTGAAGGAGAAGTTGATGCATCAAGGATATTGTTCTGGGTTACTTCCTTTTTTCCACGATAAGTATGAAACCACTAACAGAAAGAGGTAAAGATTGAGAGATGCAAGCTGGTCATAGTTTATAAGTTGGTGAAACAATTCAAATCTAAGACTGTCGAAAATTTCCCAGAAACTGCAGTTGTTCAAACCTATCACACCATCAAGTTAACTGCACATATTGCTGTCAGGAATCGAGACCCCATAAAAACCACTGCATTATCAATTCGACCATGCAATGTATCCTATTCTCTTTTCCAGAAACATGAGAAGCTCATAAACTTCAATTTTACCACTAGGGGGACAAGTATAAAATTGAGTTTACCAATGCAAGATCACTTACCTTGAAAAGATCAGTATCAGAAGCAAGTTTGCTCAGAATTCCACCAACAAAGGCATCACCTGCACCAGTTGTGTCAACAGGTTTTACCTTCACACCAGCAACCCTGCCCTTGAATTCCTGCAATCATATTGATGTCAACTTCTTAATACCATCATACATCTCCACCATAAGATACATGCACCCATGAATCTTTGACATTAAAATGTGTTCATACATTCAAAAGATTGACAATCTGAAATTCCAACTAATAAGATGGGTTTTGTCATTACCAAAGAAGAACCAATCATCTTTGATTTTTAACATTTCAATGTAGATATAGAAAAGAAAGAAGTACTTCTTTGTGGAAAAGAATGCCCAAAAGTTGCCATTATCAATCAAACCAATTCTTTGCAATCGTAGAAACATCTTTCTCTAACCAACAAACAGCATTTAGTTTTTGCCTCTAGTTGAGTCAAAAGAAAATTGAGATTTAGGAGGATTCTGTCAAAATTTTTGCAAGCAGAAGTAGGGAGGGGAGAAGGGCCTGTGGCCATGAGGACAATGAACTTCATAGTTTATGGATATCCAGAGGCAGAAACTGAAACTTACCTTGGTGTAGTATCTACAACCCTCTGACCCTTCAGTTACTATCAAAAGCTTCAAATTAGGATGAAAAAGCTTCTCTAAGACTACATTATCGTCGCTGGGGTCTTCGTCTCCAGTTAAGAATGTGATTTCTTCTTCACTTATCTGCCATTATTCAAGATCACAGCAACATTTGCTAATAATTTCTTGGTTCTAGAAAACAAGGGATAGTATAGTATATTTGCGGACATGTGGCAGTTTATAAAAGATTTTAGCAACTACACCTTAATAACATCAGCTTGATCCCATATACCCATTATCTCTTTCCGAGCAGCCTCAGCTGATGGCCATAATGCTAATCTCAAATTTGGATCATAAGAAAGAATACTACCAGACTTTTTGGCAATTTTCATAGCAGCGAGGTGAGTTGATCTGCATGGCTCTGATATCAGGCTAATAGAACCATAATGAAATATCTTGGCCTGCAATCAGTATGATTCAGAGATGAGTTTCTAAAAATGGATAGCATACTCAAATTAGTAAACCTTGCCCTGGATTACAACAAGAAATAGACCTGCTCTAGGAGGCTTATGCTCAATTCTGATTCACGAAGAAGCATGTCTGCACTTGGATGACGGAAAAACAAGAATTCACGTTCACCATCAGCTCTAAGTGTAACAAATGCCAAGGCAGTCCTTGCATTAGGGTCAAATTGCACCCCAGAATTGTCAACATTGTTTTGTTTCAAAATGTCAGACAACATGTGGCCAAATTCATCGTCACCAAGCTGAGATACAAATGGCAAACAGTTTGGGTTGGACCCATGTCTAAAAAACAGGTGAGAGACCTTGGTCACTACAATTGCTTGTATTGTGAAGAAAAGCAGAGTACTGATGGTTTGAAACAGATTCTAAATGTACAGTTTGAAACAGATTGTACGGAAGTCCAATTGCTTTCCAAATAAGTTTCATTATGCTCATTAAAATCCTCTGAAGAGCTAAACTAAACAGCTTAACGTTAGACGTTTCAGGAGCAGATTTAGAGATGTAAAGGAAATTGTCAAAAGGGAACTACATCTATATTAATGTTAACTCGTAATATGTTGCAAAATGATGTTTAATGTCATCAGCCAAGAAAGCAGTAGATGTTTGCCACAAATGGATAACGTATAAGACAATAAAATGAAGGGATTTCAAACAAATTAGCAGCATGTAACATGGACAAACACTAATATCTAATATTCACTTCCCTTGTTTTGAGAATAGGGAGGTGGTTAAGGAGGCTACTTCTAATTTGATAAAACTTGAAAAAAACAATTCTCTGTTTCAAGAAATCCTACCATTAAGCACTTGATGGGCAGAACATATAAGTCAAAATGATAAGCCATATACACCCCAAACAGGGTTGAAACATACCTTGCCTATAAAAGCTGATGAACCATCTAGTCTAGCTATGCAAACAGCCACATTAGCAGGAGCACCACCAGGAGCCTTCTTGAAAGCCGGTGCTTCGGCTAATGAAACTCCACCAACAGTCGGTACAAAGTCGATCAACATTTCCCCAAAGCAAACAACCAATGAACTGTTTCTTTTAGGCCCTGCATCTGTATCAGAGACACGATCATTACAATCACACACAATCTGCAATTATTTGATTTCACGATAATCACCAAAATTATGTCATTGTAAAGCAAGGTTATAAACATTCTATTGTAACAACGTTACTCTTTCCCCTTATCCCCTTCGGATAAGATTGTTTGTAACATGGTTAAAAATCATAAATCTTCCATGCAGGTGAAAAGGAGCTCGCTGCATCCAGATCATTCTTTTGAACTTTCACCAAGCAAACATTTGTCCATTGTTAAATAAGAAGAAAGTTAAAATCCTGTTAAAACATAATTGCCGTAATGATTTTACATAATCTTTATGCAAAGCCTAACATTAGTGAACAACTATGCAACAACAAAAAAAGGGGAACAGAATTTGATCTTGATCCGAGAATTGTAAGATCAAACAAACAATCACATCTCGTGAAAGTCTTGTTAGAGAACATCAATAAGCAAAGGTGTCATTTTTCCACCAGAAAAACACAGTCTGATAAATCCTGAGAAAAGGACTAAAACATCAAGAACCCCAGCGCCTATATCCTATTAAAGCAAACTAAGAGAGATACAGAGAAGTGTATAGAAACCAGTGGTCAAATAATGACGAGAAAAAAGGAAAGAACAGAACACAAAACACGAAACACGAAACACGAAACACGAAACACGAAACACGAAACCCGAAACCAGCAAAAACCCACGTACAAATCACCCTCAAATGAAAGAGGAAAAAAAACACCAAATCCCTATAACACGTAAATAGTCAAGAATCAAACAACAGCAAAACCCAAGAAACAGAAAAGAAAAGGAAAAAAAAAAGCACCTTGAGAGTGGACTTTAGCCATTATCAAAGCGTCGAAACCGTCAAGAGAACAGCAGCAAAAACAAAAGCAGGGAATGTTGGGTGAGACGGTGTTATATGTGTAGGAAGTCAGATTCAGGAGGAGGAGGAGGAGGTCGTTGTTGTTGTTGTTGGACTTTTGTATTGTTTGAAGGATCGTTCATGATTCAAAGTTGACGGAGATAGGAGTGACATGTGTCACCACAATCCTTCCAATCATTTTTCTTTCTTTTGATTTATTTTATTAGAATTATAGAATATAAAGAGTTTTATATGGTTTAAATAATTTAAAATTTCCTTTAATTTTTGAAAAAATTCCTTACAAGTTTTAAATTATTGGAATTTTTTCCTCTCTTTTTTTTACAAATAACAATCAAATAAGAGTTATATAAATAATACTATTTTTAAATATAATTTAACTCAATTTTAAATTTAATCTTAATTAATTAAATTTAGTTTAAATTAATAATTCAAGATAATTATAGTAAATTATTAAGTTTAATCAATTTCGATTAATTTAAATATGAGTTTAATATGTATGTTAAGTCATTATATTAATATAATTAATCACGTATAATATTCATATTACGCATGTTTTATAATTATTTCTAATAAAATTTTGAAAATAAGAGATGTTTAAATAATTTAAAACTATTAAAATTTTGATAAATTTAAATTTTAATTGAATTATTTAAGCGGCGTGAAAATCTCATATCTTTTATCCTTATTACAATACTAGTCTCTTTCTTTATTTTTATGGTTAAGATAATTGAATTTCTAAGACATATTAATCTATAAAAAGTAACCTAACTTGTTGCAGAGAAGTTGGCAAACTTAATCTTCAAAGTAAGTTTTTGGCTATAAATTTATAATTTTCATATAAAAGAGTATATTTTATTTATTATTTAAGTATAAGTTATCAATTTATCAAATAAGTTAGGGTGTGTTGATGTTTGATTTTGTTCCACCAACTTTACAGCTAAACTAAAACGATGCTACTTCCCAAGTGTTAGATCAAAGGTACGTAAGAATTAGTAATCAATCGTATTTTAAAATTATAAATTTTATCATGTAAAGCATAATATTCAAATTAAATTAAATTAACATTCATTTTTCAGAATAAAA
>JAOSBK010000006.1:39483729-39514967 GCA_027568895.1 Erythroxylum shatona | reverse complement strand
GCATAATATTCAAATTAAATCAAATTAACATTCATTTTTCAGAATAAAAAAAAGGAGAAATTTAAATTGAATTTTAAGTTCCAAAATAGATTACCGTAGAGGGTAACTCTGGTCTGTGGGGACAGATTCTAGATTTCGGATGAGGATCCTGGAACGGCGTGTCGTTTAGTAGCGAGAATGCTTTACCTAGTTTCTTTTGTTGGGTTTTGTACGTATCGAAACGTTACTATATATATATGTTCTAGTCCTGTTACTCTCTTTTTTTTTTTCTTTTATTAGTTTACGTGAAATTTGCAATAGGCCTAAAGTTAAACTATATATAAATTTAAATAAGGTTTTATTCTAAAATTAATTGACAATAAGCAGAGTAACTTATTAGGCTTATATGTTATTTTTTATTTTCTTATTTTTTCAAAATGGGACACTCATATGCGGGTATTATCAACGTTTTACTTTAAGTATAATTGGTATTGAACATCTAGTTATTACTTAAAATAAACACAACGATAATCGGACCAGGTCACTGAGATTAAACATTTAGACTGACAACTAAGAAATTAATAATCTGGATCAAACCTACTATGATATTATGTAAAATTTGCAATGACATAAGGGTCTATACGAGAAGGAAAGTTAGACTACACATAAGCTTAAGTGAAGTTCCATTTTAAAACTAATTAGCAACAGGTAAAATAGTTCACTAGACTTATATGTTAGTCTTCTTTCTCTTATTTTTCTAACATTTGACACTCACATTTGTGTATTATCAATAATTTTTTAAACCTTACTTCTTTTTTGAACGTGGACAAATTTTAATTAACTTTAAAATTTTTGCTTCCTTTTCATATTAATATCATTTTTGTAAATACAAAAAATGGAGAGTATTGAAAAACCAATTTACAAATTAATATCCTCTGTGATTTTCTTTAATTTTATGAATTTATATTGTAGTATTGTATTGAATGGATTGTCGTGTCAAGAACCTTCTTGATTTGCTTCATAGTACTAGTATTGAATATTCTTTATAAAATGATGATTTGTGCTTTCCATTCTCTCCTTTTTTTTTTTTTTTGCTTTTATTCCCAAGCCAAACCATGTTTGGCATGTGGAAAATTATTTATTTACTTAAATACAATTTTCTTAGAACAATATTTAGGCTTGGCTTCAAAATTTTATATTTGAGTACTATTTATTTACTTAAATACAATTATCTGTTCTATCCACCGCAATTAAATATCTCACTGTTTTCAATTCTTATTTTATTTCGTCTCTAAATTTTTATCTCGTTTCGTCTCTACGTGTTAAAGATGCTAACCAAACGTAGTGTAAAGCGCACTACCCAATTCCAAAATTAATCCATCTTAGGCATAAAGTACAAATAGGTCACGGTCGATTATTATTATTTAAATAATAATAATAATGAGTTGGGATGATGTGGCAATTACCTTAACTCGATATAATTTGAAGTTTGAATGGATCGATTTTGGATATTCTCAATTACAGTAGTGACATAACGACGCTTATGTGAGTAGTGGAGCCTCGATTCGTTCGCTTCCCTCAGTTTCCTCATTGTTCAAGAATCAAGAATGGAAGTCTGCGAATTCCCTTCGATGTAATACTCTCGTCCTCTCTCCCTAATGCGTTTTTTCGGTTTTTTCTTTTCGTGTTCATCTTGCACGGTTGAAATTGCGCGCGTCTTCTGTTTGATGAGATATCTACGGAAGATTCTTTTTTGAGGTTCACGGGTTGCGTTAAGTGTGTTTTCTCGTTTTCCAGAGTGTTCTTTCTTTCCTTTTACTTCTGTGGAAACTTGATATTCTTCGAGAAATAGGTACAAATTGGAGGTGATTAAACGTTGAGCTTTTGGTAGATATACTGGTGCAGTTAATTGAATATGTTAAGAAGAAAGGAGATAGATAGCGGGAAATCTGCTTGAATTAAGCTTAGTTCAGTAGATTTTCCTGACCTGGTCGAAAGAACAACACCTCTGACGCACACCGCCGGTGTTATTATCGATGAATTCGCAAATATTGAAGAAGCCGAAAAGCTCCGTTTCGCGGAGGTTCATGGCGTTCACTGTCGTGATCCGACCAGCTTAGACCGGATCGGGTCGGATTCGGAACAAATCCGATTGGGGCAAGTTAAGTTTATATGGATCGGGCCGAGTCAAGAAAGGTTGTCTGTGTGAATTTGTAATCTGCTGGAGGGAAATGGGGACAAGAGCGAATTGGAGCCGGCCTTCTCTAACTAATGGGCTGGATCATTATCAGATCTATTCAACTTGGACCTAACCAAGTCGGGTTGGGTTAAATTATTTCGGATCAAAGCGGTTCAAATCTGGTCAAATAAATTCCAAATGAATCGGGTCGGGCAGAGAATACTACTGCTCTTACTGGCTCCAAATCTCTCTGACGAATGGAGAAGACGAAGAAAAAAGATTCTGTTGCTGCGAGCTGTGTGCAGTTGTCCCAGAACTATGATATTCGTGGATGCTCTTCCATTTTCGTCTCTTCATCATTTTTCTTCCTCTCTGGACTGGTATTCTTCTTTTTATCCTTTCTTTCTTCTGAGTATGAATAAGCATAAATGTTCAAATTTTACTTTCAGTATGCAAAATCTCATGTTCATTTGATTCATCATTCAAATTGTGATTTCCCCCAAGACCGATGCCTAATGACGTTTTTCAGTTGTTGATTTTATTTGAGAAACAAAATCAAACACAGCATAGAAGAAGCATTCTGAATCTTCATATGGTGACACCTAGTAATCTGAAAAAAAAAGTTTCTTTTGTTTTTTTGGCATCTTTCGACAAATTTATACATCAATATCCTTTGTAGATATCTTTAATTTTATGAATTTTCATAAAAGTATTGTATTGAAAGGATTGTTATGCAAAGTAAAGAATAAAATATAGATGTATAGAACTTTCCTTTTCTTCCCTACTGAATTCTCTCTTTCAAAAGCTTCAATGCCCTGTTTACAGAATCATCATAGATTCTCTCCACCAGAGTGTCGTCTTCCAAGGCCGTCGATAACTAGAAGGCGTCAAGGTACGATCTTTTTAAATCCCCAATCAACCCTTTTTTGTAATCTATATGCATATGGACAGTCATTTAAAGTATTAATGATCTGGTTGTGGGATTTTGCAGATTGATTCTATAAAAACCTCAACGAAACTGGTTGAGGGCCAAAAGAAAGGAATAAGCGGGCTTAGAAAGAAGTTAGCTTTCATTTGTTTGCAATTATCTTTGGGTTTGTTTTCTTGGCCGTTTTGATTTATTGCTTGTTTTATTGACAAAGGAAGATGAACTTGAATTTTGGGTTTAACACAATAGTGCTTTAGTATAATAAAAATGAAGTCTTTGTTTAATTGATTATTGCTTATATTGGGAGCCAATGTATTTACCTGGAAACTTTTTGTGTACTGAAGGTAAAAGTTTTCATGCAAGACAATTACCCAGCAAAATGGATCCACGTTTCAGCTTTTTACATGTCTCGCGATAGAAATTTTATGAGTTAGTATTTGAGATGCCCTAAATTTGTTAAAATTTGAATCTTTGTATGTCTAGGCACTCATTAATTTATTGCCTCTGAAGACTACAAGAATAGATATTAAACTTGTATTGTAAACCTCATACTTGGTGTCATGTTTCGCATGTTTCAAAGCTCAGAAGAAGAGGTTTGATCCGAAAAGTCTTCTAGAATTTTTCTAAAATTCTAAAAGAATAAAGAAGTCTCTAGAACCTTTTAGAATATTCTGGAATCTTATGAAAGATGTTAGAACCTTCAAAAACATGGTGGAAGCTTATAGAATATTTTGGAACATTATGGAACCTTATGGAATATTGTAGAATGTTGTAGATAAGTGCATGATGTACATGATGTATGTAGAATAGTATAGAGCATTCTAGAAAATCATTGTAGGTCCTTAGATCAAATAGATCTTGTATGTCCATTTTAGGTAGGGACTTGTATATGTACTTTTTGAAAGTTTGCCTCATTTGTATCATAAAAGAGAGAGTTCTTTAATAAAAATATCCTTCGTTCCCTTATATTCTTGCTTTTCTCTAGTAAGTGTTGATGTAGCAAGGTTGACTTAAGCGCGAGAGGCGAGAGAACACTTAAGTGCTAAACAATCGTTGGTTAAAGTCCAAGCATGTTATAAGTGGTATCAGAGTGAAGACTTGCTTTAAGCACTCTAATTTCTTTAAAGTAACAGCATTAGAGGCATGACTTGACCAATAACTAGACAACAATCTTTGACACAACACACTCTTGCTACTGGTTGTAGTGGCAAAAGTCCTAGAGCTTACTTGTTTGTTTAGAGTTGGCATGAGAAATCAGACATGGCAAGGGCATACTTGAACCTAACGACTAAGAAGATGAGGAAATGAGCAAACAAAAAGAGACGACATTTGGAGTTTGATAAAGACGACTTGGTAATGATACATCTCCTTTCTCATAAACGTGCGACGCATCATTCAAAATTTTGCCCTATCAACTTTCTATCTGGTTGATCATGCCAATATTCATATGTTTGTCTCAAAGATTAAGCCATTCATGTGCAAGTATGAACAAATTCAGACTGAAATTGCGAATGACCCATTAAATTGGTTATAGTTTGATGGTACCTGCTACTTGCGTAATCGTAATAATTGTAGAGTTAATACGTGCAACAAACCCTAACTTTTGGAAGAGATGCATTTGTTAGATAAAAGGTCGACGCAGGAAAAGATTTGATAGGAAAGGATCAATCAAGTAGAAAGTTGATAGGGTAGAAATTTGACTGATGCGTCGTCGGCACGTCTATGGGGAAGGAGATATACCATCACAAAGTTGCCTTCATCAAACTCCAAATGTCGTCTCTTCTTATTTGCCTATTTCTTCATCTTCTTAGCCTCTTGGTTCAAGTTTGCCCTTGTGTCATATCGGTCTTTTCATGTCAACTCTTAGCAAACATGTGGACTCTAAAGCTTTTGCCATTATAACTAGTAGCAAAAGTGTGGGGGGTCAAAGGTTGCTATTAAATGCTGGTCGGTTGTTCCTTTGAAGAAATTAGAGTGCTTAAAGCAAGTTTATACTCTAATACCAATTGTAATATACTTGGACTTTGATCAATGCTGATTCAGTACTTGAGTACATTCTTGCTCGTAAGTCGACCTTACTACATTAACACATTACTAAAAAGAAAAAGGAGCATGGGGAAATACAAAGATACTATTATTGAAGAACTTTTTTTCTTTTATGATACAAAAGAGACAAACCCTTAAGGGTTATATATATAAAACCTTCCCTAAAATGGACTTACAAGATTTATTTGATCTAATAGCCCACAATGATCCTTTATAATGCTCTATACTATTCTACATATATTATGTACATCATGCTCTAATCTAAAACATTCTATAATCTTACATAAGGTTCTATAATGTTCCACAATGTTATGTAAGCTTCTACCATATTTTTGAAAGTTCAAAGATCTTCTATAAGATTGTACAATATTCTAGAAGGTTCTAAAAGCTTCCTTTTTCTTCTAGAATTTTAAGAATTCTAGAAGAATCTTTGGATCAAATCTCTTCTTGTGGCTTTTAAGACATGTGGAACGTGGCATTAGCTATTGGAGTGCTACCATCTCTCCATAGTTTCTTTCCAAATTCAAATTGTAGATTATCATCAAAGTTGCTTTTGGAAATGGTGTTGGCAAGTAAGTATTTTTATGGCCTTGTATTCAATTTTGGTTGAAAAACTAGAAATAGATAACAAATGTGATGAGAGGGAAAAGATAGAATCTTATGACAGAGTGCTAGGTCCAATGTCTCGAGCCTTTATTTGCTAATCATCATTGAAATTGTTGAATCTTTAGTGGATGACAAATTTGCTTCATGGTTGCCTCGAAAACCAGATACCTAGGCATAGTTTGGTTTCTTTTGCATGGCCTCTTTTGAAAAGAACACACAGTGTATCCCTTGTTGGCTTTAAAAGTATTAGGTTGCCATCTCATGCAACATGACATTCAACGAGAAAAGATTTGGAATTTGTGTCAAATTGGGAAATATCAACTATGGTGGGACATAATTCGACAAATTACCTTGAATGAGTTAAGGGTTGTGCAGAAAGACTACTTTATTGTTGTGCAATGTACACCCTAATTGTGGTATTTCATTGTTATAGAATAATGTTACTTGAATAACTTCAAGATTTTGGTGCATCCATTTCTTAGGACTTTGGTGTCCGGCTAAAGTTCTTGTTAAGTTGAACAATGACTATAGACATGTTGGCAGAAATTATTAATTTCTTATGGCACCCTTCAATTATAGTCAACAAAAACAATGACTTTCATCTTTTTCCTAACCACATTTTCGACTCTCTGGTTATATGCTTGACCCATTAATAGTCTGCTATTGCAGAGAGGCTCTTTGTCTACCCAACTGTTTTTGCGGTAATTTGAAAGAGGAATGTAAGAATGGTCTATTTGTGTTTAACAAAAAATTTGCAATTCTAAGTTTACTTAGTTTTTCACTCTTATTAATTAATTTGAAAAATATTTCTTTATAGCTATATGCAAATGGTGGATTCATAATGAGTGCAAGTCGTAATCTTGGAGAGCCTGAATATGATTGGGGCATCAAGGTGAGTTGGCGCTTATTACTTGTCTAGATAATGAATGTAGTTGCTCAACTCCAGGCCCCTATATGGTTCATACCCATAACATGTAGCTTTAATATCACAACCAGCCACAACCTGTTCTCTTGTCTGTTCTTCTCTTCTTCCAGTTTTTAGAGAATGCGATGATTAGATATGGCACTAGCAAAAATGATCTATGGAATCCACCAATTCCTTTTATCCTTCTTTTAACAGTTTTTTTTTTCCCATTTTCAACCTTCACTATGTATCGATTTGTTTTTGCAAATTCTTGCAACTTTCCAAATTTATTCCTGATCCATGTCCAAGTGGAAATCTCATGTTTTGCCCATTTCAAGTGATTACTGGCATATGTTGTCAATATTGAGTTAATTAGAGATCTATTGTTTACATAATTGTGGTGATATTTCTTTTACTTTCCAGTTTAATTATAGCAGTTGACAGCCTATACCTGAATCAATCACTGGCGAGACCTATGAAACACTTTTTTGGTAAGTAATTGTCTCCCTTATTTAGTTATCTTTCTTAATTATTATTTCTATCTCCTTTTAAGTTCTATTTTGGAGAAGAATCGTGTCTTTTTATTAGTATTTTATACTTATTCATTAGTTTCAATCGTTTGCTTTAAAGTATAGTTCCATGTACTTTTTGCCTAGTTGAGAATAGTGTCCTTGGGAGAAGTTTGATTACAACCTCAAAGTAGACCTAAAATAACCTTCAACTATTCCTAGTCATCAATATCAGTGCTGTTCTATAACACTTTCACTTGTTGCTACATCAGTCTAAGCATACCAATACCATAAGCTAACTATTTGTTCATCATTGCCATTATTACATCTTATTCAACTTGACATATATAAGTCCCTTCAAAATTTGCTGTTGTTACTATCCCCTTTACTCTCCCGCAAGTAGCACAACTTTGTAACCCTCCAACTCTTTTATTAAAAGGTCCTCTGAGCCTCTGACTAATCCCTCAGTTAGATCCAATTGATTGTGCACTATTAGTGTTATGCTATCCTAAATCCCTACAAGCTCCTCGATTTCCACCAAGTTGGTAGAAACTACCACTCCTGCTCGATGTGACATCAACTCTCTTAGATCCCCCTATACTAGTAGACCATGAATGATTGACACCGCTCTTAACAGACCGACTCCCTTCTTTATAATGACTTTCTCATCGCCTCTTTAGCTCCTCTTCTTTTGCGTTCTTTTATCAAATCCTCTACTCTGAGTGTCGTCTCTAGTAACTTCTTAAAATTAGAAGTAGCAAATTCCAAACCTAAGGGAATATTCGTCCTCAGACCCTGCTTAAATTGGTAATAGCTATCCTTTGGATTTGCTACAACTTCTAATGTATAATTAGACAATGCTGCAAAGCGAGCCTCACTACTACTAACATCTCCTCTGTCTGAACCAAACTCATGAACTCCATCTTCTTTCAACCCTGATATATTCGTAGAGTGTATATATCTCTAAATTCTCTATGGAACTCTTCGTCTCTCGTGGCCATAAGATCTCTTCACTGACATCCACTAAGTCAGTTCATTGCCCCGTGTGAAACTCAGAGAAATCTATTATTCTTCTCGTATATACATTGATGAAAATACATGTCTAAATAGTTGATGCCCAATCCTAAAATAGGACATACAATAAATAGTAGTAAATACCTTCCTATTTTATCACTATACAACTATATACAACTTAGCACTCCCCCTAAACCAGGAGCATATAAGTCATATGCATCAAGCTTGTTACATATAAATTCAATACGAGAACCTCTGAGAGATTTGGTGAAGATATCTGCTAGTTGATTGTTTGAACTGACATGACTAGTAGTGATGCAACCAGATAAAACTTTCTCTCGAATAAATTGGCAATCAATTTCTAAGTGTTTGGTTTTTTGATGATATAATGGGTTAGAAGCAATATAGAGAGCAGCTTGATTATCACACAATAACTTCATCTGTGATACTTTTGCAAATTTTAACTCTTGAATTGATTGCTTCAACCACATAAGCTCATAAGTTTCTAGAGCCATTGCACGGTATTCTACTTCTACACTCGACTTGGCAACAACATATTGCTTCATACTTTTCCAAGATACAAGATCTCCTCCAACAAGAACACAAAAGCCTGAAGTAGAACGCCTATCAGATGGAGAACTTGCCCAATCAGCATTAGAGTATCCAATAATTTGTGAATGACCCCCTTTTTCATATAATAATCTTTTTCCTGGTGCACCATTAATGTACTTCAAAATTCGAATGACTGCATCCCAATAACTATCACATAGAGGTTGTAGGAATTGACTAACAACACTAACCGAGAAAGAAATATCAGGTTGTGTGATGGTGAGATAATTAAGTTTTCCAATCAATCTCTGATAACGACCAGGATCAGCAAGTGGTTCCCCCTAATCAGGTAAAAGCTTTGAATTAGGATCCATAGGAGAGCCTGTTGGTCTACAATCTGACATCCTTGTCTCTTCTAGAATATCCAATTCATACTTTCTCTGAGAGACCCAAATCTTTTGCTTGAAAATGACAGAACAGAAGTGTCTTTAATTGTTCAATCCCACCTTGATCACTTCCAACAATGACAATATCAGCCACATAGACAATCAGATAGATACATTGTTCTGATGATGTATATTTATAGAAGACGGAGTGATCAGACTCACATCGAATCATACCAAACTCTTGAACAACAACTAAACCGTCCAAACTAGGCACGAGAAGATTGTTTCAAACCATATAAAGAGCGATGAAGCTTGCACACTAAGGTAGACTCCCCCTGAGCAACAAATCCTGGTGGTTGCATTGCTCTATATAAATATCTTCCTGAAGCTCCCCATGTAGAAAGGCATTTTTAATGTCCAATTGATAGAGAGGCCATTGGCGAATGTCAACCATAGATAAAATAAGCGAACAGAAGACATATTGGCTGCAGGAGAGAAAGTTTCATAATAATCCAACCCATAAGTCTGTGTATACCCTTTAGCCACCAAACGTGCCTTTAGTTGATCAACTTGACCATTCCGACCAACTTTGACGTTATATATCCAACGACAACCAATAATGGAATGGCCTAGGGGCAACAAAACTAACTCCCAAGTGTCATTAGTATGTAGAGCAGTCATTTCTTCAATCATTGCTTGACGCCACTCGGGATCATTAATTGCCTCATGAACATTAGAAGGAACAAAGACAGAAGAGAGGGTGGATACGAAAGCAAAATATGACAGTGATAAACGATGATAACTAAGAAAATTATAATAGGATGAGTGTTGTGAGTGGACCATGTACCTTTGCAGACGGCAATGGGAAACTGATCTTCAAAAAGTAGAACTGCAGCAAGTGAGGAATCTGGAGCAAGAACTGAATCAACAGGGGCCTCTATAGGGGTCTTATCATCAGGATCAGGATCAGGATCATTGGTATGACGTGGAAGAGTACCATTCTCAGGAGAGGAGTATTCAGTAAGAGGTGAACACTGGACATACTCTAAAAGAGGATTAGAAAGAGGAGTAACATAAGGAATAGGTGTAATGGAAGGAGTTGGAAGGACCTTACTAAGAAATGTGATATCTATTGCAGATGATGAGTAGAATCGAGAAGATTCAAAGAATGTAACATCAGCAAAAATAAAATATCGATGTGTTGATGGAGAATAATAGTTATAACCTTTTTTACGACATGAGTAACCTAGAAACATACATTTGGTGGATTTAGCTGATAGTTTATCTTGACTAGGGGAAGATATATGAATGAAACATGTGCAAGCAAAGACTCGCAGTGGAAGGGAGACTAATGATTGATCAGGAAATAGGATGGAATGGGGTACTTGATTCTTTGGACTGGACGAAGGCATGCAATTAATCAAGAAGCATGCAGTTAAGACAACATTTGGCCAATATTGTGATGGAACTCGATTGTGTAAAAGCAAGGTACGAGCAATTTCTATGTGATGTCTATTCTTATGTTCAACAATCCCATTTTGTTATGGAGTATAAGCACATGAGGTCTAATGAAGAATTCCTTGGGAAGACATGAATTGAGTGAAGGGAATGGACAAATATTTACGAGCATTATCACTTCTCAACTCACGAAAGTTAATGTTAAATTGTGTCTTAATTTTGCATAGAAAGATTTAAAAATGGAAAATAATTCGAAACGAGCTTTTATTAAAAATAACTAAGTGCAACGAGAATAATCATCAATAAATATAACTAAATATTGAAATCCAAAAATAGAAAAGACACGAGAAGGACCCCAAATGTTTGAATGAACTAACTCAAAAGGGGATGTAGCCTATTTATTGACACGCTTTGGAAATGAACTTCAAGAATGTTTTCCAAGCTGACAAGATTCAAAATGTAAGGAAGATAAGGTAGGTAAACTAGGCACCATCTTCTGGAGCTTCAATAAACTAGGATGACCCAAACGATTATGGATTATAATTGGAGATTCTGCAATAGTGCATGCTGTAGGTGAAGGAGGTAGATTTAAATGATAAAGGCCCTGTGACTCATGTCCTGTGCCAATCATCCGTCCCGTACTGCGATCTTGTATAACAACGGAATTTTTATTAAAAATGATAGAACAATTTAAAGATTACGTAAGTTTACCGACGAATACAAGATTAAAGGGGCAATTAGGAATATAAATAACAGACTCTAAATGCAAGGATGGAATTGGTTGAGCAGAATCTACAAACTTAACAATTGTTTACGTCCCATTAGATAAAGTAATAGGAGGAAAAGATGTAGTGTTAGTAAAGTGAGAGAGTAAATGTGGGTTACTAGAGATATGATCAAAAGCAACGGAATCAAGTACCCAAGGGGATGTAGCCTATTCATCAAGATTTCTGTTTATTTCAGGAAAGGGATTCGAGAAGGAGGATTGGACATGCCAGGGCAAAGGATGGCCTCTACTACCTTGAGACATCAGCCAAACAAGAAAAATCAAACATCATTTCTCCATCTAGTCTCTTATCCGAAAAACATCTCACAAATTCCAAAAAAATTTGGCTCTATCATAGCCGCCTAGGACATCCCTCCTTTGTTATAAAAAATATGTTTCCTTCCTTGTTTTCAAGCAATAGGGTAGAAGAGTTTCAATGTGGAGTGTGTGAGCTTGTTAAACACAAGCGTGTGCCCTTTCCAACTTCGATTAGTAAAAGTTCTCTACCCTTTGACCTTGTTCATAGTGATATATGGGGTCCAGCACCCATTTCTAATGTTTCTAGTGCAAACTAGTTTGTTTCATTTATTAATGATTGCACACGTATGACTTGGATCTTTCTTCTCAAACACATGTCAGATGTAAGCATAGTCCTTCCTCAGTTTTATATCATGATTCAGACCCAATTCGGAACCAAAATTAAAAGGGTTAGATCTGACAATGCCAAAGATTACTTTAATCAGACCTTATCTTCTTTCTTTCAAAAGGAGGTCATTATTCAGGAGTCTTCTTGTGTCTATACCCCACAACTAAATGGCATTGCAGAGCGTAAAAATGGTCACATTTTTGCTTGTACAAGAGCTCTTCTTTTTGATAACAATGTTCCACGGTGGCTATGGGGAGAGGCAGTCCTAACTTCTGCCTTCTTGATCAATCAAATGCCATCATACAGCCTTGGAAACAAAAGTCCCGCCGATACCCTCTCTACCTTCTACCCAAATAATCCAGTTAAGATCGGCCTACAGCCTAGAATATTTGGGTGCACATCCTTTGTTCATGTGCAGCATCCCAGTAGAGGCAAGCTGGATCCTAGAGCCCTACGCTGTTTATTTGTGAGATACTCATCCACCCAAAAAGGGTACAAATGTTACCATCCTCCCACTAAAAAAGTCTCTGTCTCAGCTGATGTCACCTTTAATGAAATTGAGCCTTATTATTCTCATTCTCATCTTTAGGGGGAGAAATCAGTCCCATTAAATTCAGAAGATGAGGATACTACCATTTCTTTGGAAAAATTTTCCATTTACCAGCCCATTTCTCCAGTTGATACTAATCAGCCCATTTATGCCCCAGACCAACCCATTTCTGATCTAGACCAGTCCTTTACAGAGCAGCCTGCACCAAACCAATTCACTCCAGACTTATCTAATCTCTCAACAGGTGCAGCAGACACTCATAATCCTCAACCAGCATGTGTACTTAAGAAGTTTTGCAAACTGTACTCAAGGAGAGGAAAAGGCAATTATGCACCTCAGCATGTTCAGGATTCCATCAAGGATCCCAATCTAGAGGTAACAGATCCTAATGATAAAATGCATGAAATTTTTGAGCAGCCTGTTTTTTGTGATATTATTGAGAAACCCATTGCCCTGCGAAAAGGTACAAGAGAGTGTACCAAGAAATCACTTTATCCCCAAGCACAATCCATGTCACTCAAAAATGTTTCGTTATCACATAAGACCTTCCTTGTCAAGCTACATGGTGCCAAATTACCCAACACATGGACTGAGGGCTTAATTGATGTGAAATGGAGACAAGCTATGAATGTGGAGATGGAAGCGTTAGAAAGGAACAAAACCTGGGATCTAATGCAGTTACCTCCAGACAAGAAAAAAGTGGGTTGTAGATGGATTTATACCATCAGATACAAGGCAGATGGGTCAATTGAGAGGCGCAAGGCAAGACTAGTGGCCAAAGGTTACACACAGTCATATGGAATTGATTATTTGGAGACCTTTGCTCTAGTTGCTAAGATGAATACTGTGCGGGTGTTATTGTCCTTGGCAGCAAACTTGGACTGGAATTTAGAGTAGTTTAATGTCAAGAATGCCTTCTTACATGGCGATTTGGAGGAAGAGGTTTATATGGATGTGCCACAAGGTTATGGGACTGAATTTCCAGTTAGAACTGTGTGTAAGCTGAAGAAAACACTTTATGGGCTCAAGCAGTTACCTTGAGCCTGGTTTGGAAGGTTTACCAAGGCTGTGCTCACCTTGATTTATGTGCAAAGCAAGGCTGATCATACTCTTTTTTTGTTAAACATTCAACTTCAAGGGGAGTTACGGTACTAATAGTCTATGTTGATGATATAATTGCGACTGGCAATGATGAAAATGAGAAACAAAGGCTAAAGAGGCATTTGGCAACTGAATTTGAGAATAAAGAGCTTGGAAAACTGAAGTACTTCTTGAGGATAGAAGTAGCTCAGTCAAGAAGAGGTATTTTTATTTGTTAGCAAAAGTATATTATTGATTTACTGACAAAGACAGGTTTGACTGGATGTAAACTTATTGGGACATCTTTGGACCCAAATACTAAGCTGGGAGAGGCAGAAGATGAGGCGCCAGTGGACATTAGGATGTACCAGCAACTAGGAGGCCGACCAATATACTTGTCTCTCACAAGGCTAGACATAGCCGTTGTTGTAAGTTTAATTAGTCAGTTCATGCACAAACCTAAGGATTGCCACCTTCAAGCAGTCCATCGTGTTCTTAGATATTTAAAGGGAACATCAGGAAGAGGAGTGCTATTCAGCCGAGGAAATAGCATATATTTGGAAGCTTATACAGATGCAGATTATGCAGGTTCAATAGTGGACAGAAGATCAACGTATAGATGCTACACCTTTTTGGGAGGAAATCTCATAACATGGAGAAGTAAAACATAGGGGGTTGTGGCTAGACCAACTGTAGAAGCTAAGTTCAGGGCAATGGCAGAAGGAATATGTGAGTTATTGTGGCTGAAAATTCTACTTGATGATCTGAAGATCAGATGGGAGAAACCTATGAAGCTATATTGTGATAATAAATCAGCTATAAGTATAGCTCACAACCCAGTCCAACATGAGAGGACAAAGCATATTGAAGTTGATAAACATTTTATCAGGGAGAAGCTAGAGGGTGGCCTGATTAGCACATCCTTTTTATCCAGTCAACAGTAAATTGCAGACATTTTTACCAAAGGGCTGAGTGGACATCAATTTGAAAACATTATTAGCAAGCTGGGGGTTGATAATATCTACCTCCCAGTTTGAGGGGGAGTGTTAAAATAATTAAATATTATTTCAAAATATTCTCTCTATCAAGACAGTTATTAAAGATAGTAATTATTTTAGTAACTGTAAATAGTTATTACCAAAGCAGTTATTTATGCTTTTATTAGAGGCAGTTATCAAAGCAGTTATTTCTGCTTTGCTGAGTCGTGTATATTTAAAAAGGGGAATAACCCCTGTTATATAGTGTCAATGAATGCAGTCTCTCTACCAAACATTCTTTGTAGTTTACTGACAAATACCATAGAGATGTGATCTCTAAGAGCAAACTGGGCGAAGGGTATGGTGGGGTCTTTTTTTTTCCTTATTTCTTTCAATTTGATCATGCCATTTTTTCCAACAATGCATGAGCAGTTGGTAATTTTCTGTTACATGAAGTTACGTCTTCAATTTGCTGATGACTTTTTATATACTGATCGTGTAAGTTAAAATGTAACTCCTTTATAGTTTAGCTTCCATTAACTATAATTGTTTAATCATTCCAATTTGAAGCCACCGCCACTGTGTACCTCTGTACAGTGCTTCAGGTACATGGAAATCTAGCTTTGAAACAAGGTGTTCAATTCGTATTTGCTGTTGGATCGCAGATCATAGCCTGTTTGTCGGTAAATACTACTGATTGATTCCTTTTGGAACTTTTATAGCTACATATGCTTTGCCAATTAACATTTATGCAGGGAACTAGATCAGTTGGTGCAACTCTGAGAACGTATGTTTTAACAATTTGAACCGGGTGTCTCCAAACATTAGATGGATGCTTAAACAGCCCTTAAACCATTAATAGGTAAGCTAATCATCACTTGTGCTCATAAATCATATCTTGTATGATTTTAACAATTTTATATTTAATGTAATTTTGGTTTTTGGCAGATCTGGCTTTGTCTGTATCATCAGGGTTGAAAGACTTAGTAGGAGGGAGAAGCCTACAGTGATCACATAAACTCACAATGCCGATCCCAAGTAATGCTGGGCACCAATTTTTTCTCAAAGTTTTGCAATGTAATCAAGTTATAAGTTGCATCTTGCAAAGTACATTAAGCACTAAAATATTTGCATAATCAACTCTCATAACCAATAAGCCTATGCTCATCTTCTGTTCTTGAGTTGAACTCACATGGATTGGATAGCAGTAGTAATTGAATCTGTGAAACCCTTTTTAGCAGAACCGAGCTTGTGTAAAGTTTGTTAAACTCAACAACGTTTTTCTTATTGAAGAGGACAATGATACAGCTTGTAAAATATAATGATTTCCATTTCTGGTTAAGAGTTAGTGGTCCAGTGGACATAAAAGACCATGTAAATCAAACGTATTCTGAAGAAAGGAGTTAGGCTTCTCTTTTTGTTCAGACAATCTTCTGGTATGTATCATGAGAAACAAACTTGCATCATCTTCTTGTCTTATGACTAGTTCGAGCATTATTAACGTATGCATATACATCTATATATACGGAAAATATAGGAGTTTTTTCATTTTTAGTTAGCTGATTGCTTCTTTCAAACAACTGACTAACTACCATTTACTTGTTCGTGTTAGCTAGTAGTTCTCTTACTGTGTTGATCTACATAGAACGTAACACACTTTGTGCTGATAAGGATATAATGTTTCCCATGTGTTGTGAGTGTCCTAGTTTCTTTCACTATCCTTGTTCTGCATCTAATATCTCTTCGACAGGTGGTAAAAGTAATGGAAATGACATCCAAATGGCGGTGGAAATTGGAAGTGCCAAATGAAAAAAGCAGCAACTTGAGCATTTCAACGTGCAACTTCAACGAAGCACCTCATCTGTCATTACATGATACGGTTTAGAACCTTACAAGGATAGCAATTCGAGAGTACCAGTTATTACATGACACGGTTTAGAACCTGACAAGGATAACAGTTCAAGGGCACCAGTTATTACATGACACGGTTTAGAACCTGACAAGGATAACAGTTCCAAGAGTACCAACTTAAGATTCTAGTAGGTGTGCAAGGTGAACTACTCCATATATAGATATATTTACATGGCAACTTGCAAGCTTTATGGCTTACGTTCCAACTGGTGAAAATGTCACATGAATCATTGACTACTTTAGATTGCAAGTCAGTTAGGGACACTATTACTGGGTGTGTCACTATTCATACAGTGTTCGGAGACTAAAGGATCAGTGAAGAATATTTGATTGGTACTAGAAAGAACATGTAAAAGAGGCCTAGTTGCATGGTCATGGACATATGTTGATAAAGCATTAAAATGGGTGGTGTCTCTATGCAAAGCAAAGTATCTAATATGTTAATAAGTCAAGGGTTTATCCTTTTAAGTAGAGCTTTAGCTCGATCAGATCTCCATGATGAGAAGCCATATCCAATTGCAGGTTCCGACCGCCATTTGTGGGAGCTGAGTGTACAACTAAGACAGGCATGACCACCCAAAAGCTATAATGGTTGAGATATTGTCCTTGATATACCTCTCTAGTCTTCTCAAAAATATGCAACCCAACAAATTCTCTTGCAGCCCCATTTTGTGTATAATGGCACAGCAAGCATTCAACATGAGAGGACATGTTGGGACACCATTTCTGGTCACTCTCTCTCTCTCTCTCTCATTCTCTCTGCGAAGCTGCTTTCTTTTCTTTTTTTCTCTCACTTTCCTACGAGGTGACATTGTCTAACTACATTCCCAACTTCACTAAGAAGAACTTTTAAAGAAAAAAAAGGACCTTAAAATTGTTCCTTCTTTTCAAATGAACATAGCCTGATGAGGAGCAGAATTACTTATATTTTTTTGTATCATATGTTCATGCAAGTCCCATTAATGCAATTAGGGTTTATCAGAAATGAACAATGTGAAGAAACCCTTTTGGCCAAATCTTCTAAAAACAAGTTTAATCAACATTGTAGCTGCATAACCAATTTAGGATTGGTTAAAATTCAAAACCAAAAGCATTAATGTCTTTAGTTACCATGTTCTTCGATTGTTCCTGAAATGGGCACATAAAGTTTCTGCAGAATTGGACAAATGCTTCAATAGTTTTGTTTCATTTGGCTAAGTAGAAGAACATAATATACTTTTTTTTTTAAACACCATTTCAATGGAATCCAACCTTTTTCTCAAAGATCCAAAGCCAAGATCAATCCGGATTGTCCCTGCCCCCCATTTATTAATGTGACTTTAAATCCTCCACCAGACCCACCATTAAATAATTGTACAGACAAGGAAAAAAGTAAGCAAGCTTTTAGTGCATAACAAGAGGGTGGAACTGTGTTTGTCCTCACTGATACACACACTTTAGCTGTAGTTTGTGCATAGATCCAACCTTGTTGGGTCTATCAATTTCATGGGATTTGGTCAGGTCTTGAAGGGAAACTCACACACACACACACCAAAAAAAGTATAATGAAAATATTTATTTAAAAATTAAAAAAGAAGAAGAAAAAAACTCCATTTTTGCCCCACTTTTATCTGCATGACGTTGCAGGTTTGTGACAACTCCACCATCATGTTAGTTGCCTCTAGTGATGGACCCTTTGTGTTTCCTACCCTCCTCCTCCACCTACTCTATGTATATAGGAAGGAAAGAAATATACATCAGATTTTGGAAACTTCCCAATTTAAGTTAGAACTTATTTTATACTATTTTTAAACTGATATTGACTGCTGCTAACTTGGGGAAATTGACACGCAAAAGACTCACTTTTGATGCTTTGTTGTTTTTAATATTTTAAAATTCGGGTTGAAAGTTAAACCGATAAAATAAAAAGTTTAAGGATTAAAAGATAATTCTATCATCTTAAAATTGAACAAAATTAAATAATTTAAAATATGATCGCAAGAGATTGTCTTTGTCAATCGAAAATTTTGAAGTTTAATTGAAAAAAGAGATTGTTAATTAAAAATTAATTTTTATTTATAAGAACTTATTAATTAATAAATTGATTGAGAAAAATTCATTTCCAATTCATTATTTTTAACAACAAGAGTTATTGAAATAAATTAAATTTAAATCAAACTAAAATATTGTCTGATATAAAATTTTTATGGTTGAACTAATCAAATCAATTATATTTTTTTATTGGTTGTATATATCTTTTTGGAAGATATACAAGAGCTCTAGAAGAGGTAAATCTGGAACCCCAAGATTCCTCAGATTCTCACATAGCTTGTTCTACTCAGCATCAGGTTCCCATAATCCCAGGTTCTTTAGTAGTTCCAACTCCCACACTGATGCGGGAAGTAGGACGTCCGTAGTTGATCCGACTAAGGAGCATATCCAGGGGACTAGAGGATCATCAACAGGAAAAATTTTCCTCTTTTTTTTGTGACTCAAACTCAAGACCTCCTAAAAAAAAAGGCTTAATTGAGGACTTGAAATATCACCCCTACTTTTTCTTATATGACCCTTTGTTAGTACTGCTGATAGGTTATCAACCAAAAACACATAAATATCTCTCAAGGGTATACTTCAGAAGTTAGTGCACGTTACACAGTGAAGGTTGTTTTTGGAGAGTAAAGAGAAAGAAGGAAATAATATATATTGGTCAAATTAGATTCATTCATGTTAATTTTTAAGTATAATTTTTAATTAACAAATCGTCATTATTTTAGATAGAAATGTATGACTCAAAATAAAAAAAAATCAGCTTGCATGGTTATTATTGATGGAATATTTTTAAAATTTTAGCATTTTTAATTAATACCTTAATAATTGATAGTGATGATATTTCTGTATTTCTTGTCAATATTGTAAATTTGATTTAAAATTTGAATATAAT
Source organism: Erythroxylum shatona (assembly GCA_027568895.1). Lineage (NCBI taxonomy): Eukaryota > Viridiplantae > Streptophyta > Magnoliopsida > Malpighiales > Erythroxylaceae > Erythroxylum > Erythroxylum shatona. The sequence goes on along the minus strand of JAOSBK010000006.1, from coordinate 39,495,559 downwards.
ACATATATTACCATAAACTTATAAAATGATATAATTACTTCGACACAATTTTAACGGTAACCATTAATTTCAAGTCGGATTCACTCTTTGATATCATTTCTAGTTATCTTTTTTTTAATTAATTGTTACTATTAAATATAATAATAAATCAAGCTTATTGTTGTTTGAAATTCGGTTAAATTTAAATTGATTAAATTAATACTCCCTCCTATCCAAAATAAGTATCGTTTTAGAAGGATTTTAATTATTCAAAATAAGTGTCGTTCACGATTTTTCATGTATGTTTATAATTTTATTTCCAAAATTACTCTTTAATTTCTCTTCTCTCACATCATAATTATATATATTACATTTTCAAGGCAATTCAACGTGCAATTAATAAAGGTATATCAAATATTTCATTAGCTTTCTTAATAAATGTGCATTTCTCTAAAACGACACTTATTTTGAATAGAAGGGAGTACAACTTTAGTGGTGGCCATTGCATTGTTATTGTCTCTTAACTCCTAACATGTCCATCGCATCCACTACACAAGAAGCCACTAGTATCGGAGGTCACGGTGTCTCCATGTTTCAAGTACGTAACAGGCGGTTGCCTTGGACCATAGAAATTTAAGATATTGACGAGTCATGAGTGCATGGCATGTTTCGGTTGGCCGTACAGATTCAATAATGTTTAGTGGCATGGTTAATTTGTGAAAAATGCCAAGCGAAAGGGTGGCAAAGCAACAAGCCATGTGTGAACGATGAAAACAAAATCAACCATGTTCATTTCTATCGTAAAAAATGGCTCCAACCTCTGTGAAAATGGACAAAAACAGGTGCAGTAGCGCTATCAGATGGTTAAATTGGTCGACTAATTAGCATCATTCGCATGCACCAGAGGCTTGGAATATGAATTGCAACACTTTGTCCCTAGTTGTTGCCGTCTACCTACTAATACTCCGCATGGTAATGCATTGCTTGCAAAGAACATGTTTCCATAACAGGGATTGAACAAAACATGGTCTGTTGATCATGTTGTTGTGTTTTTAGTTTTTGTTTAGTAAGTTTCATCGGTTAGGCTGGAGCTTTAAAATTTGGCACCCGCACCTGTTTCAGAAATGTACCCTTTTTCAGTGAAAGAGTCCAGGGGACGAGGTTTCCATCAGTTTGTGGTCCCATTACGTGCATGGTTGAAGTTGGTCCCAAGTTGTGTGCATGCGCTCTACTCTAGTGACATCCCCTTAGGTCACATAAACATTCATTACATGTGGATAAAGGGTGTAATCAAACATTTGTTCATCTATTAAAACTAATCATAATTATTTAAATAATATCATTCAAAAACCCTGGATCAAAGTTGAGTATAATTAGTGCGTTTATGTTCCACCAACCTCATTATTGAGTTTAAAAAGGTTGAGTTCGACAGCAATGGATAAGAAATTAGTATGTTCCTTGAATGTGACCGTCTTCAGGTAGCCAAGGAGAAGATGCTTGTGCTTGTATTCAACATGTCATGTCATGCCTCCATATGTGGGTTGCTGGGAGAAAAGGAACAAATATGAAGGGGAAAACATCATATTAAAAGATAAAATTGAGTGTAGTAGCATGGGTTCATGCTTATCAAAACTTCATGGTTTTATGAATGTCATCCCAACTAAAAACCGAATATTTCACCAAACATTACGACAATTCAATTACCTTCAACTAGAGTAAAGGAAATTACCATTTGCGGTCCCACACCTAAGTTTGAAGATTTTTCCAACAAAACAAACTTTGGTACGAATTATACATTTTAGTTTGGTTCGGTATACCTAATGGATCAATTGTAATTGGTACAAGCGACCTTCACGAAATAAGGAGGTTTATAAGCTGAAGTTTGCCTTTTTTAATAAAATAATCACTTAGAAGATATTACGAAGCTGATCTAAAGTTTTTAATTAGTCGAAAGAAGAGGCTGCAGAAATAATTGGCACGTGAAATGTTTGTTTCTACGATAAACCCCTTTTTCACTTTTTTTTTTTACAAGGTATTTTAGGAGGGTCTCAAGCACCTTTAAGTCATTTATTTTTAGACTAATCTCTGCTCGAATTGGGTAGGTCTCTTGCAAGAGGTAAAACTTTGACCCCAAATTTTAAACGGCTGCATACATGAGGACGGTTTGAACCCACTATCTTATTTAAGCTAGATCATTTGCAAGAGGTAAAGCACTGACCTCAAGTTTTAAACGGCTGCATATATAAGGACGGTTCAAACCAACAATCTTATTTAAACTAGAAGAAGTCCTTATTAACTCACCCGAAATTAGAGTAATAAATATTCTGAGAGAGGATAGGGCAGGGGGCAGGGGACCGACTCAGCTAACTGTTGACTAACGTAGTTGATCACATGACGGACAGGTGTCAGAAAACTGACAATACGCGTTTCCGTTGACACGTAGAATCTTATATGGCCTCACTTCTTAATTTTCATGGACCCCGCAAGGTTAGAACTTAGGAGCGACATTTATAACTATACTGAAAACGACTTCGTTTGGGTCATTTCACGTGTACATTAAGAAATTGCGAGTACCATTGAGCTTGTGGATCATGTATAAAGAAAGTATCAACATGATGAATCTTGAAAATTAATCTTCTGAGATCTGCTAAATTGAATTAAACTTGTAAAGAAGCAATATTTAGCAAAAGAAGAACTGGAGAAGTTTTGAAACTTTAACGTAATAACTGAGAAGCATGAGGGTTTTAATCAAAGTACCGTTGCCTTGTGTTGTAATTAATGAGGGACCTAAAACATGCGTCGCCTCCTGTAAGTTAGTTGGTGTACAATCTGAACTCATTAAACAACAAGAAACGGGGTAATGGATCAGCGTTGTCTGCACAACATTGCCTGATTAGAGAACCAAATTGGCGCATGGGCCAAGATCGATGGAGCATTGCCTGACCTGATTAGGCCTTTTAGCTTACTGGGGTGAAAACATATCACTTGTTCTGTGTCATCAATATCTGCACTTTAGGGCCATCTAGGAATTACAGTGAATTTTTAATCCGATTAATATCTGCAGTATTTGATTTAAAAAAATAAATATAGAAGTTAAAAAATGGATGTTAAATGGATGTTGAAAAATAGATGTAGACATGAATTTAGATATGAGTCTAGTGACAACCTTAAACGATGGATACCCATACCTTACCTGATTTTTGTTAACTCTATTTTTCTATTTTTTCTTGAATGTTTATGGTTAAATATAATAAAATATTAATATTTTATGAAAAGAAACAACTTTAAAATTTCCACTTTACTCTTCAGTTCTCACCTTTTTTATCATATTTTATTTTCTTATAGGATGATAATAATGCAAATGATATGGAGATGGAGTTTTGAATATTGTGGAGTTCACGCAAAGACAATTTGAAGCTTCGAAAAATCAGTCTTTGTTCTAGTTCTTGATTGTGAAAAATATATGTTGTCTTTGCACTAGACATTATGATTTTTATTATTCCAACTTTATGATTTTTTAAGACATACAAATCAAAATCTTGACTTATTATTATTAAAATAATTTTGATTTAAAGTGTTCGCATAAATATGCTCTTTATATTTTATATTTAGAAGTTATATTTTTGTGTACTATATAACCCGATAGATATCCAAAAACTCGAACAATCCAATGGATTTGGATATGGGTAGTAAATCGTAAAAACCGATGGATATAGATTTGGATATGGGTTGAGTCATAAAAAATAGATATGGATATGGGTTGAGTAATACCCGAACCCTACCCATTGTCATCCCTACCTCTCACCATATCTAGGTTTTCTCTTTTCCTTGTTCATGGGTGTCTTTTTCTTTTTTGTTTTTTGTCTATGATCATCGCTCTCTTTTATATCCATCGTTCGATTTAGCTTCTCCTTTCATTTTCCCATCCTGTCTACATTCTTTTGCATTTCTCGAACTTTTTTGTATATATCTGGGCTTTTTTGTTTGTTTGTTTTCTTTTCATTTTAATGTTATTTGCAATCAATTGTTTCTTTTCATTTTAATAGTGAACTTTTTTTATGATATCACTTTTAATGAAATTGATGTTTATAACTTGTACTATGTAAGTGTCAATGTTTATTATTATTTAATAAGATTATTTTTTATTCAAGAGTAAAAATATCATATGAAATAATTGAATTCACTTTGATTGTGTAAAAATCTCATATGAAATAATTGAATTCATTTTGATTATGTTTCAAACAATGTAATGAATTCAATTATAATATTACTGGGTTTGTTTCAAACAGAGTAAATTGAATTCAATTCAATCTTATTAATGTAATTGAATCCAACTCGTTAATGAATTCAATTCGAAGGTTTCCAAACGACTCTTAAAATATGAAATAGTTAAACAAAAGTGTGGGTGTTTGTCAGAAAACAAGTTCACTGAACTGATCTTATATAAGAAATTCATTTAGAACATTATTTGTATGCTTTTGAAAATTCTCATTGTGATGATTATATAAGCGATCATTTGACCTTAAGTCTCCAAAGTTATCTTATATAAGGATTTCTATATTTTAATACTATTTGTGACTTATTATAATCGTTGCTAATTCAGTCAGTAGTAATTATATGTGACATGAACTATATAGAGATAGTTGAATGATCAAGATATGATTCATTACCCGAAAGTAATTAAAGAGAATGTTTCATCGTTCCTGATTAGTATTGATTTGAGAAAATTTTGTCCAAGATGAAATGACACTTTGTAAAATAATTTACAAATGTCTTTAACTGAATCAATAGTTAATGGCAAACAACTAACATAATTAGACTCAAAATAAAGTAGACATTAATTTCATTTTCTATGTCTAATCAGAACATTATATGATGAATGGATTGAATAATGCAAAAAAAAAATCATACACAGAAAGGATAATCAAAACTACTTTGGCATTCTTAAATATTTAGGTGATTATGGTATATTGATAGACGTCAATCTTGATCTATAAATATAAATTGTTGATTAAAGAATTAAAGATAAATTAAAGAAGTTTAATTAAAGATAAATTAAATGAGTTTAATTTATCTAACACTAAATATGATTTAGGTTTATAATTTGTATCCATTCTTAATATATTTGAGAATATAATGGGTCACACATAAATAACGAAATGAAGAAAGCAAAGATAGTTTAATCAAGTTGGACTTTACTATAAAGTTTGAGAAACTTTATGATTAAATATGAGATATTTAATAAATAAGGATCAACATGAGATATTGGATCTTATTTGAGTATAATTGGTATTTAATTATAATTATTTGTAATTCTATTTAAATTTTGATTAAAATTAGAATTTAATTTCAATTAAATTACTGAAATGACAAAACCCTATTATAAATAGGCTTAAACTCTAATGAAACTAGCACTCCTTGATTAACCCTCTCTACAACAGTTACAAAGTTCTCTCAATTTATTATGTGGATATAATTATAAATGAGACATTTGTGCAGCTAGGGTGGGTGAGATGTGTTTGTTTCATAAGGGGTTCAAGGAGCACATCAAAAATATAATCAAGCTTTAGAATAAGTTATTGTTGAGATTTTTCTCCATAATTGTTAAGATTGTACAACTGTAAATATACTTTTAGAATCCTAAATTCTAGTTGTAAGATTAATTGTTGGGGTTTATTCCGTTGTTGTACATTATAACTAGTGCATTTCAGAGAAAGGATTATGAACATAAGTATTTTCTTTCTTCTTCTCCTCGTCTTTCAAGTTGGTATCAAAGCCTAAAAAACCTTTGAAAATGAGTGAAAAACAAAGTGAATCATCTGGATCAGAATATGTTCCTATTGTTGTTCAATTTGAAGGATTTTTAATGTAGGCATCATTCTTTCTTAATCAAATTATGGTGTTAGGTGATAACAGATGGATATGCATATTGCTAAAAAGGGAAAACTCTCCTATATCCATTGCAAAATAGTCACCCACAAAACCTGAAGATGTGTATGAGAAGTGGTATGTTGAAAATCATAATGTTAAAAGATGGTTGCCAGTGCCTGTGAATCCAGAGATTATGAAGCGATACTTACAATTACCCACAGCCCGTGAAATCAGGAGGGCTCTAACAAAAGCCTTCCATGATGGAAGTGATGAATTGCAGTTTTTCCCTAAACTAAAAGGCATTCACTGTAAAATGAATTGGAAGACCTCTCTCTGAATACTATGAAGAGTTAATTGAAGTCTTTCAATAATAGGATCATCGGGACAAAATTGTCATAAAGGATCTTGAAGATGTTGAAGCATACCGAAAGTCGATTAAATGACTAAGGGTGCATATATTCCTAATAGTTTTAGATGACATTTTTGAACATGTTCGTGGAGAGATTCTAAGGAAGGAATCAATTTTGACTCTAGAAGAATGCTATGTATTGATTCGGTGAGAGGTAGCTAATATATTGTGAAACTTTGAAAGGTAAATCTAAAAACCTTAAAGCTATTGTTATGATGGTTGGGAATAAATCAATGACAATCGTTGATGGTGAAAAGCCTATATACAAACATACTTATTGCAACCAAACTGGACATATTAAGGATCATTGTTATGAACTTACAGGATGTCCAGATTGGAAGGACCATAATTGAGCACCCTGAAAGAAGACTTCTAAAAAAACTCTAACTACTATTGTTGCTAAGACCAAAACCAATGATGATGCTATTGAGAAGAACTCAGCATTAGTAGCAGTTACAGATAATGATGGTAAGACTCCTAATGTCTTTGTAGCTATTTCTAGTAGTACATTGATCATTGATTATGATGCTACAAATCATATGACCTTTGATTCTAAATAGGTTATTGAACTCAAAGAGCCCTTACAAAAATTTATTTCTACTGCCAATGGGGAAGCCCCAGTCATTAGGGAAGGGTCTTTAACTCTCACTAATACTCTAATTTGGATTATGTTTTGATTGTTACATCCTTGTATTATAACCACTTGTCTATTTCTCAAATAATAATAGTCTTATTTTGCATTGTAATTTTTTGGCCTAACTATTGTCTGATTAAGGACATCCAAACAACACAGACGATTGGTTGTGGTATTAGGAGAGGGAAGTTGTATTATTTAGACCTGACATCAAAGGGTTTAGACAAGTTGCATCGAGTTTTTGTCTTGGATGACTGAAAGGTGGAGAAAAATAAAGTTAAACTATGGTTGTGACATCAAGTTTGGGGCATGCATCCTTTGTATCTTAAAAAATTATTTCCTAGTTTGTTTGAAAATTTTGATGTCTCTAATTTTTGCTATGATGTTTGTGAACTTGCAAAATGTCATCATAATTTATTTCTGTTAGTATTAAATAAAAGTCTCTTGTCTTTTATGATTGTTCACCCTGATGTATAGGGTCCATCCGAAATTCCAACTTTAGGTGGGTCTCGTTGATTAATTACTTTTATTGATGATTGTAGGAGGATGGCTTGGCTGTGGTTAATAAAATTCAAAAGTGAAGTGAATTTATTGTTTCAGAAATTCAATATAATCATCCAAACTTAGTACAATACACAGGTTCAAGTTCTTCGCGGTGATAATGGTGGAGAATATCAGAGCTTTGAATTAAAACATTATTTGGAAGCACAAGATATTATTAATTAAGTTACTTGTCTAGATACACCCTAATAAAATGGGGTAGACGAGAGGAAAAATTAACATTTGCTAGAAGTTGTTCGTGCCTCATTAATTTAAGCTGATATGCCATTGACCTATTGGGGAGAAGCTCTTTCTTCCGTTGTTTATTTGATTGATCAAACTCCCTCCCACTCTATTGAATTTCAAACACAATTTCAAGTCCTCACTAATGTTGTAGTTGCTCCACCAATACCAAATTTTCCAACATCAACGCAACAAGCTAACTCCACCAGTCCTGTAGTGTGTTTTTCTTGGGTATGCGAAAAACTAAAAGGGATACTCACATTATCATCCTCTAACTAAACTTGTGTTCATCACAATGGATGTAGTCATTCATGAAGATATATGTATTTCTCTAAAATTTATGGAGTACCAGAAGGAAATTCAAACCATTGATTATGAACTTCTGGGGTAGTGCAAAGATGACTGTCATTTTTTAGATGGTAATGATGTTAGATGGTGCTAATAATCAGTTGGAACGTGAAGAGGAGCAAGAAGCAGATATTACACCAAAGGATATTGAGCAAGAAGGGACTGCTAAAGAGGAGGATGTTGGTCCATCAAGTGTAGAAGTTGAGACCTTTGGTCCATCAAGTTTAGAAGTTGAGACTGTCATTATATAACACACCAATCATTTATTGAGGATGTTCCTATTCTCGACCTCGAGCCATTTAGAAAACAACTACTAGAGCGTCTTAATAGAGGAATTCCTAAGCCTACATATGAACTTGGAATTTCAAGTATAGTTAAATATCACATATAGGGATCGCAAAAGGGCTAAGGCTCGGCCCAGTTCAAAGTCTACAAACCAAGTCCAGGTTGACCGGGCCTTGAGATCGAACTCTTAGGCCCGAAAACCTAAAACGATGTCGTTTTGTTGTAAAATGACATAGTTTTGTTGTTTTTAAAAAATAAAAATTGGGTTGGGCCTCAGGCCCTAGGTCCAACTCAAGCCGAGCCAGGGTGGGCCCTAGCCGACCTAACCTATTATCATCCTTAATCCCATGAGCCAATATGTGTCAAATAATAATCTGTCAAAATCAAATAAGTCATTTGTAAATCAATAATCTTTGTAGTTATCCTAACAGTGTGTAGAAAGTTTTAGATGTTCTAAGGTGGAGAGTTACAATAAATGAGGAAATTAACTCTTTACAAAAGAATAAAACTTGGGAAATTGTTGAATGCCCACCAGGAAAGAAGCTAATTGGATGCCGATGGGTTTACATTATAAAGTATAATATAAATGGCAAAACTGAAAGTTTCAAAGCAATATTAGTGGAAAATGGGTATACCCAAACTTATGAAACTAACTACATAGAGACTTTTACTCCTATAACTAAAATCAATACTGTTAGAGTGTTGTTGTCCCTAACTCTAAAATTGGATTAACCTTTGCAATAATTTAATGTATAGAATGCTTTTTTGCATGCGAACTTATCTAAAGAAATTTATATGAAACTTCCACTAAGTTGTATGGTAGTAGAAAGACAAAGTAAACAGGTTTGTAGATTTAAAAAAAAAATATTGTAAGGGTTGAAGTAGCCTCCAAAAGCATGGTTTGAAAGGTTCACAAGGTCTATGATAACTTTCGAATATTATCAAAGCAATTATGATCACACTTTATTCTTAAAAAGAAGAAAAGGTAAATTTGGGGCTCTTATTGTATATGAAGTTGACCTGTGGTGACATGAGATGATCCAGAAAAGAGGAAGGCACTACAAGATTACTTATCTAGAGAATTTGAAATAAAAGATTTGGTTGTTTGAAATACTTTCTTGAGATTAAAGTTTTTAGATGAAAGAAAGGAATTTTACCCCAAAAAAATATGCATTAAACTTATTTCGGGAAACTAGTTTGGCAGCATATCAACCAGTAAATACACAATTGAGGAAAGCTTGAAGTTATATGTAGAAGTAGACCAAATATCAGTTAATAAAGGAAGATACCAAAGGCTAGTAGGAAGACTAATGTACTTGACTCACACAAGACCGAACGTTGCTTATGCTTTGAGTATTATTAGTTAGTTTATGCATAATCCTGGAGAACAACATATGAGGGCAGTTATGATAATTTTTAAGTATATGAAATATACTCTTGGTAAAGGAATTTTGTTTACTAAAAATATAGATTGGCAAAGTATAGATGTGTATACAGATATTGATTGCATTGGATCAGTAGAAGATAAAAGATCAGCTTTTGGCTACTTCGCATTTGTATGTGGTAACTTGGTCACGTGAAAAAAAAACATGGCCACTAGCTCAAGTGTAGAAGCTCAATTCAAAGGTATAGCACTTGGTCTCTGTGAAGCTTTAGGACTCAAGAGTACTTTTATAAGATTTAAGCTATCCGAGCTATCCACTAAAACAATCACTTAGTCTATTGTAACAACAATTCACTTGTGATATAGCTCATAGCACAATTATGTCCAACATGATTGAACAAAACATATTAAGATTGACAAGTTCTTCATTAAGGGGAAGTTGGATGAAAAAATTGTAGAGTTGTACACGATTTAATTTAAGGATCAATTGGCAAACATTATTTCCAAAACAGTTTCAAATCATGTGTTCTTAAAATTTTTCAGCAAGTTGGACACTCATGACATCTATGCACTAATTTTAGAGAGATTATTAAGATTTTTTTCTCTATAATTGTTGAGATTGTATAACTATAAATATATTTTTAGAATCTTAATTTCTAGTTAGAGAATTAATTGTTTATTATAACTAATGTGTTTCATAGAAAGAATTACGAACAGAAAGTATTTTCTTTCTTCTTCTTCCTGTCTTTCAAGTGGATCAGATTCAACCCACCTCCAAACATGTACTCTCTTAACGATTGATTTACATGTCATCATCCATTCTAATGTGGGAAGATGCCCTCTGCATTCTTCTTCTTCCTATTTTTCAAATGGATCAGATTCAACCGACCTCCAAACACGTACTCTCTTAACGAGTGTGCAGCTTTGATTGATTTACATGTCATCATCCATTCTAAGGTGGGAAGATGCCCTCTGCATTACATGTTGCTTTTTCAGGTTTTTGCGTGAATTACGTGTACCTGAATGCCCCCCCCCCCCCCCCCCCCCCTACGACGAAAGGCTCCTTGCTAGATTTCCTATTCACACTCCACCAACTTCATTGAAAAAGTTTCCAACAAGACAAGATCGTATCTGTTGTGTGCGTATTTTTATGTATCTGCCTTTGTTTCTATCATCAAACACGAGGAATACTTGGAAGAACGAAAATGTATAGACGAAGCTACAGAGCCTTGCACGCGTCATTACACTCTTAGCTTGTGGCTGACGCTGATCCTTTCTTTCTGGGCCCAGCTTCCTAAAAATAACTAATTTATTCGTTTTTCTGTTAGTGGGATTTCTTCTGATTAAGGTTTCTTAAAACTTTATCTCTTACAGTGTATACCAACCTCCCATTATAGAACCAATAACCTAATGTAAAAGAACGCCAATCATCGTATTACAAGCACGAGAGATGGATTAAAACCTGTCCCCTGTCCTTTAACATATTATAGTATTCATCTGTACCAGGTGGTGGTGGGTGGGTGGTGGTGGTGGATGACTAGGCGCAATAGTGGAGATTTTGGGCAATTAAAAGCAACCAAGTACTAATTAAGTTGGTGCAAAATTCTAAAGCTAATAGATCATGTTTGGCCCATTATAAGCAAGGTATCAAGGGTTTGCAAGAAAAAAGAGTCTTAGGGTAAAAGACAAGTCACTCTAATTATTTTGTTTTAGTTTGTAAAAATTTATTAACTTAAACCGATTTTTAATATCAAGGGTTATTAAATAAATCAAATCTAAAAATTAGATAATTTAAGATTTTTGTAGATAAACCGACTGAACCAATTAAAGTTTTTAATAATTGTTAAAAATTACTAACCTAAATTTTTAAAATAAAATTAATTAAACTATAGTGGAGAAGCTTGTTTATGTTAGGGTCCGTTTGGTTGAGCTTTTATCAGTAGAGCTTTTGTCAGTAGAACTTTTCTGATAAGAGCTTTTTTTTAAATTCAGTTGATTGTTTGGCTGTCAATTAAAAAAACAGCTTTTTTAAAAGAGCTTTATACAGTAGATTGTTTGGTTACATAAAAATAAAAAGCACTTTTATTAATTTTAATTATATTTTATTTTATAATAAAATTATTTATGCTAAATAATA
>JAOSBK010000006.1:39472192-39483629 GCA_027568895.1 Erythroxylum shatona | reverse complement strand
ATTTTCAAGGCAATTCAACATGCAATTAATAAGGGTATATCAAACATTTCACTAGCTTTCTTAATAAGTGTGTATTTATCTCAAACGACACTTATTTTGAATAGGAGGGAGTAATAATTAATATTTTAAAAATTAGGCCGATAAGATAAAATTTTAAAGTTTAAAAAATATGGAAAATAAAATATAAATTATAAAAGAAGTAAAAATAATAAAATAAAACAATTTCTTGAAATTTTAATCTATTAATGTATAATAAATTAATAATAATAATTCTCTTTTAATAATTTTAATTATTGTGTATCAATAATACTAAAGTGATTATTTCGATGAAAGAATCAATAATATTTATGTTTATTAAAAAATTGAAGTTTAATTAAAGGAAAATATTAATTAAAAATTAAATAATTATTCTAATTTATAAAAACTCGTTAGTTTATAAAAATTGGTTAATTTTTATTACAAAAATATTAAAATAAATCTAATTTAAAATTTTTATAATTAAATTATTCATAATTGAATTGAATTTTTTTAATACTAATACGTTGTATTACATATTCTAATAACAATCCAAGTCTTTATAAGGATGGAAAGTGGGACGAGACAGGCATGTCTTCAATCCGACTCAGCACTTGTACTTGTCCTACTGTATACTTTTACTTATTTGACAAATCCAGAGAGAATGGTCAACTTAAGGATTTTTGGTGACTTTCAATTCAGATTTCACGAAATCCTACACAACCGACCCTCATTATCACATCCTCATCCAGCTTCTTGGAGATATCGTTGAGAGACCTAATGGTTAAGGCAAGCTCTCGACGACCTAAATTGCCGGTTTACTTTATTTTTATTCTTCTTCTTCGTCTTCTTCTTTTACTTTCCTCACCTCCTCGAACAATACGGGAAGAAGTTGAATGGAATCATTCAATTTGTATTCCATTCGGTTGATTATATTTAGAAAGAATACAAAATTACTCTTACAGGAATCAACTTTTCTATCATTTAAGAATAAGGTTGCGTATTATTAGATCTCTTTAGACTTTATTTTATTGTGAAACTTTGGATTAAGTGTGATGACGATGACGACAACGACGATATTATTGTTACCGAAAACAATCTCTCTATTGTATAAGAAAGTGGTTACTTTCTATTATATCTTTCTAGACCCTGCTTTATTGTGAATTTTCAGATTGGGTGTGATGATAACAACGACAAAATCACTCCAATCAAAGTGAATTTTAGTAAAAAATTACTATCTATGATTGAAATAATTGAATAAAAAATTTATTTAAGAAATATGATATCAATTAGAATTATGCATTATTCTGTAATACATAGTTTAAATAAATTATTAAATAACAAAAAATCAAAAGAAAATATTATATTGGACAATCATGAAAGATCAATTAAAGGGTTGAACCAAAAAAATCACATAATTATAAATTTTTTACGAAAGAATAAAAAAAATATATTATGTTGGAGAATCGTGAAAGTTCAATTAACACTTATTAAAGGGTTGAATCTTAAAAAAAAAAAAGAAATTGATATGCATTGGTCCCACTAATCCTCAATACATTCCATTGATAATGAAAAAAAATCATGTGCTCGATGCTTAAAGTCTTTCCACTTAGCTGATCATACACACTTGTAAATATGATAATGGAGAAGTGCTTAGTTAGTGCTTTACATGCAAAAACTGTATAAGTCAACTCCAAAACACATGTATTATGTAATATTCATGTTTCATAGTTAAAAACAGTTGGAGCCATCACACTTAATTCAAACACTTCCATTGTTCTTCTCAAGACTACTAGCTTGGGACCCCTAGCCAACACTTGTCCTGCTTTAATCATGTCTGTTTCCAATTTCATTAAACTAATTTTTTTGGATTAATTAGATTATAGTTTTTGTGTGATTTAACCTTTTTTAATTTTTAATTTATTATTTACCTCTTTATTTGGCCGATTCAGTCAGCTCAGCAATGAAAATCTTGAATTGAAGGGGTGGTTGAGTTTTTAATTTCTCAATTTAATATAGATTAATAACTCTTAATGTTAAAAATCGATTAGTTTGTTAATTAATTGATCAGTTGTGTAAATCAATAATTTTTTATAAATTAATTAACTTTCATTTAACAGTCATTTTTAATTAAACTTTAAATTCTTCGATTGATAAGGATAATATTTTTCAATAATATTTTAAATTTTTTACTTTTATTCATTTCTTTTATGAAGGTTTAATATCAGTTGAACCTTTCAAACATTAAATTTTTTGTCCGACAAATTTAACTTTTGGTTTAGTTTTTAAAATATTGCTTTATACTGTGAGTGTTATTTCACTACCATCTAAAATTTTTTATGGTATTTAATTATTTTTCTTTATTTTGAACAAAAAAAAGATATAAAACTAACCGAATATAATAAAGGAGATTGTTTAATTATTAAATAATACTATAAAGAGTAAATGGTAACCTTAAAATATAAAAATTACGATATACAATACTCTCTTTATTAAATATAATTGAACTCTACATACTCAGGGTAAAGGAAGCTTAAGGTCTGAAATTTTTAATTTTTTATAAGAAAAGCATTATTTGAATTTATTATTGGGAAATTTATGTGCTCAATAAATGTGATAATTGAAGAACACGTTTTTACATCAATTTTTGCATTTTTTTGGAACCCGGAACCGTTACCTTTTAGATATGCACCGAGTAAAGTTTCAGATTGACGCAATAACCTACAAATCATGTCAAGCGGATACTTCACACTAGACAAGTCCTGTACGACAAACTCGATCAAAAAAACGTAAGTAAGGGAATCAAACAAAGAACTTTTTAGCCCAATGCTCCTCCACTCTGTTAACTTAACAACGTCTTGGAGGCTTTTGCAAGTACCCACTTCTTAAATTCTCTATAAAAACTAAAAAATTGAAAAAATAAAATAATATAAATTATTTTAATGATTAAATTTAGGCCAATATATAATATTTTCATACTAAAAAAATAAAATGCATGGTTATTATTTTTTAAGTACGAACACTATTAATACTTTAATCAAAATAAGATAATTATTAATAATTATCTCAAAGTAAATACTCATCATAAATTGTAAGCTCTGATAATTGGAAAGACTATTGAGTAATTTTATTTTTCAACAGACTTAAATTCTTTTTTAACATTTCTTTGTCTTTTAGGAAGCAAAAAAAAAGAACATAATTGTGACTTATTATGGTTTGTCCCTTCTCTTGTATGACATGGTGAAGCTTCATCTGGGCATGTGGTACGATGTATACATTTGTCTGAATTGAACTCAAGAGTTTGAGAAACTCCATTGTCTATGAAAGACCAATCTTTCGAGTTCTTATCTTTGTTCTCTTACAATGCCTGAAAATTTATTTTTTTTCCCGAGTTGTTATTAAAAATTAATTAAAGAAAACATGTCCATCTCAATTTCGGTTTGAATATTGAATGCAAATTCGCATAAGGGGTGCTCCTATTTTGTTATATACAACTGTTTAATGCAAGTGATTATAAAAAAGATATAAGCAAAAATTGTATTTTAAACTCAATGTTTTTAATAAAATATAACTTGAATTTTAATATTTTGCAATGTTCAAATTAAACCGTGATATTTTTAAAACGTTCAAAACAGACCATAAATAGACGGAAATTTTGAAAGGATTAATTTTTGTACATTGTATATATTTTTAATAGAATAATTAACTTTTTTAAAATTAATCTAAAAGTGATTCCATCTATTGAGAGTTTGTTTTGAATGTTTTAAAAATGTTGAGATTCAATTTAACCGTGTAAAAACGTTAGATCGATTCTGTATTATGTTGAAAGCATTCAAATTTAAAATACATTTATAGTCATAAAAACATAATATAAATTTTAAGTAATCACATTATAAATTTCATATAAGGGTTGAACTTATTTCTCAACCGATATTTTTTATATATAAAAGAAATTTTTTATGATATTTTCTGTTTTATATAAAATTTATCGATATTCAAATTTTCGGATGTAAAAAAGAGAAATGCAATAACAATATTTGAAAGTATTATTAACAAAAAAAGGCTTATTATATATTTATATTCTTTTTTTGTTATACATCCAAAGTCAGTGAATTTAAGAGCATCTAAAGAAAAAGAATAGATTAATTAAATTTATTGGAGAAGTGAGGTATGAAGTCAACAAATTTGAGTTGGTAAGACTGTTGAGATTGGAAGTTGCTCAAGCCAATATTTTGTTTACTAGCCTCTTTGAAAAGAGATCACATAGCAGTAATCATGTACTGACTTCTTTGAAAAGTGATTATATATAGCATTAATCCACCAGGTCAAGGTATTCCTTGTAATGATGAGAAAGAAAGTCAAATAGTATATACATTGCAACATACTCATCTTCTTCTTTTTTTTCTTTTCTTGTCTTTATTGAAGCATTAATGTTTGGTGAGTAATAGTGAAAGTAATAATGGGTGAGAAGATACTAGTGGTAAAATAGTGACTGACTCATTTAATAATTTAAAGAAATAATTGGTTAGAATTGAAAATATATTAAATTTTGCAAGTATTAATTCAAACAAAATTTAAAGATTATTTAAGAAATAATTTATAAATTATTAGGGGCAAATCTCAGGGTACAAAGTTCCTCATTTTACAAGAGTCGAAGGACGGTCATTAAAAAAATTGTTCCGTAACTAAAACCTATGATCTTTTAATCACAAAGGAGTAACCTTATTAGTTATTTCAGAACTCACATTCAATTTACAAATTATTACATATATTAAAAAGGAATAATATATTATTGTGTTACAAACTTAAGTTGTTACTTTTGTAATGATTCAAGAAGAAAATTACTTAAAATAAATAAAAATTGATGATATTTATTAGATATAATTAGAATAATATATTATTGTGTTAAATAGTATTTTAATTCACTTAATTATATTAGGTGATTAAAATTTTTAACTTAAAATCTTATTCAATTCAATAATTTTTTGATTCAAAGTTGGTTTTTATCTTATTTTGAATCATAATATTATAAGCTAACATGATTTGGATCTTAAATAAATCTTAAATTTGGTTATTTTGTTTTTAAAATGAAATAATTTTCAAATACTATTTTTTAAATACATATTAAATAAAATTATATATATATAATAATTTGTAAATAAAAATTTATTTAGTGACACCTCGTTTGTCTTTCATTTGTATCCATGTATATCAACTCTTGTCATTTGACATTTAAGTTTAGTCTTTTTGCCTCGAATTTAGGTTGAATAATTATAGTTAATTAAATTTAAAGTTCAAATTAAATCTTGAATTTAAAAAAGTTTTGAACTTTATAAATTTGATTTAATTCCAAAATATGAAAAAATGAGTTAAAATTGAAGAAATCCTTCTAAAATCTTAATTTAAATTGGAGATTATTTAAAAACTTTTAAATGGGAATCAAATGTTATCGAATTTGAGTCTTTTTTTTTTTTGTCTCCCAGGAGGTGTCCATTGGGCTGAAGCCGGTGACTAATGCCCCTTCATTGCCTGATACATCCCATATGGGGGCTACAGCTGGCCCAAGAATTTGCTGCGTTCCCAAGAGCAAGGATCGAATCCGGAACCTCTTGATTATCGAATCTGAGTCTGAACTGGCAAATTGCCAATGGCATGTTCTGTGTGAGAAAGAGGTCTAGTTCGATAGCCGCTATCATTTTGCGGCACGAGAGGATCTGAAGTCGAGCAGCAACATTGCTCTGTTTCATGCAATCATTTTATACCTAGTCATACAATGTGGTATAAACCGGAGATGGAGATCATTAGTTAATGAAAGAACCAACTGGTCCGAATTCCCATTTCCGTCCTCAGATTCTGTCTTACGAATCCTGGCTCTTCACATGAGCCAAATGAACATGGTATTGTTTGATATACTGCTAATAAAAACAGGGGAAGGAAGCAGAGTACGCTAGGAAATGGAGATGACGACGGAGATAGGTTACTATTTTAATTAGACATTAAAACTTCCCAGTTTTATCAAAATCTGTTGTGTTTCTTCCAAGAAAACCATGCATAGGACCTCCAGTCCCCTCTCAGGTGGGCTTTGGCCTTTATAGGTACAGAACAGGACAGTCATGGGTCCTATAAATAGAACATCGAAGTCTCGACAGACCACACAGGTTACATTATCGGCTACATCTCTCTTACTCTGCTTTCTCAAGAAACGCCAAAACTAGCATTACCACTGGGAAACGCTTTGCTGGAGAACTATACAAGGACACCACTCCCATAAATTGAACCACAACCCAATTTTCCCAATCACAAACACCCTGTTCTGCAGTTCTAACCCCACTCTGCAAGTTTTTTTGTGAAAACATAACTCACTTTTCGTTGAGACAGAGCAGGAAAGCTATAAGATTCCAAACTCTGTTTCACCGATCTTCTTCTTCTCAGCTAGAGCTGATTTGGGTTTCTTTTAATTTTCACTTGGCAAATCTCAAAACTCTAATGCAATGGCAATAGATTGTCGCAGAAGCATGCCATCTTCACTGCCTCACCATCATCATCAAAAAGATGAGACCAAAGAAGAGCAAACACCTCTGGTTTTTGACGCCAAAGTGCTTATGTACCAATCGAATATACCCCAACAGTTCATTTGGCCTGACCATGAAAAGCCATGCGTCAATGCGCCGGAGCTCCAAGTCCCACTTATAGATTTGGGAGGTTTTCTCTCCGGTGACCCTGTTGCTGCGACGGAAGCTTCAAGGCTAGTTGGTGAAGCGTGTCAAAAACACGGCTTTTTCCTCGTCGTCAATCATGGCGTCGATAAAAGACTCATCTCTCATGCACATCGGTACATGGACAACTTCTTTGAATTGCCACTCTGTGAAAAGCAAAGGGCTCAAAGGAGAACCGGCGAGCACTGTGGATATGCCAGTAGCTTCACTGGCAGGTTCTCGTCTAAACTACCATGGAAGGAAACTCTCTCTTTTCGATTTGCAGCTGAGCAGAGCTCACCAAAAATTGTGCAGAACTATTTGCTTGGGAAAATGGGTGAAGATTTCCAAGAATTTGGGTACTGGACAATATACCCTTTACACATCCGATCATTTGCTTGCCTTCTTCGCTGATTATTTTATCAAAGCTGAGATTTTTCCTTTCTTTGCTCTGTTTTCTGCAGAACGGTGTATCAGGAATATTGTGAAGCCATGAGCACTCTGTCACTAGGAATCATGGAGCTACTCGGAATGAGTCTCGGCGTAAGCAGAGCTCATTTCAGGGAATTTTTTGAAGAAAACGATTCGATAATGAGACTTAATTACTACCCACCATGTAGAAAACCTGATCTTACATTAGGAACTGGACCTCATTGCGATCCAACATCCTTAACCATCCTTCACCAAGACCAAGTTGGCGGTCTTCAAGTGTTTGTAGACAATGAATGGCGTTTGATTCGCCCAAACTTCGATTCTTTTGTCGTTAACATTGGCGACACCTTCATGGTAAGCAATTACTTAAAACACCAACTGATTAGATGTGATGGTTAAATGCAATGATTAATTAGTCAAATCTGATTAATAATGTTGGTGTTTTTTGTTCTGTTCTTCAGGCTCTTTCCAATGGAAGATACAAGAGTTGCTTGCATCGAGCAGTGGTTAACAATCAGACACCAAGAAAGTCACTTGCCTTCTTCCTCTGTCCGAGGAACGACAAGTTAGTAACTCCACCAAGTGAATTAGTAGATTTCTGCAATCCCAGAATCTATCCAGATTTCACGTGGCCTATGCTACTGGAGTTTACACAGAAGCACTATAGAGCTGACATGAACACTCTTGAGATGTTCACGAATTGGGTTCAACAAAGAAGTAGCTGAACCAAAAGTTTTAAAAACACAGACTCGTTCAGTCTTTTTCTTCCTTAGACGGCTACATTTAAGAGAGTGAGGGAAAAAAAAAAACCAGCAAAATTTTACAGAGGAAAAAAAAAAAGCCATAGATTGTTCTGATAAATAGCTCTGGTCAAGAACAAAAATGGGCAAGTTAAGAGAGATATATGAAACAAATAAGATGCTGAATCGGCTAAAATTTTTGTACCCTCCTTTTGATTTTTAATTCTTAATGACATAGAAAGTTCTTCAATACAATTGTATCAAAAACAGATCAAGAACAGAGCATGCTCTGTTATACATTGCATCAAAAACAGATCAAGAACAGAGCATGCTCTGTTATACATTGCATCAAAAACAGATCAACAACAGAGCTTGCTCTGTGTTTCTTAGCAACTCTACTTACACGGCAATTATAATTTCCACTAAAAAGTTAAGACCATAATTTTGTTTTTGACAATAGTTTTAGTGGGATGGAACATGGGATATCAATTTTTTTAAAATTGAAAGCTTTAAATAACATTTTATAATTAATTCTTAATCTTTTAATTGCTCATACTTAATCTTATTCGAAACTCGATTCTTCTAAACAAAACGACATTGTTTTACTTAAAAGAATTGAATTTCAAACCGATACAAGCCTAAAGCTAGACCATGAGCTAGCCCATTAAAATCATTTCAATTTAGGTTCATGTGTTTTTAGTTGATAATTTTATAAAAATTAACATAATTTTTTCTTCATGTGAGCCGGTGAGTCTCTTTCTTTGAATCTAATCATCTCGTACAATAGAATAAACTAGACGATAATAATAATCAAGTAAAAAAGTTTATTAAAATTTGAAACTTAAAAAAGTCTAGTAATACGTAACTTTACTTCTAATTAATAAAAAAACAATATATTGTTCAATACTAAAATGGGAAAAAAGGAGAATCTCTTATTGTAGATATGTAATAACATTAAAATGGGTATTTTGTATTTTATTTTATTTTAAAGGATTATTTATGCAAATGGGTATTTTTTATTTTATTTTATTCCTCTAGCTTTCCATCAAACTTTCCATAGAATCAAAGAAACACTCCAAGGACTGCCTTCCAATATCGAAACTTGTCGTCTTCCGTGTCCCGTTTCTTTTGAAAATCCAAAAGGCCCTAAAGCCATGTGCTTTCTAGAGTTGGAACAGCTGGGTCAGCTCAAGTAGACAAAACAAACCGAACAGTTGTTTCTGTTTTTTTTAATTATTATTTTCATGTTATTTATCCTTTAATGTTAATTTGGGACTATATAATAAATTTCTCAAATTATTATTTCTATAATTATCACTTTTTTAGATAATATGATCACATAAAAATGAAATTGAAGTTATTAAAGATATAAATTAATATCTTATAAATTAATTAAAACAATTTTATAAATTAAAATAAATCATATCTCTTTAATTATATTTCAAAAATTTTAATTATATTTACTATTTATTTAATTTTATATCTATTAAATCTTTTAAAACTTAAACCTCTTATCTTACGAATTTAACTTTTAATTCTGACTCAATTCAACCCGATATCATTGAACCTAAACCCGGGTAACTATAGCTAGGGTTTCTTTTTTTGAAGAAGAAAAAGAATATAGGAAATGGCCCACAAAATAAATGATAGGTTCGCTAGAATCCACAAATAATTGACAGAGCTTTCTTTGGAATATGTTTTATTTTTATGGTTTCATTATTGTCGTTTTGTTCTATCTGGAGATTTGGATGGATTTGCAGTATTAAGCATTGGAAAGGAGTACTTACAACATTTGTCGTGGCCTTTGTCCTTGAATGCTGCAACATTCCTTCTCCTCATCTTATGACTTTAAAAAAGATGGTATAAATTTATTTAAAAAATTTTCTAAAATTTTTAAAATAAATTCATTTAATAATTAAAAACTCAACTCCACAGTAAAAACTTTGAATAAATTGACTTTTTATTTTAATTTATTTTAATAATTTTTATTGTGAAAATCGATCAGTTAATTAATTAGTTAGTTTTATTAATTAATTAATTTTTATTTTCAATTAAACTTTAAATTATTAGATAGGTGAGAATAGTATTTTTTTAATCGTATTTCAAATTTTTTAATTTTATTCAATCTTTAACAAGTTTTATGATTATTTAATACAAGTTAAACATCTAATCTTATTTATTTATTAATATTCTTTAAAACTAAAAAAAGGTTAAAAAATGAGTAAAGATAGGTGGTGTGCAAGCAATTATAAGTATAATTATAAAATAATCATTTATATGAATAAATCTATTTTATATTTTAGCATGCAAAATCTTTCTTACTCCAAATTTTTTCATAAAAAATCATTATAATTTTTGAAAATCATATCTTATAATTAAAATTTAAACTTGACAATAACTTATTATATATAATTTTTGAAAAGAAGAGTCATAAATATAAAAAGGTACTTTTAAACTATCTACACTTAAACTGATGTTCGCTTTTTATTCATCAATCAATCAGACGAGCTATTCAGTCATAAGCTTACTTTAAGAATAATAATTTCATATCTAACTCACTCATTCAAACCAAACCCTGATTGTCCTTGTTAGGTGTCATTAAAGCTTGTTTGATTAGTATCATTCAGCTAAAATGATCCCACTAGGTGTCTATGTATAAGTAGTAGCTTATGAGCTACCCTCCTCGCGAGCCTACACGTCTAGTCTAAAGCTTAAAGCTAACTTCATTCCTTCCTATTCATCAACACTCACTTTATCTTCTTTTAATGAAAGATCATTAAGCTTACAGCTAGCAAACGCACAAAGATTCAATCTTTCTTTCTTCCACCAAACTCACACTTATGAATAGTTTAAGAGATTAATAACACAATAAGTATATAATATTACAACTTTAACATGTTCTAACCTATTTTCGTTTCAAAACGACATCAGTTTAGATTTGTTTGCATATAAAATATTGTCATTTTAAGTTAAAACAGTGGCACAAAGGAATTGAGGAAGGAGACGTTATAGGTTTAGACAGCCGCCACAAGTAAGGACAACGACAGTCCCACACTCGTACTGGGTTCCAAAGGAGGTGGATGGATCACGTGGAAACATTTGTTGTTTATGCTGTCACGACCAGACCACCCCGTCCCTCCCTCCAACTAAATCCAATCCAATCCTGTTCTGTTTTTCATTTTCATGCTTCTTTCTCTATCGTCATCGTCGTCTTCTTCTTCTTCTTGTTCATCCGTTGTTGGTCTTTCAACAAAAACAATCAATACGACATTTTCTTGGGATTTCTTCCACACACTGCTCACCTGTCCCTACCGCTCATCCCACCTGTACCTCTCTTGTTTCTTCCCAAAACTCCACCACCTTCTCTCTCTTTCTTAATTGCTCTTTTATTAGTATAGAAACTAATAAAATGATATTAGTTTTATCAATCGAATTAGATTATATTAGATTGGGAAATTAGAAATTAAATCTAATTTAAAATTTATAAATTATTTTTTAAATATAGAAATATTTTAAATCTCGATCAAAACAATCTTTTCCTAATATTGTAATTAG
>JAOSBK010000006.1:39427817-39447338 GCA_027568895.1 Erythroxylum shatona | reverse complement strand
TCTCATTATCTGATCATGCATTCATGTATGGAATGCATCTCTCATAATCAATCAATCATGTCAAGAAGCATTTAGTTCGCCATATTCACATATAAGTAGCACTTCAATATCGCATTCATACATCAAGCCTCGGACCTTCATTGCCCAGCGTCAACATAATCAAATCACATTCATATCCTCATTCAAAACATATTCTAAAGGAAACAAATAATTGAGGGAAACCTCTAGGTTACTCATAGGTCGCTCCTGAAGCTACTGCTTGGAAGTTCCAATAACATCTGGATATTGATGTTCTAACTGTTCCTCTATATCAAGCAATATACACATATCACACTTTTGCACAAATTATAAGTGTTTGTTAATGCACATGTATGTATATGAAATATGCATAATGCATGTTCATAACAATTCCGTGCATTTTTTCATTATTCTCGTCACAAAATCAATCCAATATCAAAACTCACTTAAGTAGCATTTGTATGTAGGGTTTATACCTCAATAAACACTTTGAATCTAATTTCGTAACCCAATGAATCATTTCAAAATTTTCCAAAAACTTACTTTCAAGTCTACTATTCTTGATCATTTAGACAATGCAAATGAAGTAATTTGGTAACACATTCTTCTATAAAATTGTTCTCCTATCTCTTAAGTTTCTAATGACACTAAGATCATTCAATTTGGTTCAGTAATCTGAAAGTTACACCCTAAACATTTTCGGATTGTTTTTATACTAGAACATTATTTTGTACTAAACTTCCATCCAGAAATTAAAATTATTAGAGACTGAATTAAAACTCAATTTCTTTAGACAATTTGTAGCCATATGTCTCTAGTTTACTCCAAATCAAATATTACATTTAGATAACTACAGAGCAAGTTATACTTAAAATATCGAAGCATGTTTAAGTTATGTAGGAAAGTTTGCCGCAGCGAAGCCAAAAGTTGGTTGCGGCGAACTTTTTTCGAGAGCAAATTTCTGGTGAAATATTGCAAGTTTGCCACAACGAACCCAAGAGTTGGCCACGACGAACTGTTCCCGAGAGGAAAATTCCTTGGAAAATCTTACAAGTTGGCCGCGGCAAAACCAAGAGTTAGTCGCAGTGAACTTTCACAAAAGCATACGCAGTGAACATGCTACTGCGTTTTATTCATCTTCTTCTCTTATTTTTCTCTATCTAACATTTACAATTTGATTCTACTCTCATTTTCGACTTCCATTTAAACTCCAATCTTTCACAAACAAAAATCCAAAATCCAAACTTAAATAAAAATCATCATAAACAGAAAAAATCCATCCACGCATATCACCTTCGCATTTTCTGCATTTTATTTTTCTCCATCTCTTCATTTTTCTTCTTCTCCAAGTTTCATTTTAAACAATCTTTCTCATCTCTAAACACCATCATACACCTATCTCTTAACTCCAAATCTCAAAACTCACGTATATACATATATACACAGTGAAAACAAAACCTTCACTTCTGTTTTCCTCAAAATGTTTATGCACCTTGTTATACATGTTTTCTATGATCTTTCAACTTCAAAATCATCTCTACAACCTCTTATAACATATTCAAAATCGAAAAATCAACAAATCAAAATTTCCATCCTATTTTCACCGTGAACATGAAAATGTCGAATATGCACTAACAACTAATTCACCAAATTTAATTCATATATCAGCAACTCATAAAGATTTACACCATACTTACTTGATTTAGCTTCAAATTCTTCAAAATCTCATTCACTCCTAGCTTCACACACAACCCACGATTATCATCTTGAAGGTTGGAAGGTTTAGGTTTTCTTATGGAAATGAAGATAACATAAAAGAAGTAACAAGTGAAAAATGGAAGCAAGGTTCAATATTGATGATGGTTGGGTACACAATTCATGAAGAAGGAGAAGAGAAGCCCATGAAAAAGATGAAGCAAAAGTTAAAAATGAAAGACATAACAATTACCTTGGTCTTTCAAGTGAAAGAACCGTGAGAGAGAGGGGTGGTGAGTGGTAGTGACACTTGTCACTGCCACTTGTCATCTTCTTATGATCCCAAATGGACCCTTATTAAAAATTAGTCTAATCGAATCTAATTTTTACTCCAATTGTCTCATAATTTTCAATGACACTTGTAAATAAATCCATAAGTCATTTATCAAAATTTTCATTACAAATTAACAGTAAATTCTACTACTATTTATCAGTTGTCTTACTACTTGACATTTTTTCTAGTCAAAAAATACCCAAATTTTCAGAATTTTTTTTAAAATTTACCAAAAATTCTAAACCCATAAATATACTCTTCAAATCAATTTTCAACATATAAAAACCACAATTCTCAATATAATCACATTTATAAACAATTATACAAGGAATATGTCAATGAATGCATGTACTATTATTTTCATGTGCAAAAATTCAATATTCACATGTATGTGCATATCAAATAATGCATGAGCATGAAATGCATTTTTTAATCTCTCATGTTTACTATTCTAGCCTCAACAAGAGTAACGGGATGTTACACATCATCATTAGAAATTCTTAGGAATAAACCAAACTAACTAAGACATATTCTATTATATTCCTAAGAATAACCATTCTATTTTTTATCTATTCTAGCAGGTGAACCAAAACCCTGATAGAGGTCAATGATATCTAGAGTAAGATCGTTAAGACCTAAACTCTTTCTAACATTAAACTTCAAATATGGGGTAGAGCATTAACATTTTTGGTGTGCTAACAAAAGAAAAAAAGGGCATTTTTTAATTTATTACATATGTACTAGGCAATATTTTAAAAATTAGGTCGAAAGTTAAATTGATAAAATAAAAAATTTAATATTTAAAAGGTTCAATCGATATTAGATGTCATAAAATTGATTACAGATTGAATAAAATTAAAAAAATTTAAAAATAATTAAAAAAGACTATACTCACATGAATTTTAAATTTTATTTAGAAAAGAAATTGTTAAATATAAATTAATCAGTTTATTATAGTTTATGAAAACTTACCGATTAATTAATAAATTGATTGGCTTTTAAGAAAAAAGATTGTTAAATGAAATCAAATTAAAAAGTTCAAATTTGAATTTGAACTTTTTTTAATTTTAGATCATACCCGAATTCGGACTCTATTGTCCAACTTGAATTACAACATGAATATGTTAAATATAAATAAAGTCATTTTAAATAAAATGATACAGTTTTTATAATAAAATTTAATTAAATTTTAAAAAATTGAATTTGTTATTGTTCAATTAAATTCTAAAATAATTAAATTTAATTAAACTCAAATTCAAATCTTAAGTATTAAGATTGTTCGGTCCTCGAATCAAACTTAAATCCTTACAAAAGAATTTGGATCAAATTCAAGTCAAGGAAGGCGGATCCACGATAATGTCATTAAGTATATAACACTAAAGATGAACGGGATGGACAAATACAGGATTCCATCCCATCGTCCAAATGATCCGATGGTTTTTTTTTTAATTCGCTGATATTTCTTTCCTTCTGGATGATCCTACCATCCATTGTTTTCCTCTGATTATTTGTTCTATGAATTCCAATTATGAATTTTTCAATTAAACAAAAAGGTTAAATTTAAAGTTTTGAAGAGAGCAAATTTGCATAAAATAAGAAAGTTGATTATGAAATAACGGAGCAATTAAATAATTAGTGCATATATTTTTTGTGATTTTTAATTAAATTTATAATTTAAAATCCTTAAATTATAGTTAATTAATTAATTTGATTTAATTAATTGTAATTAGAATATAATTAATTAATTGATTGATTATTTGTTACATATTAATATTTAATATATATGTTAGTCATCAGGTTGTATTATTAATTGTTAATTATTATATAATAATATTTAGCTAAATAGTCATAGTCACAAACGTGACTCCCATGCTCGGTTGTTAAGTCACAACAGTGCATTATATTTTGTTTGTTACCAACACCTATATAATTTAATAACATTAAAATATTATCAATTTGTTGATTAATTATGTCACAATTAATTATAATATACTTAACACATATACGAAAGAATTAATTAATTAAAATATAATTAATTAATTAACTAATTAGGGAGTCACGCACAACAGTACATTTTATTTTGTTTGTTACGAGCACCTATATAATTTAATAACATTAAATATTATCAATTTGTTAATTAATTATATCATAATTAATTATAATATACTTAACACATATACGAAAGAAGTAATTAATTAAAATGTAATTAATTAGTTTTGGTATAAATAATGATAATTAGAATATAATAAATTTATTGATTTATTAAAATACAATTTATTTATGAATTAATTATTGATCGTTAACCCGTGTTTTGAAAACCGGACCGAACCGATCGGTTGGACTGGAGAACCAGTGACTCGGAGTATGAAACGATCTGGTTTAACCCATGTTTTTTGTGAGTAATTGGCCCGTTCAGTTTGCGGTCGGACCGGTAAAAACCGCTGAATCGGTGAAAGAAAGGACCATTCGATCCATTTAAAATGTCTTGATTTTGATGATTTCAACTTGAATGAATATTATGATTGATCTTTGTCTTTTAATCTTTTTGATGAAATATGACTAATGAGCTTTATTGTCTTATTTTGTACTGTGTTGGTGAACTTTTAAAAAAAACTTGTATATTTTGAAGTTTGAAGATTTAAGTTAAGTTTACAATTAGATAAATAATTAAATAGTTTGTTTAAAAATTATCTTATATATAATATATATATAATAAAAATTTATAAATTTATTAATTAGCGGTTCGATTACGGTTGAATTCCGGTTGAACCATTGACTCTTAAATCAGTTGCTTCTCCGGTTCAGTCACCGGTCCGATTTTTAAAACATTATCGTTAACTAATATGTTTATTCAGTTATAATTAATAATAATTAATTAATCGATGTACGAAATAAAATACAATTATCTTATTAATTAGTACCTATTAATATTTAGTATATGTGTTACTCATCATCCTGCATTATTAACTAATTAGGTCATATATTTTTATCATTTTTAATTTAATATATTTTTATAAATAATTATTTTACTAATTAAAATATAATTAATAGATTGATTAGTTAACATTAATTAAGTAACATTAATTGATTAGTTAACATTAATAAATTAATTAATCGGTCTTATTCTTAACTAATACCAAGCTAAGTAGGTGAAAAGGAGGTAGTAATTAGGAAGGAATTGTTTGTATTTATGGAGTGATAAGGATACGTGTGAGTAATATTACTAAAAGTTAAACCAGTAAGATAATAAATTTAAAGCTTAAAGAATTTAACTGATATTAAATTGTCATAAAATTTGTTAAACATTGAATAAAATTAAATAATTTAAAATATAAATGAAAGAAATTATTCTTATTTAGCGAAGAATTTGAAATTTAATTAAAAAAGATTGTTAAATAAAAATTAATCGATTTATTTTAATTTACACAAACTTATTAATTTGTAAAAAAAATTGATTAATTAATAAATTTTTATATTTTTAACAATAAAAATTATTAAAATAAATTAAATCAAAAAATAAAATATTTAAAATAATTCAAAAATTTTAAAATTAAACCGATATAATTAAAATTTTTAATCATTACATCACATGTGAGTATATTTATAGCATAGGTCCCTATCTTTTGTATTCCATCGAAACCAACAATGACTAAAATAGTAAATCAAGGTAAATTGCAAAATTGAGATATTTATATGTACTTTACATTTTTATTTTATTTTTTATATTTTTAAAATTACCACATAATCCATATTCACAATAATTATAACACATTTCTACAATTACCACATAACTCTTTATTGAATCATGAAATGATTTAAGTATTCCCAGAAAGGTAACGACAAATCCTACGTCGATGACATTAAAAGCAGCAAGCAACTCTCGATCCATTAACGACTGAAACAGACACATCAATGGAAAGAAGATAACTTCAACTACTATGATATTAATGCTTTGAATTGACATACCACTTGTCCATTACTGGCTCAAGCATGAAGCTTTTCAAGGTCTTCAAAAATGGCGTAAGCCAAGAGGTCGGAGCAAATTCTCCGACGTGAACAAGTTCTGCATCAAAATAACTCAGAACTTGTACGCCCTTTTCTTTCATCAACTTAGCTAGCTCTCTTTGTCGATCTATGAGTATATCACCATCACCTCCGGCCACTATTACCTTCCAACCCAACTTCCTGATCTCTTCTAATAACGCAGACCCACCTCCCACTGTTGGATTGGAATACTCGTGATCACGATCAGCCCCAGTTGGCAACGCCAACTCCCACAAGAGATCGGTTGCGATCAGAGGAATAAAAGGATTGTTGACCAATCGGATTTCGGACGCAGACCTCTCAACCCCACCAAAGAATGGTTGGTACAATATCAGCCCTCGGATCTTCAAGGGCTCCAGATCATCAACCGCGGCCCGTAAACCGACGTTATACGCCAGGTTACCCCCTGCACTAGATCCCATGAGAAAACATTTATTATAGTCAGCGTATTCTCTCAGCCACTCATCGTTGCCGGCTTTGACCCAGTGGAGAACCTCCACGCCGTCGTCGTAGGCAGCAGGAAGTCTGTGTTCCGGAGCGTTGCGATACTCGAATGACACTACAATAACGTTGAGTTCAGAAGCCATCCTGAAGCAAAAGCCATGAACCGGGCTTGCGGACGGACTAAATAGAATAACGAACCCTCCACCGTGAAAAAACACAAGGAGAGGAAGTTTGCTGGTGGTGGTGGTGTTGGGTGAATTAATAGCCTGCCGGGGTAAATATATTCGAGCCCAAGTGTTGTTTGACTGGTTGATGGTCACGTCTTTGGAGAAAACTAGGGTGGGATCGCTCAGATCCGGTGTTGGTGGGACTTGTTCAAGTTTAAGCAGGCGTGTGATTGTGCCGTCAGGGTTGGGGACGATTTGGAGTTTCCTGTAAGCGTCCATGTTTGGACCTTGAGTTGACATGTCGCAGAACGCTTACTGCAAGAAAGAGGGTACCAGAGTCTGCTTAAAAGTTCGTGTTTATGCAAGTGAGTCTACCCTCCAACAAGTTACGAGCGTAGAATATTCCAGACGAGGGAATGACTCGAAAGTGTCACCATATATATATATTTGATACAAAGGAAAAGAAGCTAGTACAAACTATCTAACGCAAAAATCGGCGGTAAAATGTGCCGTGCCAATCCCAGCAAATGAAGTCCAAAGCTGTCAGTGGAAACTCTTGTAAGATATATAATCCTAGACTACAAGGGTTGCAAGCGAGACTAAATAATCCGCACTCTGATTCTCTTTTTGATAAATGTGCTGAAAATGTACCTGTCAGCTTTGGTGGAGCAATACACGAATACTTATCACCAGAGTAAGTTCAACAGGTAAAAGTATAAGGCAAGAGACAGAATATTGATTACCTCGAGGGAATTCACTTCCAAGATGACTTGACAATAGCCCAAGGTCTAAGCCAGTTGGAGGCCCGCGTGGATTTCGCCTAACTTTGCACTACGCGGGGATTCGCTGGGCATGTGCTGTAGGAAACCGCCACACCACTGGCCTTGCCAGTCCCTAATAAGCCTCCCAACAGTAGAAACTGTACCCCCGCATTTTACAGCCCCATCAATATTTAGATTAACCTAGTCCGTCGGTGGTTTGGACCATCCTGCTAACTGGTCCAGGAATAAACCTTGGGTCGAGAACACACAATTTTCCGCTACCCAAGCCCTTTCAATACCATTGACGTAGGCGAATACACTGCGGTCCCCTGCAGTCGGCCACGTTAATGCGGATTTAAACACACTTTTGTTACGCCAATACCATAGGAGCCAGTAGGTAACGCCAAAAAGTGTGGCCCAATCAAAATGTCTATTCTCGTGGTGTGCTGTAAGATTAGACTGTACCCACCTCAACTCATCATACAGGAAGAATTTCGGATCCTCTACCGCCGTGGGAAATTTGGCCTAGAGTGCTTTAACACGCATACAATCTCGAAGAGCGTGGAGGATTGTTTCAGTTTGGCCACAGTAGTGACAACAGCTATCTGTAGCAATATGGCGAAGCGCCCGTTGGTGATTAGTGAGCAGTTTTTCTTTGGCCAGCAATCATAGAAATGCCTGAATTCTCCGAGGCTCTGCCCATTTCCAGATAGCCTCCCATAGTTGACTGTGCTCGTCAGTGGTATCCCCTTCAAGTAAGTCATACGCAGATGCTACAGTGAATTGTCCATGCGAAGTCTTTCCCTACTGGAAAGTATCGTCTATGGTGGGATTGTCGTGAGTGGGGGTCGCCGCAATAGCTAGGCATACAATAGAGGGGAGATAGTGCTGAAAGAGATGTCACTGCCACGTACCATGGGCATTCTTGAAATCTGCCCATTTTAAATAGCTTTACCTTATTTTTATTTTATAATATTACATGCAATAATATATGAAAACAGTATCATTTTATTGTAAAAACAGTATCATTTTATTTAAAATGACTTTATTTATATTTAACATATTTATGTTGTAATTTAAGTTAGACTATAGAATCTAAATTCGGTTATGATCTAAAATTTGAAAAATAAGGTTTAAAATCGACTAGTTCATCTCAAGCTAAGCTCGTTGAATTCATATCGAACTACTTCTTCGTTATTTTCTTACAATTGATAGTTCTTTTTAAATATACAATATAACGAGTACTATTTTTTTTAATTTTAAAGATTCTCTTTACGAGAAAGCTTTTATTTTTAATATGAAATGAATACCTGTCTAATAATATTAAATTGTAAAAATAGTGATCTTGATAATGGTAAAGACTTATTTAAATTTTTTGTAAAATATTAAAGTGTAAATTACACATTTAATCTAAAAAATGGTCGACTAAGAATATAGAAATATGTTTTAAAAATTTAATATACTAATTTCGGCATGTCAAATAATTGACTCTGGCTCCGTTAATTTTTTTTTTATCCCTGTAAGTTGGGTAAACCAAAATTTAACAAAGTTTTAAAAATAATTACATTTTAAAATTTTTTAAAATATAAGTTAGTTTGTCATTTTAATAATTTTATTTAAATAAATTTGATATTAATTTAAGGGACTCCTTGTTTCCACTTTTAATTTTAATTTTTAACTTCAGTAACAAAATTTGTTTGTTTAATTTTTTTTAATTTTGTTTTTAGTTTATTTCACTTTTTAAAAATTATAAAAAGTATTTTTGTTTTTGCCTTTTTGATATCTGATGTACTATCCACTAAACAATATATTGTTTAATTATTGAATACATTAATTATTAATAAGAGCTATGACTAATTTAATTTAATATATGTTTTTAATTAACAAAAAATAATAATTAGTGTGAATTATGAATAATTTTATTTAAATTTTGTAATTAAATTATAATTAATTATTATTAATAAATATAGTTAAATTAAAAATGTTTTCAAAATATATCAATTTCAATAAAATTGGATTTAATAATTAAAATATATTTAAAATAAATATTAATTTTTAAACTATTAATTTTAATAAAATGTATTAATAAATATTATCTAAGAGATTAAACTAAACTTATTTAATTAAAATATCTTATCTCTAAATTTTATCTAATATGTAAATAAAAATATAAACATTAACAACCTAACTTTTTGTTTTGTTCATGTTTTTAATTTTTAATTTTTATTTTTAAATTTAGTAAAAACAATTGTTTGTTTTAATTTCTGTTTTTGATTTTAGTTTCTTTCAGTTTTTAAAATTGATAAAATCTACAAACATTTTGTTCTTGTTTTTTTTCATAATCTAGTTTAATATCAACTAAATACGTATTATTTAATTATTTAATATATTAATTATTAATAAAAATAATAGATAATTTAACTTAATGTTATATATTTAATTAATTTAACTTCAAGGTTTTGTATATCACCGTAAAATCACTATCATTTATTGTACGTATCATTCGAAGACAAGTTGATTAACAATTAGCTCCATGAAGTTGACTTAGCGTACACTAACTAATTTACGAGTTAATTATCTTGTATCGCTTGGTTTTTGTTATGGCCCGAGCTCACGTAAGCCTATAAATGGCGGCAACAATAATAAAAATAATAATAATGAAGAGTACTATGTTAAAAATTAAATTAAAAGTTAAATTGGTAAGATAATAGATTTAAAATTTAAAAAATTTAACCGATATTAAACTATAATAAAATCGATTAAATATTGAATAAAATTAAATAATTTGAAATATAATTGAAAGAAGTTATTCTTATTCAGCGAAAAATTTAAAATTTAATTAAAAAAGATTATTAAAAAAATTAATCAATTTATTGTGATTTACCAAAATTTATTAATTTGTCAAAAATGATTGATTAATTAATAAACTAATATGTTTTTAATAAAAAGAATTATTAAACTAAATTGAATCGAAAACTTAAAAATTTAAGACAATTCAAGTTTTTTAAAATTAAACTGAATAATTAAACTTTTTAATCATTACGTGTATATTTATAACTTATGGCCCTATCTTTTGTATTCCATCGTAACAAACAATGACTAAAATAGTAAATCAAGGTAAATTGCAAAATTGAGATATTTATATGTACTTTACATTTTTATTTTATTTTTTATATTTTTAAAATTACCACAAAATCCATATTCACAATAATTATAACACATTTCTACAATTACCACATAACTCTTTATTGAATCATAATGATTTAAGTATTCCCAGAAATGTTGAAGAAGGAGAAATAAAAACGATTCACAAAAGTAAGATAATTATTATGACTTGAAAAGTGGGCTGTTTCTTGATAAATTAAAAACAGAACAGGCTTGCCTTATATAGGCTTACAATCAAACGATGAGTTAGAAATTTGCGGACTTACTACTCTAATAACGTAAACAACACAACTGGACCCTCTAACTAATCAAATCACAAAACAACCGGTCACTATCTTAACTTAATAACAAATTACAGACCAAGTCAAACAGATAAGACTTTGAATCATGCTTCAACAAGAAAGGTAACGACAAATCCTACGTCGATGACATTAAAAGCAGCAAGCAACTCTCGATCCATTGATGACTGAAACAGACACATCAATGGAAAGAAGATAACTTTAACATTCACATGCAAATTGCCTTCTTTTATTCTTTCGTGGTCAGAACTTATGCATTCATTTTAGCTTCACATACTTATCTGTTTCCAGTGGCCCCCATCAAGTGATTGTTTGTAATGGACAAACCCTTCCCTTCTCCTCCACTGATAATGTCACCTTATCCACTACCATTCGCCCTCTTCACCTAAACAATGTCTTAATTGTTCCCGATCTTACTGTCAATTTACTTTCTTTAGCTAAATTTGTTAAAGATAATTCCTGCCTTATTCAATTTAAGACATTTGGTTATATTGTGAAGGATCTCAATACCAATACACCACTATTTGCTGGATCCATCCACAATAATCTTTATCCTATGCAGATCCCACTTCGTTTTCAAAATCCAATTGCTTTCCAAGCTGCTTCCACTTCATTCAATCTGTGGCATCAACGTCTAGATCATCTTTGCTCAATCACACTCTTCAGACTATCTCTCCCTTTCAAATTATAATCAAATATACTAAATAATTGTACTTCCTGCTTAATAAGAAAAAGCAATCGTCTTCCTTTTAAATTATTATCTCGTGTTTCCACTATGCCGTTACAACTTATTCATTGTGATATTTGAGGTCCCTCTCCATCTCTTTCAATTTCTAGTTAACAATATTTCATTCTTTTCATTTATGACTTTAGTCGCTACACCTGGATCTTTCCTTTAAATCTCAAAAGTCAAGCTCTTTCTTAATTCCAAATTTTCAAAACTATAACTAAAAAGTTTTTTTCATCCACCATTAAAGTTTTCAATGCGATGAAGCTCCTGAACTTATTAAAGGTCCCTTTGCCACTTTTTTAAGTACACATAGCATCTCTTACCACATTTCTTGTCCTCACACCCCACAATAAAATGGCCTTGCTGAGCGCAAAATTCGTCACATAACTGAAACTGATTCCTTACTATTCTTTTTCATGTTTCTCTACCTAAATTATTCTGGTTCGATGCATTTTTCACAGCCACCTACCTCATTAATCTTTTTCCTATACTTGTCCTCAATCAAAAGTCCCCTCATGAAGCTCTTTTTCTCAATCCACCTTATCTCTCTCACGTTCGTGTGTTTGGGTGTGTTTGTTTCCTTTTCTTTGATCCCAACGTCCACAAACTCACTCCAAATTCCTTGCAGTGTGTCTTTATTGGGTATTCCTTACAATACAAAAGTTATCGCTGCTTTGATCCTATTACCTTCAAAATTAAATTTACATCTCATGTCATATCCGCTTTCTTGAAACTATCTTTCCCTTTGCTACTTCCTCCTCACCCACATCCTCAACATCTTCGCCCTCTATCATTTCCCTTCCACTGCCTGTACCACCCTCTTCTCCACCACCCCCAAACATACCATCTCTACCACCTCAACATCATATAACCAGCCGCACACGTGATAACACTCGTGTTCCTAGGATCCTTTACGACCATGTTACCTATTCTACTTTTACGCAAATTTCAAACAAACCAGTTGATGAGTTTAATGCTCTACAATGTAATCATACATGGATCCTTGTTTCTCCACCTCCTAATGCTAATACTGTTGGATGTAAATGGGCTTTTAGGACAAAACGAAATTCTGATGGTACCCTAAATCGATACAAAGTCTGTCTTATTGCCAAAGGATATCACCAAACTCCTGGTCTTGACTACACTGACACCTTTAGTCCTGTTATCAAACCCACAACTATTCGCCTCATCCTTATCGTTGTCCTATCCAAAAATTGGCTCATTCGTCAACTTGATGTCCACAATGTTTTTCTCAATGGGGATCTTCACGAACCAGTTTTCATGGCTTAACCCCCTAGCTTTATTGACCCTCATCGACCTTCTCATGTATGTCATCTTCACAAAACTCTTTAAGATCTGAAACAAGCTTCACGAGCCTGGTTTTACCGCTTAAGTCACAAACTACTTGAACTCAATTTCACTTCCATCAAATCTGATACATCTTTATTTGTTCACCCAACCTCCTCCCATACCACGTACCTCCTAGTTTATGTTGATGATATCTTAATCACTGGCTCCTCACCATCTTTTCTTACAAATCTCATTATTGAACTTAACTCTGCATTCTGTATCAAAGACGTCGTTCCTCTTCATTACTTTCTTGGCATAGAAGCTCCAACCACACCTACAAGCCTTCTCCTTGCCCAAGCTAAGTATACTAAAGATCTTCTTCTCTACACAGGTCTAACCCAGTCCAAACTAGCCATTGCACCCCTTGACCCTTTTAAGTATAGAAGCACTGTTGGTGCCCTCCACTAACTTTGTCTTACTCTTCCTGACATTCAATTTGTAGTTAATAAAGTTTCTCAGTTTCTCCATTGTCCTACTGACATTCACTGGACTGCTGTTAAAAGGATACTTCGATACCTTCGTTCCACATCCTTCTTTGGTATCCATTTAACTCACACAATCTCTCTCTCTATTAATACATAATGTAATGCTGATTAGGCAGGGTGTCCTAATAATCGTCGATCTAGATATGGTTATTGTATCTTCTTGGGTCCAAACCTCATCTCCTGGATTACCAAGAAATAACCCACTGTTGTTAGTTCCAGCACTGACGTCGAATATCGAAGTATTGCTTTTGCTATTGCTGAAGTTTGTTGGCTTAAATCTCTTCTTGGAGAAATTAGCTTCTCTCACCTCCCACCGACCTTTTGGTGTGACAATTTAGGCGTCACGTTTCTTGCTGCCAATCCCATCACTCATACTCGTACAAAGCATATTGAAATTGATATTCATTTCGTCAGAGATTTAGTTACCAACAAAGCATTATCAATTCAACATTTTCCTTCGAGTCATCAAATTGCTAACATCATGACTAAGGCTTTACCTTCATCCGCTTTTCAAAATTTTCGTGACAATCTCATTGTGGCTACCCACTGTGAACTTGAGGGGGACAGATAAAGATATGTAGATATATGTAGATCTTCATACAATCCCAATAGCACATGTATCATTTTCTCTTTGATATGTGTTTATCGCCTTGATTTTATCTTGTGTATCTCAATTGATTTTCATTATCTTTTTCAATATTACAAACATGTATAAATATAATGTAAAATTATTCAGCATAATATACAAAAAATATACAATACATTCAGCATAATTTTTTTGGAATGCAGCAAACTCCTGAGTCAACTGTGGCCCCCTGTTAGGGGATGTATCACGCAACGAAGGGGAATTAGTCACCGACTTCGACCCAGTAGATACCTCCCGGGGAGAAAAAAAAAAAGAGCTTATGCATTCATTCTAGCCATAATCACTAAATATATATGGCTAAATAAAATTTTTCATGAACATGAAAAATTCCGTAGCCTTTGCAGGTTCCAACACGTCTCCATGATGCCCTCCACGAAAATACTCCATGACTTGTATGCCCTTTTCTTTCATCAACTTCCCCAAATCTCTCTGTCGGTCAAATAAGACATCCCCATTGTTGGCAAGTATCATCACTGTCCAGTTCAACGTCCGGATTTTGTCTAATCCCTTTGACCCATCTCCAACCATAGGATTCGAATACTCGTGATCACGGTCAGCCCCAATCGGCAGGGACAAGTCCCACATGAGATCAGTCACAGACAGTGGCAAAATCATGTCATTGACCGACCGTAACTCTGACTCCGACCTCTCGACCCCCCCAAAGAACGGATGCTGCAATATCAGTCCTTTGATCTTCAAAGGCTCAAGGTCAGCAGTTGCCATAGCGGCACGTAAGCCAACATGGTACGCTATGTTACCTCCCGCGCTATTCCCAACGATAAAGCACTTACTGTAATCACCGTATTTTCTCAGCCACTCCTCGTCGGAGGTTTTCAACCAGTGTAAGGCCTCAAACGTGTCGTCGTAGGCTGCAGGTAGCTTGTGTTCCGGCGTGAGCCGATACTCCACGGAAACAACCATAGCGGTAAGTTCACGAGCCATTTGAAAGCAATGATCATGCATCATCTTTGACCCTGCACTGAAGAAAGCGAACCCTCCGCCATGAAGGTACACAATAAGGGGAAGCTTGTTGATGGTAGGTGAAACAAGCGCTTCTCGGGGTAAGTATACTCGGACCCAAGTGTTGTTTGATGGGTTGACCGTGATGTCTTTGCTGAGAACTTCTGTTGCAGAGTTGGGATCAGGTGTCGGTGGGGCTTCAGGAAACTCGAGCAGGCGAGTGATCGTTCCGTCCGAGTTCTTGACGATTT
The DNA here is from genome assembly GCA_027568895.1 of Erythroxylum shatona. Lineage (NCBI taxonomy): Eukaryota > Viridiplantae > Streptophyta > Magnoliopsida > Malpighiales > Erythroxylaceae > Erythroxylum > Erythroxylum shatona. Next base: position 39,431,989 of record JAOSBK010000006.1, on the reverse strand, counting down.
TGAGATGCTCGAAAGGATCTATAATGGAAGCTTGATCAGAAACACCGTCAAGCTTAAGCAGGGTTTTCCGGTTTTCAAGGTTGTCTGGAACATTTTCGGTTTCGGGGAGGTGGCTGTTAGAACTCATGGTGTTCGCTAAACCGACACTTGAATTGATGTTACTACATTGTAATCTGTCTTTTAATTGGACCGTCACATTTGTAGAATAATTGGTTTTTATTTTAAAATTTAACATATTTAAATAAATACAAGATATTTACAAAGCAATATCTTGACAAGTCAACTTCAAGGTTTTGTATATCACCGTAAAATCACTATCATTTGTTAACAAGTCAATAGTTGATAAAGAAGTCTTCTAATTTGTCGATCATATTATTTCAATAATTTTAATTGCAAATTTTGGCATCTTCTTCTGCAAGTTGCCATGACTCTTGATATTCATTGTAAGAACGGACAATGAATGATGGTCCAAAGTTTGTTGAAGCAATTTAATAATGGGTCACTCGTAGCCATCAAACCAAAAACATACATAAGTATATGCCAAGAATTATAAGTAGAATAACTTGAGATTAATTAAAAAAAAAGAGTTATTACATTTCAACTAAACATAAAAACGGAAAATAATTACCTTCATCAAGCAAATTAACACTATTTCTATAATGTAACTCTATATAGATGCATTAAAAAGTCAGTGTTTGCCTACCAATATCGCCAGCCAAATAATATATCTCATACAAATAAGATATTGAAACATGCAAAATTGTATTCAGTCCACAAATAACAAATGATTCTTACAATTTTTTTTTCAATGGTAAGAGTGCGTAATCAATTTCCTTCAGCCAAGTCTTTAACACTAACTACTGATATTTATATCTGTAAAGCTACTCTGTTTTACTATGTTTGTTTCTTATTACTGTACATAGTTAGTTTGTTTGTTAATTAGCTGAATAACCAACGTTTCTCTTGACTGGATAGTTGTAAATGTATTTAAGACTCACAGATTCGAGCTTATAGTTAATTAAGAAGAAAGAGTGAGAAACTTAGTTTTCTCTCACTAAACCTCTCTGTCATATTTCTATATGGTATCAGAGCTATCATAACCGTTTTCAGCGGTTTCTATCAGTGACGGTGAGGTGAACGACGTTTCAAGAACTATACCTTCAAGATGACCACGAATCCGAAGAAAGAATCAGACAATCCAGGTGCTAGTCTTGTAACTACACCATTGAACGGTTTCAATTACAAGACATGGAGTACGTCCATGAAGAAGGCCCTAGCGGCGAAACACAAACTTGGTTATATAACTGGCAAGATCCAGATACCAGCTGAGGATGTGGCAGATTATGAAGAAATTATGAGCGCCAATGCCATGGTTGAATCCTGGATATTGAACTCGATGACGATAGATCTGCATGATGCTTTTTTGTATGTCTCTTCTGCCAAGGATCTGTGGGATAAACTTACAAATAGATTTGGTGATTCTACGGGGCCACAAGAGTATCAAATCAGAAGAGAAATAGGAAGCATTTCGCAAGGTCATTCTAGCCTCTCGATGTATTTCACCAGACTGTGCAAATTATGGGATGAATTACAGTGTATTATACCTGTACCTCAGTGCATTTGTGGTTGTTGTACATGTGATGTTTCGGGCAAGATTATGAAGATTAATGATAATGCCAAGATCATTCAGTTTCTAATGGGATTGAATGAGTCTTACAATCATGTTAAGAATCAAATTCTCATGATGGAACCATATCCTAACATAGATAAAGTGTATTCCATGCTAATGAATGTTAAGAAACAAAGTCAGGTTTCGGATTCCTTTGGTGACTTAACAGAGGGGAGTGCACTTATGGTGGGTTCTAGATCTACAGCAAATGTTCCTGTAGGGAAAACAAGTGGCAAGAAAAAGGAAGGGAAAGTTGATAAAGAAGATAAGAAATGTTCTTTTTGCAAGATGAATGGACATACTCAGGATACATGCTTCAAATTGCATGGTTATCCAGAATGGTATGTTGATCTTAAAAGGCAACGGAAGAAGTCTGGAGGGAAAATCAGACAAGTGAATTTGGCGGAAACACCGTTAGATGATAGTGAAGATGATACTGACGGTTTAAATATGAGAGCTATTATTCAACAGGAGTTGTCAAAGATGTTGAAGGAAAAGCCACAGATACAGATGCAAAACATGGAAAAGGTGAATTTTGGGGCTGATTTTGCAGGTACCACTTCTGATCTTGAACAGATCTTTTAAAAAAAAATGGGTCTTGTTGGATAGTAGATACTGGCGCTAGTGTACATCTTTCAGGAAATGCTTCTTTGTTTAGTAAGTTGGTTTCAATGCTGAAGCCATCTAGTGTTAGCTTACCAGATGGTTCAATTAAGAAGGTTACCATGATGGGCGATATCAGACTTAGCAAGGATATTTTGTTGAAGCACGTTTTTTATGTTCCAAGTTTCAAATATAACTTGCTGTCTGTGAACAGACTTTTAAGGAGTACAGATGGTGTTTTCACGTTCTACCCATCCTGTTGTGTTTTACAGGACTCGAAATCTAATCGAAGGGTAGCTGTTGGACATGCTATTGGTCATTTGTACTACTTTACTGCAGATTCTTTCACTGTTTTAAATAAGGTGGATTTTGTACCTAGAGCTAATGATACCATTGCTGTTCATTGTTTGAGTAAGGATGTCGAGAATGTAAATAGTGTTGATTCTGTTGAATTGTGGCATAGAAGGTTGGGGCATCCCTATTTTGAGGTTGTACAGAAGTTTTCTTTTGTGAATAAAACCTTGAGCCATTCTGATGTTGTTTGTGATGTTTGTGCAAAAGCAAAACAGTCTCACATGACATTTCCAGTTAGTGACAGCTATAGTAAGCATCTTTTTGAACTAATTCATGTTGATGTTTGGGGTCTTTATCGCTGGCCATCATTAACAGGAGCATCCTATTTTTTAACCATTGTTGAAGATTGCAGTAGGGTTACTTTTACATTTCTTATGCAAGCTAAGGATCAAGTTAGCTCCATCCTTAACAAGTTTGTTGCTATGGTAAAGACTCAGTATAATTGTGCTATTAAGATTGTTCGGACAGATAATGGAGGAGAGTTCGTGGGATCCAATTGTCAGCAGATTTTTATTGATCATGGTATTATTCATCAACGCTCTTGTGTCTATTCCCCACAGCAGAATGGCAGGGTCGAAAGGAAGCATAGACACATCATTCAAGTGGCCAGAGCTTTACTGCATCAAGCTCATATGACCAACGTGTTCTGGGGTGAAGCCATTTTGCATGCTACGTACTTAATAAATCATTTGCCTACAGTAACTCTACGGTGGCGAGCTCCCTCTGAGGTTCTATTGGGACGCCCGACTTGGACATTTAAAGATCTTCGGATGTTTATGTTATTCCACTGATTCTACTCCACATAAGGATAAGTTTGAGGCTAGAGCTCATAAATGCATTTTTCTGGGTTTTGTTGCTAGCAAAAAGGGTTACAAAGTGTATGACGTTGCTTCCGGAAAAGTGTGCGTTTCCAAGGACGTTGTCTTTCATGAAAATTTATTTCCTTATGCCGGTCAGCAGTCTGTGGAAGCTATTGGCACGCCGATACCATCATTGTCTTCGTTACATGACGGGGTTGATGATCGACCGTCTCCACCTATAATTGATCATAGTGTGGAGGATGCTGGACCCCATGAGCCTCATGCCATTGTTGCTGATGATCTCCATTTGGATGCAACTCCACAATTCACTCCACCTCTTCCTGAAAGGCGAAGTAGCAGAGTCACGCGGATGCCATCGTGGTTGTCCGATTATGTGGTCAATCATTCTCGGATGTTTCAGGAGAATAGTACGGTGACTTACAGTTCTCCTCATCTACCCCACACGTTTCCTTTCTTCGAAAATAGTAAGCTTTCTGGTGATATGGCCGCTTTTCTCTGCCATATGACTGAGACAAAGGAGCCTCGTAATTTCCAAGAGGCTAGTCGAGATGTGTTGTGGGTTCAAGCTATGGAGTCGGAGTTATAGGCGCTTGAACAAAATCGTACTTGGGAACTTATGACTTTACCCACTGGGAAGAAAGCCATCGACAGCAAATGGGTTTTCAAGTTGAAATACAATGCTGATGGGACGATTGATAGGCGTAAAGCTCGGCTCGTTGCTAAGG
>JAOSBK010000006.1:39400717-39411482 GCA_027568895.1 Erythroxylum shatona | reverse complement strand
CTAAAGAGAGTTGATTATGTAAAAATTATACGAATTATTCAAGGAAATACAAATAATAAAATATTATTAAGAGTATTTTTCTTGGTTAGTATCGGAAGTCTATCGTTATCAACTAAAAGGATTGAAGTTCTCAAAAAAAAAATGTAAAAGGATTGAAATTTCTCAGAGAAAAACTAAAAGCTTTGAAGTCAAGAAGGTTGAAAAAGGTCAAATTCATGGTTCTGACCAGCTTACGGATTGAATAGGTCCAGGATCGACAAAGCATAGTTTCTTACACGACATTTGAGGATGATCCGATTTCCACAACGAGCAATCAACTGTTTTACCTGTGATCATGTTCGTTATCTCAACTGGTTGCTTCCAAATCTCAGGTCCGGACGCCATTGGTGGAACTGCAATACTATTGCTCGGGGTCAATGCCTTCAGGGAGGAGTCTAGATTCTTTGTTCAATTTTTATAGTGTTTTATTGTGTCCAGTAAATCTCAGTCATTCATTTATGCGGACTTCACGTTTATTTATGTGGAGCTTAAATAGGACCCATATAAATGAATGGTTGAGATTTACTTGACACAATAAGACACCATAAAACTGGACAAAGAATCTTATTCTTTCAAGGAGGGGGTAAGTTAAAGGTCAAATTAACGTCATTTTATTGATTTTGAAAAGGGATGTTAGAAATTTTTGCTGGTTTGATTGGGTACTTTATTAATTTTTGTCATGTATGAAAGAATTAAAAATTGAAAACTATATCAATAAAGTATAGATATATGTAACAAATTTTATTTATAATTTAACGAATCCGACAACCATATGCTTAGCCCTATATTAAAAACCGAACTATTTTAGTTTTACCATTAACAGATCAAACCAAATATAGGTTCAATCATATTTTTTAGTTTAGGTTCGGCTTCAATAAAAAATTAAAATAATAGATCACGTAACAACATAAAATGATAGATCACGTAACAACGTATCATTACCAACTAAAATAATGGAACACGAAATAACGTATCTTCACAAATTAAAACTAAAAACTACGATATCGCTCCTTTTAATTAGATACAAAATAAAATTTGATTAAAAAATGACCTAACAATTATATAAATACTTCTACATTTATAATAATTAAAATTTAAATAATTTCAATAAAAACTTAACAAAATTGTTAATAAATATATAAAATCAATTAAATTAGCCTCACATAACTGTTTAAATTATTGTGATAAAACAATTACTTAACATAGTATCAAAGCATTTATGACAAAGTGTTCGTGAATTCAAATCCATCTACCCACTTATTATTCAACACAAAATAAAATAAACATGTGCAAATTTTAAGCTGAAAAAATTTTCATTTGAAAGAATGTACCAGTAAATATATAAAATTAATTAAATTAACCCGAATAATAAATTAAACTATTATAATAAAACAACCACTAAACAAAAATCTTACATGTAACATTATCCATTTAATAATAAACATCGACAATGTTCCAATAAAAATATAAGAAAATTAAAAAATTTGCAGTCTTTAATAATTAGTATTCAAAGCAACATTTAAATAATAAAACGATATAAATATTATTTAAAATAGATTATTTTCCATCCAAAATTTAAAACTAAGAAACACAAAGGACAGTAGGACACTGACATCATTCAGAGATGCCACCTACCAAGATATTCCAATCGATTTCAAAACTTAAATAAAAGAATAAATATTAAAAGTTGACCGATTGAAAATAGACCAAGTTTCTGAAATTGATTTGATAGGACTGTCTAGTTTCAGCCAAATACGCAGTACTACCACAAACCACCCTGTTACTGTTAGTGGTTATAGCCGCCATTTTTACTTGCAAAATCTCAGAAGTACAGCTAGTGTATATAAACCATCGCATTCAATGTTAAGGAATCAAAAGAACTGCCACCAAAAAGCAAAACCCACCTAGAACCCTACTAAAGGATGTATCTTTATATGTTCATATCAGTCAATTCAGTAGTGTTGTGCCGAGGAAGATGACTGAAAAGACGACTGCACTTGCAACAAATGGTGGTAGCAATCGGCGGCTGTTGGTCTCTGCTCAGGGTTCTGGTCTAAGCACCTATTTTGCAGCTCTCTGAGCATCTTGGGCACTACGTTTGGACCCAACCCACATGTCTTCACCAAGTAACCTACACCCCACACGTCCACTTTCACGCCGTGTAAACCTCTGCCCATCTCCGGAGCGTGTCTTCCACGTGCCTCCCCTATTCCATGCGGGTGTAGTTGTGGTGCACCCACGGCTTCGTCGAATCCACAAACAAACCACTCGTTTTCACGCCCACTTCTTCTCATTACCTTGTCCCAACTCAGATCTCTGTGCATGTAAGATAGGTCGTGTAGAGCCACTAAAGCTTTTGTCACGTATTTTAGTGCCTCCACTAGTTGGTCGCAGGTCAAAGGCTTGAACTTCGCACCTCTAGGCTTGAAGACAAGTCCCAGATCTTTCTCAAGCGCTTGGTAGATGAATTCTGCATGTGGGATTCTGCGGTCTAGAATGTCATATATCTCTTTCACTGCAACCCATTTTCTTTTGCTCAAGAAGAATCTTGTTACTGTGTTTGGTGTCATTTCAATGGTGTTTCCATTTCCTGTATCTAATCTTTCAAAATCACTGTAAGGTAGAAGTTTATAAATGCCAGTGCTGATCACGTTCAAGCACCGATCTGCAAGTAATGACAATAAGCCGGCGATTCTATAGCATGGGACCAGAGCTTTTAGCCTCTCGGTTGGTGATGATAAGTCTAAAGAATATAGATCCGTACGTATAATGCGATCTTGTGATCGACCTAATGCACAAAAGGTTACCAAGTAGCCCACAGCATAGTAGCCTAGAATATAAGGAAGATCCATATAAGTCCATAGCAGCTTTTCCACTAGAAGAGATGAAGGTTCTAGCTGACCTTCCCTAACTTGATCAGTTTCCTCTCCTCTCCACAAACAAAAGTTTCTGGCGAAACCAGTGACGTTTGGCCATTGATCTTGCAATGTATCAAAATCAACTGTTGATGAAGAGGGTTTTCTGATGATAACCAATTCTGTAGGGCAGAATTTGGATACGACCCTATTAATGCAATCATCCCACAGACCAATGAAAGAGTCTCTACAAGAAGCAGTAGCACCGGTGATACAAGGGTTGACTCGGATAATTGAGCTTAATAAATCAAAAGTGATGCTTCTACAATCGAAAAGCTCACTTGATGTGGTAAAGAAGAGTTCTTTTCCGTGTGGCATGTCCTTGTAAACATCTTTGCGGAGTGGGAAACGAAGTTCTTCTGGTGGTGGCTCTTGTAGGTACCATGAGAGTTCAAACAAGCTTGGAAGCGTTGATGGGGGCATCCGAAGACATCCAAGGTAGTGCTCTGATGGGTCTTGAAGTTCCCATGAAGCTGGGATTGCTGTTCGAAACAACATCAAATTTTATCGTCCCGCCGTAAACCCTTCTAAGATTAAAGTTAAAATGCTAACTTGCTAGTGCAAATTCTGATTTTTAAGTACTAAAGTTCGGGGAAATGGAATTGATAGAACAATGAAGAACCAAGACTTACATCTGATTGACGATTCTGTTAATGGAAGTTGCGCTCTTTCACTGAAACCTACTATAAATAGGAAAACTGTTAGATGTAAATTTCAATATGGACACTTAAAATCTGAGGGAACAGTAAATACCAGAAGAAGCACCAGGAACTACAGCTGATACTGAAGACTTTCTCCTACCAAAGACTTTGACTTGATTACCAGATACGAACTTATCAACTGAAAAACCTCTAAGAGGTCCATCTTCAAATGCTTCCATGGTACAAGCTACCATGGAATCATCGAAAAAGGTAAGCTCATCTGCGTTCAGAAAGCTTGAACCCTGAAGCCTCACTCTTCCTTTATGGTTTTCTCCTTCTTCAGCCCACAAACTCACTGACTCCTCCCATGTCATCCTTATCTTACCGATTCTACGAAGCTCTTTAGAAGTTGAAGGTGTACCAGCTGCAGCTTCCATTAATGTTTCAAACCCTAACAAACTACCCCTTGAACCATGGAAGTAAGTTTCTCCTCCACTTGCAATGACAAATTGCTTTGTTCTTGCTGCAAGATATGATGAAAAAAAGGGTTCAATCTTTAGATGGAAATAAATAGATGAAGCAGAAAAAAAAGCAGTACCTGGAATGGAGAGATCATCTTCTTTGAACAGAGGTGGTGCAGGCAAAGTTCTTGCACCAGTAAAACCAGTTCTGCTATCATCACCAACACCAATTGTCGAAACTTCTCTGCTCTGAGAGCTTCTCATGCGAGCACCCATGAATTGAGACAACTCTTCGAAGACTTCTTCATCAAAAGAAGCAGGCAATCTATGCAACTTCCTCTCGTAAGGAGAAAGTCTGAAATAACTCTTCCCAACTTGCTCTCTCTCACCGCCTCTCTCCCATTCATAAACTTTCCTAAATTCACCCAACATGTTGTCCCATTTAGTACCCGCAGTTTTTGCATCTCTATTCACTCCATGCCTGTTCAAGAATTCCGCAACCTCTCTATCTTTGTCAGCTCTTGTTTTGCCTCTTGTTGAGAGGGTGGTTTGAGCAGTTTCTGGATGGTCAGTTCTTGTAGATGAGTCTGCAGACGGATCAGGCCCACCTTGATACTGTATCCTCCAAGCCCTGGCTAGCCACAACATCTCATTAGGTTTCCAAACTGGGCTCACGTATTTTCCTTTTCTAATCTGGTGGCGAAGGTGTTCACTCTCTGGTTTGCTCGTGTCTTGTCCAGAGGCTCCAGAATGTGAAGGCAGAGGAGAGTGTGAAGGAGATGACGCAGTATCTGAAGAAGAAACTGCGGTATGAGGTTGTTGTGCTCGTGGGTTTGCAGTTGGTGAAGGGCTTGATTCGCTTGTGATCATAGTAGTAGTCATCGGTGCTTGCTTTTGTTGCTGTTGGTGAGATGGAGAAGGTAATAGCTTCCATTGAGTAGCACTGTATCTAGGTCTCTTGGGGTTCACACTAATCTCAAATTGCTGCTCAAAAGGAGAAGAAGTTGCACCGACAGGGACATAGACAGGAGTTGAGATGAACGAAGCTCCGGTAACAACAGCCGGAGATGGTTGCTGATGGTGGTGCGATCTAGTTTCAGTTGATTCCTCAAGAGGGTCTTTTGGAGGTGGTGAAACTTCTTGTTGTGCTTGTTTCTTACTTGTTTCTCCTTTGCTCTCGCCCATTTCAGATGGGCCCAGAAGGACTTGGCTAGAGAGAGAGAGAGAGATAGAACCTCAAAGGGCATGCTAGACTAAACCAAGAACGAGAAGAAGAACCCCCATAACCATTCCTATCGAACTAGCTTAGTTCAAGATTAAAAGTCTCCATCTTTGGTCACTCCCCTTAAATGGGTCTTAGCTAAAAGCAAAGATCAGTAGAAAGAAGAGATCTTGGAACTGCCATGATTAAGACACTTCAATTCATTAATCACTTAATATAACAACACATTATCATATAGATGTGTGACTTTGACAGGTAATAGAGAGAGTACGATAGCATGTGTGATTAGAGAGTGTCATGATTGTACTGATCAGTTCTGAGAAACGCGGCTCTAAAGGAATTACCAACATTGGTTTCTTTGAGAGCATTCAATGTAAGGTTTGTTGGTGTCTCTGTCCCCTTTTTGTGTTTGGAAGAAAGGAAAAAGAAAAAGAAAAAAGATTGAAACTTTCCCGCAAGGAGTGAGGCACTTAAGTGAAGACTCTGAGTATGTGTTAATGAAAGCAGCGTATTTACATTGCGGAGTGTTAGACGTGGACGGATCGAATTCATCCCTCTCTCGGTCACCGACACGTAAATGTCCCTTTTTTGTCTTTTGGTGTTTTTGTCTTGGAATTAGGATGTTAATTTATTTTTACTCTCTCTTATTTAAAATAAGTGTCATTTTAGAGAGATACACACTTATTAAAAAAGTGAGTAAAATATTTGATATACCCTTATTAATTACATATTAAATTGCCTTGAAAATATAATTTGTATAATTAGGATGTGAGAGAAATTAAAGAATAATTTTAGAAATAAAATTATAAATATGCATAAAAAATTGTTAAAATCGTGAACGATACTTATTTTGAATAATTAAAATCTCTCTAAAACAACACTTATTTTAGATAGGATTGAGTATTTGATATAATTTTGACCTAAATCTGTCGAATTATGGATCGAGTCATAGGTTAAAATAGTTCGACTCTATCAAATCACAGGTTGAGCAAGGCTATTTTGAACCGGCCAATGACTCGATCGAAATAACAAAAATAATATCGTTTTATAATTAAAAAAACTAAAGACAATTCAGACTCACCTACTTATTGACATCATTTTTGGAATTAATCCAAACATTCTAAAGTATAAAAAAGAATTTTAATATTTATAAAACTAACTAAGTCAAATAGATAATTAATATTTTAAATTTTTTATATAAGATTTACAAATACGAACGTGAAGTCCATGTCAGATTGGTGAGTCCTAAAAAGGTCAACTCTAACTTCGTCACTTTATAAAACTATTTCTCTTAAAATAAAATAATTCAATATATATTAAAAAATAACAAGTACAAATTATTAAAAATAAGGCATATTGCAGCACTATACTGTGGTATGATAAAATTGAAATTTTATATAAAATGGTATTTGTAACAAGTAATTATTTGGGAAGAATATTTTCAATTATAATATAAAAATATTAGTCAACCATCTTGAATTATATTATTTTGAGTAAATCTTATTTTCATACTTCAAAAAAGATTATTACAAATAACACCAAATAAGCATGCAACCATTGTATACATATAAATAAACATTTCTTTTCTTTCCTATTAATTAGCTAATTTTTCAGTTTAATTTTTAACTTACCGATTCAATTTATTTTAATAACTCTTGTTGTTAAAAATCGATCAGTTTATCAAATTAATCTATCAATTTTTATAAACTAATATTCTTATAAATTAAAATAAATCAATGTATTTTTTAAATTAAGCTTTAAAATTTTCGCTGAGTAAAGACAATTTTTTAATCATACTTCAAATTTTATGATTTAATTCAATATTTAGTCAATTTTATAACAGTCCAATGTCGATTAAACCTTTTAAATCTTAAACTTAACTTCTGATCTGAGTCTTTAAAACATTAGTCATAATAACATAGTTTGATTTGAATTCAATTCAATAATTAACATAAACTTAAAATAATATCATTATATCAAATTTAAATTGAATTAAAACTATTAAATTTAAATTTATTCTAAATTTTAATTATTTCGTAATTTTCTTACTTTTTCTGTGCATTGCTTCCACGCTCGTCCTCTCAGCCAATGACTTTTCTCATATCTATATTGGTATTGCATGTCTCATTGCTGATTCAACGTTTCTCTTTCCATCTATGTATACATATTGTGAACTGCACACTCAGCCTTACACTTCCATTCATAGATTGGGTGAGTCCATGTCTTTTCTTCCGTGTCTCTACTTTTCCTGGTACTTTGAGTCTTTCTTGTGCTTGCACGTAGAGGTCTCGGGAACATGCATGCTTGTCTATAATGTCCATTAACGATGGTACACAAGTACTTGCATGAGGATATCGACCTCTGGCAATACATGTCTCACTGTTTGCTCTTTCTTGTTTGCTGAATTCGAACTAGTTTAACTTGCTAAAAATGTAGGAAGATTCTAGGTTTCAACTACAACCCCAACTCCAAAATTTATGTTAGAAAATGATAGAGAAATATGATTTTTAATGTTTGAACTAAGTAGAGTTTGATGTATCTAATTAAGCTTAGAATCTTGAGTTGTTTACATATTTTTGGACAACATTATGAATAAGTAAATAGTTGTAAGGTTGGATTGAACACGATCAAAGTTTGATTGAACTGAATTTTAAGTGACTCGAGTTTAGATTCGGTCAAGTTTTGATTAGTCCAAAATTGGACTAAGTTTAAATCACTTGATCCTAACTCAGCCTGATCCATTTCAACAGTTCAATATGTTAACCCCCCTCCCAATCTATAGTAATATTGTGGGTGTTTTTGTTTGTTATCGTCCTTTAGATGACAAAAACAATAATACTAATAATTTTGCTGATAAGTAGTATTTAGAGAGGTTAAATAGTATGAAACTTTACTCTTAATTAATAAAGAGATTATTTCTGATACTTCATTCTTAAGACACAAATTTAAAATCATACCATCTCCTACCTTAGTAATACTTATGCATCAATGCCCATCATTGGACTCCTCCATCTTCATCACCCTCCTCTCATCTTCCCACACTTTATTTCTTCAATTTGAACACTAATTCAACAATTAATTAATGAATCAAATGAGCTTCAAGTGGAGCAATAAAGAAGAAGAAGAGAAGAGCAAGGAGTTTCGAAGTTTCAAACGAAGAGCTAAGGTAGTAACTCTCTAATTAAGACTCAATGACAAAAACAGGAGAGGAACAAAAAATTTTAAGTGTTAAACGACGAATTAGGATAGTTATTGAGACTATAGAATATATATGTGTATATATATATATGTGTATGTGTGTGCATGTGTGTTTTATATAATAGTCGAGTTCCAAATCATAGCAAGATTAATACATTATTGTTTTTGACATAATTGGCCAAAATAAGTTTGTTTTGACCGAATTAACTCAGTCCTAAGTTATCTCTAAACTTGAGTTAATTTGAAATTCAATCAATTTAAACCAAACTTGTTAATTTCGCGTCGGCTGAGCCCTTATTAAACCATTGAGGTAAAGTAACATCATTTTCATCAGACTGTTCACTGTTATGGTCACTGAATCAACATGAAATTTGGGTCTTTTAATCTTTCTGTAATTACACCTCTCGTGATTCCTAAGTGCTCATGGCTTCAGTACCTTCGCAGGCTCTCTGGAGCAACCTGCTAGTAACCCTACAAGCCAAGAGCTAGCTGGACCATTATATCTATAGCAGCACCGAACACTTCCATTATCAGAACAGGTATTCTTTTTCTTTTATTAAATTTCATCATATATATATATACGTAGAGTAACAATTGCTTTTGAGTTATCGATGAAACCTGACCTAATCCTTCAATAATTTCACATACCGTTAATGAAAAAGCTAGTCAGCCATACTTTAAAAAAAAAAAAAAAAGCTAGTCAGCCATGAACGGTAGACACGGAATGACAAGTAAATGGCATCTGATAAAAGCTTCGTCTCTTCTCAGCGCGCACACACACATGACAAACCCTATAACTTTCTAGGTCGGCCTGCTTTCTTTTTCAGCGTTAGCTTGTTACAGCTATGTCTCCTTTTCTCTATCTCACTCACTACCTGTGTTAAATATTCCATTCAAAGTTTACACACACACACACCTACGAAGAGCAAGCTCGGTCCTTCACCATTTTAAGCTTTTTAACAGATAAAAGCATACGCTGGTTTTGTTTTTGGTCATTATGACGATCCACCATTGTCGCGTGTAAGTGTTTTCTCTTGGCTCTTTCTTCTCTACACAACCGTCCTGTACACATCCTATAAAGAAAGCCTCACTCACCATTTACGTAGGGGGTCCTAACTAAACCTAGTTACGAACATAGGATTGCTAGGTTCCCTCACTTTTTGCTATAACAAACATGGATCTTGGGATTTGAAAAGGTTAAAAGCTGCTTCTGCTGCTGAAATTATTCTGGACTGTTTTTTTTAATTGTAATTTTTAGTGCTTTTTTTTGTTTTGTTCAAAGCTTACATTAGTAACACAGATTAAGAATAGCCATTGTTCTTCGTTGCTTTTCTTTTTTGCTCTTTTGCTTTGAACATTATTGGTTAATCTTGTTGGTCTTTCGAGTGCAAATTGGGCAGAAGAGCTGACTCTGAACCTGCTAAAACCGAGCTGGAGTGATCACTTTTTGATGGAGTTTTATCAAGGTCGGTCGTGAAGTTCGTACTTGTAATGGTCTACTTTTTTACTGACTCAATATTTTTGTTACTTGCAGAGATTGGCATATTCCTAAAGTCCAAGAGTACTAACACTGTAACACCAAAAATAAGTTAAAGATGTTCAGCATGTAGGTATCTCCGTATCTGATTCCTATTCACATGAGCATCACAGAAATCTAGAAAAGCTTTGGGCTTTTAGGAGACAAAAAGATAAAAATAAACCACTTGATCCAATTGCACATAACACTCTATGGTATGATATCATATATATATATTCATTCGGTGAATGGCATATCAGCTAAATTTTAAATAATGAAAAAGTTTAAACTAGTTGACCTTAATCAACTAAATTTTTGACTTATTGAAGCATTTGAGCTAGTTGACCTTGTCAATCAGTCGATAAAGACGTTTGAAGGACAGTTGATTAAGTTAGTTAATTTAACCTAATCAGCTGATTTTAAAAACGCTCATATATTCCTTACTGAAAGTGTAAAATAGAAACTGTTGATTATATGCTTAAGTTATTGACATTTTTCTACAACTAATTTCTCTGCTAAGGAAGTCATGCATGAACCATGCATAAACGAAGCCAACATTCGTGAAGGAAGCCATCAACAAAACCTGCCATTTAAATTTATTCTATGAGGCCATGCATGTAAGTTCGGATCCTCTGCCTAAGATTACTTTGTCCTATTCTGTCCATTTAAATCTTAACCATTCATTTATGAGGAACCTATGTTGGACCAATGGTGGTTGACAAATTAAATCCCTTTATGTTTTGATAATAATAAAATATCTAGAATTAGTTAAG
>JAOSBK010000006.1:39314566-39325283 GCA_027568895.1 Erythroxylum shatona | reverse complement strand
AATCGTAAAAATCGATGGATATGGATATGGATATGGGTTGAGTCATAAAAAATGGATATGGATATGGTTAGAGTAAAACCCGAACCGAATCCTACCTATTGTCATCCCTATATCAGATCATTCGATGCCCCTGCTTCACATGGTGCATGTAGGATACATCTCTACAACATATACAAATTAAGAATAGGAATCTTGAATTCTCTCACCAGGAACCAAGCACTAAAGACATGCAAATAGCAGATACTGTCTTATTTTCTATGATATTTTATCGGGAAAGTTACACATAGCCGGAAACAAAACCACACAAGTGGCTAATCTCAAGTAACAAGAACTTTTACTCCAAACCAAACCTGTGCACCGCCCAATAGTCACCTCTGTCACCTCTTACATGAAGAAATCCTGTAGGGTCACACCAAACAACGAGAAAGTCACAGGCACTAATGGTCCAAGGCCTCTTCTTTCTAGGTATTTATTACTGCTGCTCTTTGCAAATCTGTACAGCACCGATACCAATGAGCATTTATTGTGTTCAGGGCACTTAAATCTGCCTTTAGTTATGAGCCTTCCCACTTTGGTCTTGCATTCTTCAGATGGTCACGGATCACTTAGGCTTGTCATTCCAATAGATATCCAGAAACTACAGTCTAAATGTGCCTGTATCGAAGATTATTATCTTAACCAAGATAAATGGTTCGAGTCAAATTCTGTTTCGTGAAACTCTTAAGTTCAGAGTATTCAATACACATTCTTAATGAATCAAATCATGCTTAATGTAATCGGAAATTCAAATCGGACTCAAATTCAAGTTCGAGCCGTAAGGGGATTAAGGGCTTCGAACCCAATCCAATCCATTGTCAACCCAAATGGCAACATTCACATAAGTTCCTCTGCCATTTCCAAAACTAAATAGGGAAAGACTCTTGAATTGCCAATATTTGGCATATATATATCATAGTCATAACATTTCCAAAAGGGAAAAATAAAAATTGAGGGAAGCCTTTAAAATTCCCCAGAAAATATTAAGCATTTAAAATTCAACGTTTCTGCATATTACTGCGACCCTTCCCACCATTGGAGAAGTTCCTTCGTTGAGAAAATCCACCACCGCGGCCACCTCTGCCACCGGCGAACCTGCCCCGGCCATTCCTATCATTGAAGCCACCACGACCACCTCTACCACCAAACCTTCCTGCCCTAGATTGGTCTTTCTGTTGCAATGGAGGCAATGTTTTCAGAACCTCTAAGCTCACATCAGCTGCATTTTCTTGACCTGCATTAAGAGTTGCATGATGAAAATATGATCTTGAGATGACTGAGCAACATATACACATGTATTGAAATGGATGAAAAGAACGCAACATAGTAGTATGTCTAAGATTAGCGGAACTTATATGTTAAAATTTAAACTATTTAAACCAGGAAGCCAAACATTACCAGTTAGGAACGTATCCACATCTTCTGCTGCTACATCGAAAACCGCACCCTTACCATCAGCTGTAATGGTCAATCCCTTGATGGACTCAACCTTTTCCTCAGGCAAGAATCTCCTCAGAACACCAAAAACAAATCTGTGAAAATTCCACAATGCGGACATATTAGATCATAGTTCAATTAACTCAATGCAAACTAGCAAAAAATAGCAAATTACTTCAAGATTTATATCGCAAGATAACATCATTTGTTAGAATTAAACTTGCAAAATGAACAAGATAGGTAAATTTTTTCAGGGTTTTAATGTGTTGTTCAGTACTCCCCCGGAACCAAAACCTACATTGATCTTGTTACATTGATTAAGTTTGAGAACATCCTCCTCTCTGAACATCAGGTTAGCACCATCTTCTCAAAGATCAGTCTAGTTTCTTATTCTAACACCCAGCAATATTTGCACTTTAAGAAACACACGCATGCTAACATGTGAAGTGTTTAGAAAGGAAGAAACTCACGAAGGTCCAAAGATGGGTCTTCCAACTTCAAGAAGCAATGAAACATGGTTATCCATTGATGTAAGCAGGGACCTGGTCTTTATCTCTGTATAACCCTGCATTTAGAAGCCAAACATATCTTAAAGCTGGTTTACAATGCTAAAGCACAATATGCAAAGACCAAACCGGAAAATGAAGAACTTACAGAAGCCTTAGCAAGTGCTTTAGCAAGTAGCTCTACAGGTGACAATCCAGAAGTATTCAACAAATCCTCAGCTGCAGATTTGAAAGCCGGAATTACACTGCAATGTCCGTACCATAATATTACATTTTGGCAAAAAAGCATAATCCAAGTGTATCCTAGGACAGACTAGCAGAAAGTATACCTGTTTGCAACCTGTGTTATTGATTCTGCTGCTTCTACACCAACAGCTTTGGCTATATCAGCCGGCTTAGGGGCAGTTATATACTCAAACTTGACACCAGATTCTCGTTCTATCCTGGATACATTGGACCTTCTAGAATCATAGAGCATCACAGCAACTCCAGTGTTACCTGAGGACGATAATAAATGTTAGTTTATTCTCAAACCAAATCATTCAGAAGAAATATTTCAAAATCCATGATTACCTGCTCTGCCTGTGCGCCCAGATCGATGTATGTAAGCTTCCACATCACGTGGCGGTTCACACTGAAACATGAATCAAGATTTCGTTACATCCTAAAGAGCACAAACCACAGAGGTTCCCAACTGTAAGCAATGTGCAGACAAAACACTAGTAGAGAGTGACCATCATTCACCTGAATTATTAACTGAACATCATTAATATCCAATCCACGTGCAGCCACATTTGTTGCTACCAAAGTCATGAACTTGCCTGACCTGAACCCAGAAAGAGTTACCTGCAGGTATTACGTAATGAATCAGTAAGAAATCAAGGGAGACAAATGAATTAGTTAAGAGAAAGTGTCATAAAAAAGCAATCAAGGTTAACAAGAAATTTTTCCTAGATAATTACATTTCAGTAAAAATGCTTGTCAGGTTATTGTACTCCTCAGCAGGGATCAAAAAATTAGGAGCAACACTTTATACAGGATCCAAGGATTTAGCAGGCAACCAAATTCGTATGCTACTGACAGGGAAGGGGAAGGGGAAGAAGAAAATGTTAAGGAAACAAGGCCATTATAGAACTTTTTAAGAACTGTATCAGGTTACAGATAGATATATACACTACAATTGCATCATTGTGCAAGAACAATTTACCTCACGTTGAGATTGCTGTATATCCCCATGCAATGCTCGTGCTCCATGTAGCAACCCAGCAAGTTCATTTGCAGACTCCCTTTTCTCGGTGAAAATAATTGTTCGGCCTCCACTGGATAAAACAAGTTCATGAATGCAAAATGAGTCTACAGAAGCTTTAATGGACCAAATGATATAGATAAATAGATAGTTGGAGAAAATGCAAACCTGCTATAGCAACGAATTATATCAGGAATAACCTGAGGTATTGCTGAATTAAAACAGGGAAGTGCAATATGCCTCACGTTTGTACTGGCCTTCATTTTCTCATTGCCAACAAGATCTATGGTTTTTTTGGATGGCTTGAGAAATCTGGAAGCAATCTGGTCATTCAAAGAAAAGATATAAAGCAGGAATATATTAGTATGATGCATGAGAGATATTATACAACACTTAAATCAGACAAAACAGCATCAAGGTTAAGAAACAAACATGTTTCACCCAGTCTGGCAAGGTAGCACTGAAGAGAAGAGTCTGAACTTTGCTTACATCCTGTACTTTACCTGTAAAATAGAAATTGAAAAGGCTAAGTTAATCACCAAATACTGTATAATTCAATCAATAAAAAACATGCGGATTATGCCGCAGAAGGCTTGCAAAAAAAGAGCAAGATGTTCAGTGTCAAATGCGTCATTGTTATAAAGGAAGGTAAAGGGTAATTTGCCTAGGTCGCACTCTACAGAAGCAAGACGAATACCTTCATCTGCTTCTAACATTTGGCAACCTTTTGATAATATCTAACTTCAAGAACAACCTGATTATCTTCCACAAGTTACTTTGAACTTAACAACCAGTTCATGAAATACATTATTACTTAGAATAGTAAAACAACCCAAACATGAAAACAAAAACAAACATGACAATCAATAAACATCATCAACTTTTAAGATTACATGTCTTATGCAACAGTGAACCACAAAATCATATTCCAAGATTATTCACCCAGTAAAGTACCTAGAATAAGTTCAACATCTTCAACAAAACCCATCCTTAGCATTTCGTCAGACTCGTCAAGGACCCGAAACTTCAACACGCTAAAGTCAATGTTGCCCCTCTCTATATGATCCTGTATGAATTTACACCAAAGTTAAAACATAGTAGTAAAGGAAATCCTAGAACGAATTCTCAAAGATGATTCTAATAAAAGGGCACCTTAATGCGACCTGGTGTACCAACAACAATATCCACCCCTCTTCTCAAACTATTCTCCTGAACATTATATGAAGCTCCTCCATACAAACAGCAAGACGTCAACCCCATAGCCCCACCATAAACTTTGAAGTCATCAAAAACCTACCAACACAACAAATAATATTATAAAAAGAAGTTACACGTAAGCCAATAACTTCACCGCTAACTGATACAGTACCTGACTAGCCAATTCCCTAGTGGGTAGAAGCACCAAAACACTTGGAGGTCTACCATAACCTGTCTTCCTCGACGCTTTGGCAGGACCATTTGTTAGCGATTCCAAGATTGGCAACACAAAAGCCAATGTTTTACCCTGAAAAACGAAAAATAAAACCAACCAAGAATTATTACACATTACATTCCTCAAAAATTTACATCTTTATCAGACAAATAATAATAACCAAACAAAGAAAATTTTACCTGACCGGTCCGAGCCCGACCAACCAAATCAGACCCATCGAGGACATCATTAAAAGTACTCGCTTGAATCGGAAACAAAGCCTCAATCCCGTTGGACTTCAATTTCTCTCTCAAAGGCGCTGATATGCGAAACCTAATTATAGAATTCGGGTCCTCACTCTTCGCCTCCTCTTCCTCCTCAGCAACTCTAGCTTTCTTATTCCTCTTGACTTTCTCATCCACAAACTGAGGCTCTACAAGCTCCGAACTTGTCTCGCTCTTCACTTCTTCATCTTCTGGGTCGATTTCTACAGCCTTACGCTTCTTCTTCTCTTTTTTCTTATCTCTCTTCTTCTCCTCACAAAACCCCATCTCTTCTTCCTTCAATTGCTTTTTCTTCTTCTTCAACGACAAGTCAGTTTCAAGATCGGTTCTTTTCGTCATATCGCTACCGACAACTAATGCAGGCATCTATCTATGAACTGGGTCGGGTCGGTTTGAGGGGCAGAGGTGGTCTGGTAGGTAATCTCCTGGTTTACAAGGCTGTGGCAGTTAAGTTGCAGAAGCAGGAGACAAAGAGGAAGAACTCTGGTTAGGGTTTGGGTTTTATAGTTTAAGATGGACTGATCCCGACCGTTAGATGTTTTAAACCCTACTTGAATTTGGTTTAAGCCGTTAGATTACGCATATTCATTGTGTGCTAAATCCACACACGAATGTACTCTATGGTGCCGACCTGGAACATGCTTTTGTGCTACAATGCCATTTTTTTAGTAAAAAAAGAGTTTAATACAATTTATTAATTTTTAATATTTGAAATTTATAAAATCTCAAAAAATAACTTCAAATTCTAAATTTTTATTTTTATCATTTATTTGTTAAATTATTTTTTTGGACATTTTTATTTATTAAATTATTAGTTAGTATAAACGATTAATAAAATATAAAATTTAAGGTAATTAATAATGTTTATGTACAACTTTCATTAATTAAATAATTTATATGATATCATTTATATTTTATAGTATAAACTTAATATAAATGAATTCAAATTTTTTAATACGTCAAATAATATAAATTTTTATAATTTTTATTTTGGAATTCTAACTTGAATAAGAATTTGTTTTTTATTAGGGATGACAATTCAGCCCAGACGACAAGTTGGTCAGCTTTGGGTTATTAATAAAAATGTAGATTATTAATATTACCAAATTATATATTAGGTTTGAGTCTAATAAAATGTATATTTAAGTCAACTTTTTAAATAATTTTTAGTCTAAATAAAATTACATTGATTTCAAAAGAATTTTTAAAATTTTTTAATATTTTGAAAATCAGACTGGAAGTTAAAACCGATAAGACAAAAGAGTTAAGGTTTAAAAGATTTAATCGGTATTAAATTGTTATAAAATTGTATAAAAATTAAAAAAATTTGAAAGAGATTGAAAGACATATGAAAATTAATTAATTTAATTTAGTGTATAATAATTTATTAATTTATAAATTTTGACAAATTAATTAATAAATTAATTAGTTTTTAATAATAAAAATTATTAAAATAAATCGAACCGAAAAGATAGACGGTTTAAAATTTTTACGATTAAACTAGTCAAATCGGTTGAATTTTTTAGTATTATATTAGGTTTTATTTAAGTCTCTCTAAAATAAAATTTAAAATACTTAAAATTCAGGGAATTCTTTATTGGGTTGGGTTTACAAGCTAATATGGTGTTACTTAGCCCAAGTTAAGAACTTTTAGACTACAACTCAGACTCAGCCCAACCGATGGATGTGTTAAAAATTAGAAATATTAAGTAAATAAGGCCCAAACTCGGCCCAAATTTGTTCCGGCTCAAATAGCCTTAAAAGATAATATTATTTTAATTCACTTTTTAAAATAATGTTATTAAATTTAGTTTATGAATTTAAATTTAATTTTAAATTTGACTAAACATAACTTAAATTTTAGCCCATAATTTACTAGTAATCCGATCAATTCAGGTTAAAAGTAGACTAAACCGGACAAACCGGCCCAAAATCTCCATCCTGATGGGATTCCCAAGATTCATTAAACAAGTCTGAACAAACAATTCAAGTTAAAATTAGACTAAACCGGACAAACCGGGCCCAAAATCTCCATCCTAATGGGAATCCCAAGAGTCATTAAACAAGTCTAACCAAAATGTCTTTTCTGACAAAAACCAACAGCAAAGCCAAATTTGAGCATAGGAAAGTGTTCTCTTCCATTTTGGCTAAGTACTAATTTACAACATAGTACATATGCTCAAAACTGTAATTACCAAACAAATCAAAGATTCTAAGTTACATTATTGGAGCAAAAAGTTGAATCCTCAACCCAAAGGGCCCCCCACACCCCAGCCCGACGAATTAACTGAGAGGATGTAAATCAAGTACTCAACGGCCCGCTAAGGAGGAGGTGAGCAACCCACAGGCCTACAAGGAGCCCACCCTCAAAGCTCACAAGGGGCTCAAAAATGTTGCTCCCACACTATAAACCGCGAGATTTGAATCTTACACCTTGGAGCAAATCTGCCCTTCCAGAACCAACTTACCTACGCCCTGCGAGCTTCTAAGTTACATTCTGACCTCAATTTGTCGTAATTGAAGCTTTGAAGATCCTTTACCACTTGAAACTCCACTCTTCTTGTTCCTTAAACCTCCTCAAAACCCCATTTATACTCACATCAACCGCGTCCCTAATCGTCTCTAAACCTTGATTAGGTCTTGCATAGACAAAATTTGGTATGAACTCAATCACCTTTTCTCTCATTCTTTTTACCTCTTCTTTATTGTAACTCTCGAGGACTTGTCTTATGGAAGTCCCGTTTTTAACCTCTTTCCGGTCTATGTAAACCGAGTAACTCTCCGGTTCACTCGGTAAGAACCACTCGTATTGATAATAAGCGCTTCTTTTCCAGAACAGAACCGGAATCGAACCGGCCACCATACAATCAAATATAGACCGGCGCGTGAAGCTGTCGCCTCTGGGCTGTAAACAAAAATCGGAGCTCAGAAACGTCTCCAGAATCTCGGATGTTCCGTTGGAGCACCGAGACCCGGCACAGTCTACGACCCGACAAGAGTCCCACTCGTTGTAACAATGCTTCAGTAATAAACCCCTGAAGTCGTTTTTAATAGCGCCGCGCGTAGCTCCGGCGAAGCAGAACAACGTCGTACGGTTGCGGCTACGAACAAACTCCTGCCACCGGACGACGTCGTTGTCTGATCCGGGGTGGAATCCGGTGGGGTAGGGTACACCAACGTCGAAATAGTCCCACGGGTTTCGCTCAATCAAAAGGCGTGTGATGTTTCTCATACCTCGCATGTAAATGCAGCTTGACCCCCAGTCTTCGTCCTTGGACCGTCGAAAATCCCATGTGATGCGTCCCATCGTAAGAAAATGATCCCAGCCGTTCGATCTCTTGTAGTAGGGCTGATTTTGGACCCATTTCAACATCATCTCACAGTGACGATCACGGTCTCTCGCAGTGCCGTTAGACCACAGGTATTTTCCCACCGCGAGTCCTGCGTAGAACGGTATGTAAAACGCCGTCGCACTGCTCGCCTCCTTCGTCCTACACCGATGATTCAACATGCGGTTATGAAATATAATCTCCGACGCGAACTGGTCCGTCCAGTACCAAGCAGAAGCCAGACTCTCCGGCACGACACGGGAAATCCCGGCCGCAACTTGTCCGAAACCATCTTTCGACAAAGCGTCGCACCGTGAGCTCCACGGGTTCAATTGGTCGCAGGTTTCTACAAGCTCTTCGTTGAGACTACTCGGGAGGTCGTACACGAAGATTCTTCCCGATCCACATTGATCGCCGGCTGCAACAGCGGTGACGTTTGAGGGTGATATGAGACTATGAGTGCTCTGAGTTGTAGTGACGTGGCGAAGGAAGGAGAAAGGTATGGAGCGAACAGCTAACAGAAGGAGAATCTGGAGGCATAAGATAGATAGAACAAGCCATAAGCGAGGTTGATTTAAGTGAGGGTGTAAAATGATCGAACTGAATGAGTTTTTCTGAGGTAAGAGTTCGTCCGGTGGCGTTTTGGGTTTTCTGATGTAGGGTTCCGGCGACGGCGGTTTTACTACTGGAAGCATCAGATTGCAGCTCTACAGTTTTGATTTCTGGAACCGAGAAGTAAGCGGCAACCAAAAAAACTGAGGGTGTGAAGTTAACGCGAAGATGGTGACGAGTGAGTCAAGGACACGTGTACGGCTAGATTAGTGTAGAACGTGTCGCTCCTAATTCATAACGTTTACCGATGACGTAATTGCGACACGTGTACTCAGAAAGCGTCAGGGTCTACCGCAAGAACTGGAAGTTTGTCGTGATTGACGAGAATAGACGAGACGAGGTCGTTTAATAAAATATTATTTTTCATAGATAAGCATCTGAAAAGAAAGAGTCGAGCTACCGACATAAAGTGACTTAAAATTGGTATATTAGAATATTTTAAAAATCATACCTAAAATTGGAAGAGTTAAAGGATTAATATGTATTAGAATATTTTAAAATTGGTTAAAATTTATATAAATTAAAAAATTAAAAATAAAGTTTAAAAATTCTCCTTATTAATAAAAATATGAAGTTTAATTAAAAAAGATTAATAAATAAATTTTAATTTATTTATTTTAGTTTATAATAATATATTAATTTTATATCTGATTAATTAATAATTTAATTAGTTTTTAATAAAAATTATTCAAATCAAAATTTTAAAAATTAGACAATTCAAATTTTTTATAGTTACACCGATTGTATTTTTTACTAAAAATTTAAGAATCACAAAGCGAATTGTTTTTACAATAAAGGCCAAAATAAAAATTATCCTATTTTTAGTTAAATGTGAAGTCTTAATTATTTTTGAAACAGAGAAACCTTTAGTCGTTACCTTTTTTATACGTATTGGGTAAATCTTCAGATTGATGGAATAGCTTACAAATCACATCAATTAGATACTATATACTAGACAAGCCTTATATGATAAGCTTGACTGAGAATGCGTATGTAGAAGGAATCAAATACAAGACTTTTTGATCTCATACCTTCCACTCCACCTACTCGATTATCCCGAAAGGAGTGATCTTAATTATTTACTAAAACTATATTTCGAACTCACAATCTATACTGAATAATTAAGTAATTTGTTGCCACTAACATATGGGAAATAATTAATGAAATAATAGATAAAGTGTAAATTAATTTTATAAACCATTCTAAGTTGAATTCAATCGAAAAGTTCAAAGCCTAATTATGATTATAATACTTAATTTTATTTTTTAACAAAATAATGTTTTTATTAACTTTTAGTAAAATTATGTTATGTTTAAATTTTATTAATTTTAATTTTTTATATACTATTATTATATTATTTTAATAAAATAATGTCATTTTTATCAATCGAGTCTAATTGTTTCGAAACAAATTAAATCGTAAAAATAAGCTTATAAATATTTATTAAATTATTCAACTTTTTATGATTTTCTTAATTCTTTGCGATTCAATTCAGTATTTTTTTAAGCGAGCATCTATATATCATGAACATTAAAGATTTTGCTATTTGAATCAACATATTATTAATATAACTAACAATTTGAACGGAAATACTAAAGTTTTAAAATTTTGGGTACTAAATTGAAATTTTTAAAATTTTGGATACTAGATTGAAAAAATCTCAATATACTCTAAGATTGATAATGTTTTAAAAAATATATAAGATTGATACCCCATTTTCTTTGCTTTGTTGAATTCTTACATATTACAATCAAGAAGAAAAGTACTTGAAAATGAAGTAAAAAGAAAGCCCTGTGAAGGGAGTGACAGTTCTTTGAAGAAGAAGAAGAAGAAAGAAGGATCAAAACAAGTCACAA
>JAOSBK010000006.1:39301591-39314466 GCA_027568895.1 Erythroxylum shatona | reverse complement strand
CAGGGTCTACCGCAAGAACTGGAAGTTTGTCGTGATTGACGAGAATAGACGAGACGAGGTCGTTTAATAAAATATTCTTTTTAAGAGATAAGCATCTTAAAAGAAAAAGTCGAGCTAGTGACTTAAAATTGGTATATTAGAATATTTTAAAAATCGTACCTAAAATTGAAAGAGTTAAAGGATTAATATGTATTACAATATTTTAAAATTGGTTAAAAATTATAAAAATTAAAAAATTAAAAGTAAAGTTAAAAAATTCTCCTTATTAATAAAAATGTAAAGTTTAATTAAAAAAAGAGATTAATAATTAAATTTTAATTTATTTATTTTAGTTTATAATAATATATTAATTTTATATCTGATTAATTAATAATTTAATTAATTTTAATAGAAATTATTCAAATTATAATTTTAAAAATTAAACTAAAATTTTAAAATTTTAAAATTTTTACCATTGGACTGATTGTATTGTTTTTACTAAGAATTTAATAATAGTAAAGCGAATTGTCTTTATAATAAAGGTCAAAATAAAGATTATCCTACAGTATTTTTACTTAAATGTGAGGTCTTTTTTTTTTTTTTGCAAAAAAGGAACTCACAGCTGCTATCTTTTTTATCACACTGGGTAAATCTCTAAATTGATAAAATAGTCTACAAATTACATCAATCAGATACACTATATATTAGGCAAGTCTTGTATGACAAGCTCGATTGAGAGAGCGAAAGTAGGAGAAATCAAACACAAGACTTTTTAGTCTCTTACTCTTCACTCTACTAATTCGACTATGCTCAAAAGAGTCGTTATAATTATTTACTAAAACCATATTTCGAACTCACAATCCACACGGAATAATTTGTTGCCACTCACATATGGGAAATAATTAATGAAATAATAGATAAAGTGTAAATTAATTTTATAAACGATCCAAGCTGAATTAAATCGAAAAGTTTAAAGCCTAATTATGATTAGAATAATTTATTTTATTTTATTTTTACCAAAATAATGTTTTTATTAACTTTTAGTAAAACTATTTTATGTTTAATGTTTATTAATTTTAAATTTTTATATACTATTATTATATTATTTAAATAAAATAATGTCATTTTTATCAATCGAGTCTAATTATTCTGAAACAAATTGAATCGTAAAAATAAGCTTATAAATATTTATTAATTGTTTAACTTTTTATGATTTCCTTAATTCTTTGCAGTGCAGTGCAGCATTTTTTAAGTGAGCATCTGTATATCATGAATATTAAAATTTTCGGTATTTAAATCAACATATTACTAATATAATTTTAACTAACATTTTGAACTGAAATATTAAAAATATTAAAAATTGAGTACTAAATTGAAAATTTTAAAAATTTGAATACTATATTGAAAAAATCTCAATATACTCTAAGATTGATAATGTTTTTAAAAAAATATAAGATTGATACCCCATTTTCTTTGCTTTGTTGAATTCTTACATATTACAATCAAGAAGAGAAGTACATGAAAATGAAGAAAAAGAAAGCCCTGTGAAGGGAGTGACAGTTCTTTGAAGAAGAAGAAGAAGAAAGAAGGATCAAAACAAGTCACAAGCACATCTTCTGAATCTGATCACCATCTTTACCAAAACAGTATGACCGAATCTCCATTTCTCATGATTCTCACCGCAAAGCCAAGCTCCTGTTGCCAAGTCCAGCTGAACTCAGGAAACTGTACAGGTTCCTCTGTAGCTTAAAATACTAGAGCAGTAAAATCTCACCTGTTCACATTCATCTGAGGAGGAATCCTCCAGTCATCCCCACATTGACGACGATTCAGAGCGCGTCTCTCTAATTTCGCAATGCTCGTTATCTATGGTATAGTTTATAACCAGAAGAACGTGATCAGAGTGAAGTTCTGAACACACCACACACACTAATGTCAAATACCGTACACTTGGGAACAGAGCAGGATTACCTCATTCATCAGATTGAGAGACCCTGGTGTGTTCTCCTTCGAGCCCTTCATTTTCACAGGGTGTTGAGAGAGTTCATAACCCAACTTCTTAACTAAATAAAACCAAAAAGCATGGAGGACTAACCGCAGAAAAAACTCGGATTTTTGATTTGGTATGGACTTCAGACGTCAGGGAAAGCTACATATCATGTGAAAGAAAGTATAAGACACGAACGATTATCTCCAGAAGCAGAACACATGAACAGAGGATAGCAAAAGTTC
Organism: Erythroxylum shatona; assembly: GCA_027568895.1. Classification (NCBI taxonomy): domain Eukaryota; kingdom Viridiplantae; phylum Streptophyta; class Magnoliopsida; order Malpighiales; family Erythroxylaceae; genus Erythroxylum; species Erythroxylum shatona. The sequence goes on along the minus strand of JAOSBK010000006.1, from coordinate 39,312,255 downwards.
ATACCTTGTTGAATAGTTCTACTGACAAGTCTTCAGGTTCAGGGTACACTTTAGTTGCTGGACAATTGAGCTCCTGGGAAACAACAGAAATTGACACAAAAAGCTCGGACATAAACTAGAGATATGAATAATCAGAAATTTTCAGGTGACTTCCTCTCTGTTTTCAGAGACGATTAGGACTTTTTTCACCACTGATATATACCTTCTTACCAAGACAGCCAGTCCTAATTTTATCTCGTACTTCAAATTTCTCCTTCAAGATAGAGTTTACTCTGCAAAAAGTATTGCAAACTTCAATCAGATTAAGCATACTCATATGAGTAGAATGGAAGACATTATTTACATAATATCACCTCTGAGAGTCTGAAATTTTGTTTAGTGAGCCAGGGTTCAAGTTAGGAATAGTTGAAGCCTGAAAGTGATAAGAATTGTTAGCTCTCAAAGATTGTCCATAATCGATCAAATGGAGAACTTATTCATGATTACCTACATTGACAAATACATGTTGCATAGCTCTCTCAGATGTCCTCAGGTGAAATTCCTGAATCAGAAACCAATAAGTTATACCCCAAAATTGTTGGATCAAGTCAGGGTTTTCTACTGACACTTGTAAGTGAAAAGCTTGCAAAGATCATAAATTACTTGAAACTCTGGCAATTGTGGAGTGCTCTTTCTACATCTTGGCATTGATGGAGCCCTGAGAATCTGTACGAACAATTCCAATTATTTTAGCAGAAACTTCTCTTAAACTTCCGACAAATTATGTATGGAAAGATACCAACTTTTTTATTTAATGGTCTTGCTTTAAAGGTACGAGCTTTTTGTTTCTGGTTTTCAGCTGATCCCAACTTCATTCTGGAACCCAAGATTCAGAATCAGAAAAAAGATAAAACACCATCATAGCCAAAGTTCCAATCACAAAAGATTGAATATTACCTATGCAATTTTGCCCTGTAAGCTGTTTCCAGATTAGGTTCTCTTGGAATTGTAACTTTAGGTCTAGCACCAACAGGTGCTGGGTTGGGATCGACATGCTGATCCTGCACTAACGTCTGATAAAAAGAAAGTTGGCAACCATGAAACAAAGTAAAATTTTATACACTTTCAGGGAAAATCCTTAGACATACCTTTTGAGGTGCCTTGTGTACAAACTGTGCTTGATGCTTCAAACGAGATACCTGCATAACAACTCAAAATGATCTAAGTTTCATGATCTGTAACGAAGTTTTTAGTGCCGAAAGCAACCAAGTAATAACAAAAGAAGCATCCTTTGCACCTTACACAAATACCCAGACTCGAGTTTTTGCCGTTTGGTGGTTCCATGGGCAAAGGAACTAGAAAACAGAGAGGTCAGAACCGAAACTAGGTTAGCTAATGTGATTAATGCAAAAAAATTCATGGAACATTAACTAGTTCTGTTCAATACCCTCTGAGCAATCGGGGACAACGAAATTCTGAAGTATGATTTTGCCTGGCAAGTTGATTCGCTGTGGGACTCATAAACCTTGAATCTTCTGATAGTGGTGACTTGGGTTTAACTCTTTGGTGATCTTCATCCATGTGGTCACAAGATTCTAATCCTGCCAAAGTTGGGATTAACAAGGTAATAAGATGGTGTAAACCTTCACGAATTGTGTTCTGAGCAGACTACCTCTGCTCTGTTTGGCGGTATTGATAGAGGGCTCACAGCCAGCGGTGTCCATGTCTGGATTATGATTAGAGGCGGATTCGAAATGGAGATCTAGGTCCCAGCTCCAGTCTATTATAGACGCCACGGATTGAATCCAAACAAACAATTAAACTCTGCATTAAGAAAATCATTTTACAATTGTGAATGGCAGGCAGCTTACGTGAAGGAGGATAATTTCCTGCATTCTGGAACCAGAGCTCAGCTTCATCAGCCTCCGAGTCAGTTTCAGTACGTGCAAAATCGAAGAATTTTGGTGCGTCAAATTCGTAATCAAAATCGATTTCTTCAAAACAAAATGTCCCATCGAAGAATCCCTCCATTTTCCAACTTTATATTCCGGGACCCTGTTTCTCTCTCTGCTTCTGTAATGTCGAGTTCCTTAAACCCAAAACACGATTTATTATTCTCTCAACTCTTGTGTTTCGCGAATTGAGAAGCTTCGGTTCATAATGGAAGAAAGTTTAAAACAGAGCAGAGGAAAAACAGAGGATTGTACTTACGTAATTGAAAAACAATCGTGTGCTTATCGAACTTCCTTGGCAAATAAGACAAGATCATAAAATAGTCAGGACAAAAACGTGCATTGCTAATAACTTGAAACAGGGTATCTTTCCACCTCTCTTTCTCTCCCTCCTCTCTCTCTTTTGTTCCCCAATTTTCCAGGGAAAATGAGGGAAAGAGAGAGGGAGAGATGACGAGAGGAAACCTTAGAAAAATGGAACTCAAGAACCCTAATTTTAGGGAAACGAAAGGCGATGATTACGTAGACAAAAATGAAGAAAACAGAGAAGAGCAAAAACAGAGTACGATGGACGAAGAAGATCCCCTGCTTCTGGTGGGGGTGGTGGTGGTGCCGAGTTCTTCCGACAAGGAGAGGAAATAAAAACTATTTAAACAAATTTGTTGTTTACCATTTTGCCCCTCAATTGAGTAATGATAATTAATGGTGGATTAGAAACTTACTAAAACTAAAATCAAAATTAATTGTAAGGGACCTCAACATTACTCAATATAGGCTTATCTCAAAACCTAAAAAATAAACTGAAATTAGGCATCAAAACTCAACCTTTATAAATAAAATGGCTTTTATTTTCTAAAAAATGACATCATTTTTGCATATTAATTCTAAAAAACAAAAGTTCGAGTCTAGCTTAAGTTCGGGTCAAGTTGTTTTAGCTCAGTCGGGCTTAAACTCGACCTCGCTATCTTGGGTCTAATCAAGTCTCGGCCAACTCAAACCCAGCCCAACCATTGCATCCCTATTATATACTATTGGACATTTATTTTTATTAGGAGAATGTTGTTTTTGTTATTAATTAATTACATATTAAATAGATCTTTAATAATTCCAAATTATATATTTTAAATAAATTATTTAATTAATAAAGATGTAGGGTTAAGTTTCAATTTTTATTAAAGTAATCAATAATTTTTAGTAATGATTCAAATTTAAGATCTTTAAGTTAAGACTATGGATGATCATGTGTCAAATTAAATTTAAGGTATAAAAAGGATCTTAACTCAATTTGATCCATTTAAGATTAAGTGACATTATTTTAATTAATTATTTTTAAGAAATAAGTAAAATAATAATAAATTTTTAAATCAATTCTCTTAAACCTAATTTGATATTATCTTAATCAATATCTAAAAAATTCAATCGGATATGTTAGTTCGACCTTAAAATTTTGAATTGTCTAACTTTTCAGTTTGATTTATTTTAATAATAATTATTATTAAACATTGGTTAATTTATTAATTAATTGGTCAATTTTTATTAATTAATAAGTTCTTATAAATTAAAATAAATTAATCAATTTTTAATTAAATTTCAAATTCTTCTATTCTCTTTCGATTATATTTTAAATTCTTTAATTTTATTTAATTTTTTTGTTGATTTTATAATGACCTAATACCGGTTGAAAATTTTTTTTGGTTGCCCATAAGATGTTCTAGGAAGATCCCAATTATGGGAAGACATATTTAAGCCATCCACATCCAGACTAATCCCCGCTTGAGTCGAGTAGATCCCTTGCGGGAGGCTGCATACATGAGCACGGTTCAAACCCGTGACCTCACTTAAATCAATAGAGCTTCTTACCAACTCATCTGCACCTTGAAATTTTTTAAACCCTAAGCTTCTTATTTGTGGTCTAATTTTTTAAACCTTGAACCTAACTAATAAAAGTATGCTTTTTCTTTTGAATTCAAAACAATGCTTAACCATAAGAAAACAAGACGAGATGGGAAGTTTCGTAGACAAGCATAGATTTTGTCCTCTTGCTTTCTTGGTCTCCGCTTACACTGTATTCCTAAGCTTCCGGACAAAAGTACAGTTCAAAAGTTGCATCCTAGTCTTAGTATGTGTGTTTTTTCTGCTACAGTTCCTGCAAATTCGTCAATGAAGCGAAAAAAGGAGCCACGGACATACGCTCCCAAGGTTTCAAAAAACATTGGGAGGTCATGTTATTAACATGAATACGGACAATTTTTAAGATTTTGGAGGGAGATATAAATTTTATTGTATACAGCTAATTGTTTTTATAATATTTTAAAATTAAATTAAAACAATAAGATAAAAAATTGTAAGCTAAAAAAATTTAATCAATATTAAAATGTAATAAAATCAATTAAATATTGAATAAAATTGAAGAAATTGAAATATTATTAAAAGAAATTGTTCTTATCTGTCGAATAATTTGAAATTTAATTAAAAAAATTTAATAAATGTTTATTTATTTATTTTAGTTTATAAGAATCTATTAATTTTCAAAAATTACCCGATTAATTAGTGAATTGATAGATTTTTAATAATAAGAATTATTAAAATAAATCTAAGTAAAAGTAAAAAATCGGACTAAAAAACATGACTACATACAATTTTTAAGATTTTTTAGAGAGATATAAATTTTATTACATACAGTTAACTATTTTTTATAATATTTTAAAACTAAATTAAATCTACATGATAAAAGGATAAAATTTTAAAAAAAATTCAATCGATATCAAACCGTAATAAAATCAACTAAAGATAGAATAAATTTGAAAAAATTGAAGTATGATTGAAAGAGATTATTTAAAATTTAATTGAAAATTAAATTATTTAATAAATATATATATATATATATATATATTTTAGTTTATAAAATTTTTTAATTTATAAAAATCACCCAATTAATTAATAAATTAATCAATGATAAGAATTATTAAAATAAATCTAAATAGAAAGTAAAAAATCAAACTAGAAATTTGATCATTTTAAATTTTTTGTGATTTAATAAGCTAAATAGGTTGAGTTTTTAATTACCGTTTTCTATAATTATAAGGTTGATATTGAATAAGGATTTTACAAATGTTCAACCCTTAATGCTTTACTTGTTGGATATACACTTGTGGGCACAAGAGATATTTATTAAATAGGGCACGGGATGGTTGTTCCCGTTTTCCTTAGCTACCTTCTGCTCTCTCCATCTCATCCATCCATTAACATTTAATTGATGGATGGGATGAAAAGGGCACAGGGTGATACTGAGAATGAGAAACAGGAGATTTGATCCCTCATTAAATATGATTGAACTGAACTAATAAAAAAATTTGAAGATGATTATATAAAAAATAAGATAAATTATAAAAAAGTTTTCAATTTTATATTACTAGTTCAAAAAATTTTTAAAATAAAATATTATATTTTTTAATTTTGTTATCGTTACAATAAATGATACTAAAGTGGATTAACACGTGAGCAATTTCATTAATCATGTGATTAAGATGTGACTTATTGATGTCACATTAGATTAAATATTAAAATTTTTAAAAAATAACGAAACTATAAAGCCTATCCTTAAGATCTTTATCAGATAGATTAACTTGTTTTGACCTAGGTTTACCATTAGATTGGGTCGGGCTCGAGCTTATCTAGACTTGAGTCTGATCCAAAAATTTATGTATCAAATAGGATCGAAAGTTAAAATAAGAAAAATATATTGTTTCCAAAATAATATTAAATTAAAACTAATTATGTCGAAATAAGATTATTTTAATAAACATAACGGGGGTTTGAACTAAAGAGCTTGATTTAAATCCAACACGAAACTATCAAAATAAAAGAAATTTTGAACCTAACCTAAAATCTAACAAGATCGAATCTATTAATTTCAAGTCAAATTAGGTCGAAACATAAATGTCAATCCTTATTTTAGCCAAACATAAAATGACATTTAGGGAACTTGTTTCCTAGACTCAATTCGATTGGACTTGCTCCCGTGCTTGGCACTATGTTCTCTTTTTTTTCGCCACTTGCTCTCTTTATTGTCTTCAGGTGAGTAAACATTGGGCTTGGTAACGGATCAAGCTAGATCGGGCTCATTCAAGCTTATTTCGGCCCAAATTTTTTACCCATACTAAGGCCCAAATTGTAGCCCATTGGACGTAAGGCACGTGGCTTGAGCAACCACACCTCTCTCGACAATTCAAACACTGGAAACTCTGGGCAGTCAGCGGTGCTCAGCGCATAGGATAGTGCTCGGCGAAATTCTGGGCAGTTTATACAAGTCTCTCACTCGCTTGGAGATTGGGCTACCGACAGATTAAACTGGAAGTGGATTCGATGGGGGTGCACCAGCTCCTGTCCTCTGTGTCATCCCGCTCTCAGTCGGGTATCCCTCTTGTTATGGGTATCCGGGAACTACTCAACCGGAACTGGTCTGTTGTTCATCGTCATATCTACCGAGAGAGCAACAGATGCGCGGACTGGCTCGCTGACCCGGCCCGCCAGAGCAACATCGGCGTCACGTATTTTGATGTCCCTCCTGCAGAGTGCAGTAGTCTCCTTGTAGAGGATTTATCGGGACTCAGCCTCCTTAGACTTACTTAGCTTTCGGTGTATTCTTTTCCCTTTATGCAAAAAAAGTGGAAAAGCTACACAAGTCTCAACTACTGCCTTTAAATAAATGCTTTAAATTAGATAAAGTAATGGAAAATCAACCTTTTTTTTCTTCCAGAAATTCACAAATTATTCTCAAATTTAAGAAATGGGATAATTAATCTTAAAATACTCATCCTTTTAGAATTTTTTCAATAAAATTCCTAAGGTTTAAATTTTTCAATTGAGTAACCAATCTTTTAAAGCTTAACAGTTCAGTTCAAAATGTTAATTCTGTCAATAATTTGCTGATTTAATTGACGGAATCTTTGTTATTAATGAAATATATGTATCCGTATAAAAAATTTTTCCTCCACTCTAATTGCACTACTTTTTCAACTAAAGAGTTACATATCATGAATAATAAGGATTATGTTAACCAAATCAACAAATTATTAATGAAACTAATATTTTGAGCTTAAGTGTTAATGTTTTAAAAAGGATGACCATCCAATAAAAAAATTTAAAAGACTATGCATTGAAACTGAAAAAAATTTAAAAAATTGAATATTTTAGGACTGATTACACTCTTATCTTTAAAATCCTTAAACAAACTCTTTTTAATTTTTAGTTTTTTTTGAAAAATTCCTTCTTTTAGATATAAATATCATATGTAAACTAATCAAATATTATTTGTATAACAATTTAACTCATCTTTTAAACTCGAACCAAATTGATTAATTTGACTTAAACTAATAATTTACTGTAATTATTAGTTTGAGTTGAATTTAATTGATTCTAGATAAGTTTAAGAGTTGAGTTCGATTATCATGTTAGTAATATTTGGTTAATTTACATATGATGCTCATATTACTTGTGTTTAATCATTTTTTTTACGGAAATCTAAGAAAAATGTTTTTAATTAAAAATTAGAAAATTTTTTTTTGCTAGAATTTTAAATATTATTTATTTTTTCTAAAATTTTTTAAATTATAGAAGAAATCTATATCTTGTAATCTAAAGGATACATATAGAACCCATCATTGAAACAAGCGAATGCCAAGTCCAGAACGGTTGAGGCCCACTAGCTGTTATTACACAAATAAACGGGAAAGCCGCTGTACGGGCCATAAACCTTCAAGTTATAAGGGTCCAAATTAGCATCAAATTTTAAACTTTAAGATCTAAAAGAATCTAAAAGAAGAATAATAAATTTAAATTTTATTTACATTAAATTTTACTATTTATTATTTAGAATTATGTTATAATATTAAAATATTAAATTTAGTTGAATTAATTTAATAGAAATTATTTTTAACAGTCAATTTTTTTTTTAATTTATAAATACTTACAAAATAAGAGAGTACAAGAACCGAAAGAAACAAAATAAAAACAAGCGAGTGTAAAAATTTGGAGATTCCATTCTCTGAAACTTAAAGTACAAACTTCAGCATAGTCAGTCTTGTTCCTTTGACAAAACAAAATTGTTACAAGGAAAATTGAATCAGAAATATAATTCTACTCGGTGCCATTCAATCATCAGGCAAAAATAAAATTAGAAAACTTCTAAAATTCAGCTTTAGGTGATGAAACCTCGTCCATATGGCTAGCTAAAATTTTCAATAGTGTATACAGCGGTTCTTTCATGGGTTCTAGCAGATCTGGCACTGTGAAAACATGTATCTTATTGTCAATTTCTATCCAACTAAGGGCTTGTCTTTCATCCATAAGATGTCTCACCTTCTCAACCAATTCCCACTTCCCAAGTGAAGCATATACAGTCGAGGGTCCGGAGCATTGAGGCTCCATCTGTATTAGATGTTCTGCTGTTTTTCCTCCTAACTCTATATTGCCATGAAATCTACTAACACCAATTAAAGCATACCCAATTCGATCGTGTGGTTCACATGGCTTCTTCTCTAGTTGGTTCATCAACTCCTCAGAACATCCTTCTCGACTGAGGAGATCAATCAAACATGCATAATGTTCCTGATTGGGAATGAGGCCATTTTTTTGAGTCATGGTCTCGAATAAACTGAGGCCTTCCTGCACCAGACCTGAATGACTACATGCATTGAGGATGACAACTAATGTTGTTTTATCTGGCTTCAAGTCTGACCTCAACATGTCATCAAACATCTGAACAGCCTCTTTACCATGACCGTGCTGAGCCAAAGCAGATATCATAGTATTCCACAAGATAACGTCTAGCTTATTTCCCGTGCGATCAAAAACCAACCTACCAACATTTAGACAGCCACATTTTGAATACATGTCAATAAGAGAGCTCACAACTATTGTATTGGGCCTGAAGTTCATTCGCAATAAATAACCATGTAATTGTTTGCCATGCCGTAGGGAAGATATAGTAGCACAAGCGCAAAGACAACTACTAAATGTAAATTGATCTGGTGGGATGCGAAATGTCATCATCTTGGTGAACAAATCAAGTGCCTTGTGCGCTAGTCCATGTCGAACATATCCAGAAATCAGAGCTGTCCATGAAACTGGATTCTTCTCTGGCATCAAATCAAATATTTCACTAGCTGCTTCTATATTTCCAGATTGGACATACCCCGAGACCATTGTTGTCCAAGCTAGAACATCCTTAACATTCATCTCATTAAACAGCCTCCTTGCACCATCCATCTCCCAACATTTTGAATAAGCATCAACGATTGAGCTCGATATCACCAAATTTGACAAAAACCCAGCAACCAGAACTTGCCCATGAGCCTGCCTACTGAGTACCAAGCCTTTTAAATTGACACAGACAGTCAACAAACCAGCAAAACTATACGCATTGTACCCTATACCAGACCTTCTCAACTCCCTATAAATCTTTAACGACTGTCCACAACCCCCATTCTGCGCATAAGCAATTATCATCGTATTCCACGACACAACATCTCTCTCAGGCATTTTATCAAACAACCTCCGAGCCGGCTTTATCATGCCCAATTTGGCATACCCATTAAGCATATAATTCCACGTGTACAAATTCCTCACACGCAACTCATCAAACACCTTCCAAGCACTTCTATAATCATTGCATTGAAAGTACATATGGATCAAACTGTTCGCCAGAGACGTATTCGGTCGTCTTATCCGACCAATAATCTTCAAATGGAGATGTAACCATTTGCCCAATTTGAGAGACCTGATTGTTGCGCATTGCTTGACGAGGAAAGCTAGTATACGAGTGGGCAAGACTATGCCTTTACGCGATAAAAGCTCAAGTGACGAGACAGCCTGCGAGAGTTGGCCTTGAGAGGCAAGGTTAACGACCGATTGAGCTATGCACGGAAGCCCTGACGAACGCGTTTTTTTCTTGTAATCTGTGGAGAATTTGGAGAGAGCGGCGAATTTTGGCAGAGTCGACAAGGGCATTGGAGAGTGGAATCATAAGTGTGAAGTGGAGTGGAATCATAAGTGTGAAGTGAAGTTTTAAGGACTGGATCGAACATCATTTACGGTGTTGCAACGCGGCAGCGGCGAGTTTGGCATCGCCGCGTGCGGTGTAGAGTACGATGGTTTTGGTGTTGAGTTGACGAAGTGATGTGACGGTTCGAATTTGTTTATTTTAGTGGGTCCCACTAGGAATCAGTTGCCAGGTCAGCTGAATAATGTGATATAGCGGTATTTGTTTCCATTCTTTTTTTTTCAAATTTAATAAAAAAGTTTGTTTGCTTGAAATTTTAGTTTCTGTTTTTTATTTTAGTTTTTATTTTTTACTTTCAAAAATTATGAAAATTTATAAAAAATAGTTTTTGTTTCTTGTTTTGGTTTTTTTATAATCTAATTTACTATCATTTAAATATATATTATTTAATTATTAATAAAAAATTATGAATAATTTAATTCAATATTATATATTTAATAAATTAAAATTAATTATCAATAAAATTATGATTAATTTAATTTAATTTAATTTTTATAATTAAATAATATGCAGTTAAATTTTAATAATTACTAATACTTACAATTAAATTTAAAATGTATAAATATTCAAATAAAAATTGATTTAATAATTAAAATATATTTCAAATAAATATTAATTTATAACTAAAATTTTACTTTTTACATTATTTATTTCATTAAAATAACATAATT
>JAOSBK010000006.1:39277745-39298462 GCA_027568895.1 Erythroxylum shatona | reverse complement strand
TAAATATCATTATATTCTATTTAACATATTCATATTATGATTTAATCAGCGATTATATTAAGAAGAATTATTGAGAATATATTAGATAATATATATTTATTAAGTTACGTTATTCAAATAAACGATAAAAGTGTATTACGATTTATGGTTAACCTCTCCACTAAACAGTGACTTAGTTTCATTATTGCAGTTTCTTCTAGTAGACTTTTCAATGTTAACTTTCTTCCACCGATTTATTATAGAAGGGAGAGAAAAGAGTGCCGTCTTTGATTGTATATGTTGAATGTTACTTATGGTTTTAGCTAACTTCATGATAAGTCTTTGGATAAAAAGTTGAAACGTGGGGTGGACATTTTTCTAAATTAATTTATTACTTTAGTCTTCTAATTTTTTAATATTTAATCTAACAGTTTAATGGATTTGCTGACTTATCATTCCACAACCGTCAATTATAAGGTATACTATTTTTACAAAAAATTAAATAAATAAATAAATTACCAACCTTAAATATTATAATTATATATTTTAAATAATTTATTTAACTAATACAATTATATGTTTTGAGTAAATTATTTAATAAGTCAATAATTCAAAACCAAGTAATAAATTCTATCTAATTAGTATTATTAAACTTAGCATGTTTTCACTTACAAAATATCTTAAGCGAGTTAATTTTAAATCAAATTTATAAAAAATCAATGGGACAGGAACAATCTTAAATAAAATAAATTTTAATAATTAAAAAGTAATAAAATATTTAATTAAATTTTATTAAAAAGATATAATTTTAATTTTCCAATTTTCGAGTGCCCAAACCAAATAAGTACGAGGATGGCAATTCAGCCCAACCTTTGGCTTAGATCAAGTTGACTTGGTTCGAAATTATCGCGCTAAAATTTTCTGACCCGAGTTGATCAGATTTCGACTCATGTTAAGAGATTGTTTGGTTCAATTTTTGAAGAGTGATTAAGCACTTTTTTTAATCGCAAAAATTGTTTTTAAGAAAAACGAGTGTTTGGTTGTAAAATTTAAAAATACTTTTGTCGTATAAATAACTTTTTCGGAAGAGAGTAAGAAAATTACTTCATTTTATTGTAAAAATATCACTTTTAGTTTCTCCCAGAACTTCGGTTGGTGTGATCCGATGTCGGCTGAGCTCTGGGGCATTTATATCGGGCTTACATTAGCATGGGATCTGGGCTTCCGCCGCGTAGAGCTCGAGTTGGATTCTCTCACGGTGCATCTTCTCTTCTCTTCCGTGGATCATCGTTTTCAGGCACTCAACCCCATTGCACTGGGAATTCATAAACTTCTCACCTGGAATTGGACTGTTGCACATCGGCACGTTTACCGAGAGAACAACAAATGCGCTAACTGGCTGGCTACTCACGTCAATTGTACTTCAGTCGGTCTCACCATTTTTGATACTACCCCTGTTGGATGCCAACACATCCTAGCCGAGGATATATCAGGAATTTGCTTCCCCCGGTTATGTAATTTTTATTATTTCTGTTTCCATTCATACCAAAAAATATATATATATATATCACTTTTAGTTTTTTAAAAATTAATAAATCGGAACGGCAGCGAAATTCTGCGCCAAAAAGATAGGAATATCAAATCTTATAGTATGAGGTCCAAACTTATCGGGTTGGGTAAGTTGAGCTGAAGACTTAGAACTTCCATTTTCTTTTATATGGAGTAAAATACTAAAAATGAAAAGAACAAGTTTATGAAACACAGGTACGCTTCCTAGTCCCAATGTTTCATTGGTATCTCCGAAGCAGGACATCGAGAGTTCAGTAATCTCTGATTTCCAGCCTCCAAAATTCCAAATTTCTAAAACCACCGAAACAAAATCCAATCTTGTTTGCTTTGTCTCTTCCTCTACGGAGCTCTGGCGGGTCAACCCATGACCCAAACCCAAGCAGAAGACACTGAACCGTCCCGAAAGCCCACCGGAGCCACCGGAATGAGACTGGTTGTGCCTCTTCAAGGCGTGGTTCAAGGCAGAGGAGGTCTCATACTGGGAACTCTAATCCCATGTGCGCTTTTCTACGTTCTTCAGCTTTACCTCAAACGGCACCGTTCTCGTCCTAAGACATCGTCAAACCCTCCGTCGCCCTCAACGTCGTCGTCTAATTTGACGGCGCTTCCCAGAACGTCTTCCCGGTCCAATTTACTGAACCAACCGGTTCGGGTCTCCAACCGAGCTTTGATCGTTGCGAAACCGAATGATTCTCCGTATTATGTTGGGTTGGATAAGGTTTTGGAGGATCCGTATGATAGGATTGAGAATCCGAATGGGGTTGTTCAGCTTGGATTGTCTGAGAACAGAGTGAGTGAGAGTGGCTTCGGCCTTGGTGTTTTCTAATGTTGTTTTACCGTCTGTGTCTGTGTCTGAATCAATTTTGTGTTGTTTTCTTTGTTGGTTTCAGTTGTGTTTTGATTTGATTGAGAAATGGATGTCGGAGAATCTAATTGGTAGCACTATCGGTGATTTTAGTATCAACGGGATCGCGCCGTACCAGCCGCAGCATGGATTGATGGAGCTCAAAGTGGTAAGAATTTTCGAAACTGGGTTATTGATTCTGACTTCAAAATTCAATCTTTGTGGTCAAAGATTTCTTGGTTTTAATCATGTTTATGCATGTTCACTTCATTTGTACTGCTACTGCTATTTTGGTGTTTAAGTTATTTAATTTGACAGTTGGCCAACTAGCTAATTTGGTTTCTTTGAAAGAACTGGACTTACAATTGAATCTGCTCTTACTATGGCTGTTGCAAATAGTATGGACAATGAACTTACGATGAGATTGTAATGGCTTCTCAATTTTGCAGGCTATGGCAAGTTTCATGTCACAGGTTATGGGAAGAGCAGTATCATTTGACCCTACAAAGATAGTGTTAACTACTGGTGCGACTCCTGCGATCGAGATATTGTGTTTTTGCTTGGCAGACCCTGGAAACGCATTTCTTATCCCGACACCTTATTATCCGGGGTAATTTTTAGCTTGCAACGATAAATCTAGGCTTTTTTAAGCAGATAGAATCAATAGTTGTTCACTTTCCATTTGCGTGCCTCTACTTGAAGCTGATGGAGAAAATGTTATGCAGTTTTGATAGGGATATCAGGTGGCGAACTGGAGTGGAACTAGTGCCTGTTCACTGCCGTAGCACTGACAACTTCATTTTAAGTGTCACTGCTCTGGATCAAGCATATACTCAGGCAAAAAAACGAGGCCTAAAAGTTCGTGGACTTCTGTTCTGCAATCCCGCAAATCCCGTTGGCAATATGTTACCGCGAGACACACTCATTGATATATTGGACTTTGCCCAGGACAAGAACATACACATTATCTCTGATGAGATATATGCAGGTTCTGTCTATGGTGCAGATGAGAAGTTTGTGAGCATTGCAGAAGTTCTTGAGGCAGAAGAGTTCGACAAAAGCATGGTTCACATCATATATGGGCTATCGAAGGACCTCTCTCTTCCGGGATTTAGAGTTGGACTTATCTATTCCTACAATGAAAGTGTTTTGGCTGCTTCTAAAAAGTTGTGTAGATTTTCTTGCATATCTGCCCCAAGCCAAAGGTTACTGATTCCAATGCTTTCTGATACAAAATTCATTCAGGAGTATATGGAAACAAACAGAAGAAGGATATATGAAATGTATCATTCATTTGTTGAGAGTTTCAAGGATTTAGGAATCAGGTGCGCAGAGAGCAGTGCTGGCCTTTATTGTTGGGCTGATATGAGTAAATTGATCACGTCGTACAGTGAGAAAGGGGAGCTTGAGTTATGGAATAAACTGTTGAACATTGCTAAGATTAATGTAACTCCTGGTTCAGCCTGCCACTGCATAGAACCGGGATGGTTTAGGTGTTGTTTTACTTGTTTAACTCAAGAAGATATTCCCGTGGTGATGGAACGGATCAGACGAGTAGTAGAGGCTTGTAAATCTCGCAGTTGAAATGTTACAATTTTGGCTATTCAAAACCTTTTCCTTGATTACTTGTGGCATTGCTCTTTGAAATTTAGTCTTCCAATAACTTTTTGTCGAGATATACTGAAGTACTAGAGGTCTACATCCTGAGTTCGCCCAGAATATGAAACTCGTGTAAATTAAAGTAGATTGCATCGTTGTGTACAAGAAGCGGGAAGTACACAAAGGCACTATAATACTAAACCATAGAAGCAGCCTATATTAGGTCCAATCTTGGTCGGCTTCTCTTCCAGTGAAATCCTTCTGTAATTTTGAAGCTACTTCCAATGATGCAGCATCCAAAAGCTTCCTTCTTGATAAATTTCTGAAGAATTGCAACCAGGAAACAGAAGTTAATTTTTAGAATCTCCTCGGACATGACAGATATGTAAAAGAAGGATTCTTAAATTTTCTGTTCATGGCAGCAGTTGCCGAGAGGAAGAACATAATGTATGTCGATTCTTGTCTTCTGATAATGGCTTTTGCCTGCCTCTACCTCTTAGTTGCTTATCATCACCTGATACCCGAATCCAGTTTTAATCTCATATAATGTTGGAAAAGAGGAAAGAACTAGAAATTTTACCATTAAAAGATTGTGCTTTCTCCTCTGAGCAGCCTTCCTTTGGCAACTCCTCCTCCTGCTCATCATGATCAGCTCTCCAAGTGTTGGTGGTCTCCTTATCATGACACTCTCAGCAGTTTCATGACTGAAATCTCTACCATTTACCGCTGGTGGAGTAACAGAACCCTTTTTGTTGTGCGCAAACTTCTCAAGAAAACCAGAACGAGGTGGAATCATTGGAAATAGGCACTCCAAGAAAGAATCACCCACAAGGCCTGAGATGCCAGTTGCATAGCTACTTGTGCTGCTACCACTTTCTGAAGCTGGTGATGATGGGTTATCCAACTGGTTCAGACCTTCCAATGAGATGTCTACTTGCATTGGAGTTGCACTAATCATGGTTGATAAAGCAAGACGATTTTCCGCTGCCGAGGATGACGAGCTTGTTAAATCATCTTCAAAACTCAACCATGCAAGATCCATGCCCAACATTTCATGTTCTCCATAGCCGTCGCCCTCACTTCCAGCTCCTGGAATACGAACCAGAGGCGACGACAAAGAAGTGAGCGTCAATGGTGAGGTTTCTGTTGCTGGTTTCAACACAGGCGAGAAGCAGGGCAAAGGCTTTCCAGGTTTTTCTTCCCAGTTGAAGGGAATTGAGGCAACGAGCTTGACCGGAGGTGGTACAACAACTGGGGCAGTTGCAGCAACCTCAGGTTTCCAATCCTTTTTGGGTATTCCAGGTTTTTCCTCCCAGAGAAATGGAATTGATGGAGGTTGCCTCACTCTGACATGCTTCTTGTTAGAGAGTTCTACCCCTTCCTTTTCATCCTCCATATTGGAATATCAAAGCTTCTGTTCGTGCAATTTGAACTATCCATCATCTCTTGAAACATATATGTACAGGACCACACTAGTGGGGTAGGAAGTTCACCATGGAAGCTTGCCACTCCAACTCCACCATCTCCTTCCGTATCTTGGAAGGAACAGCATTTTTTATTCAGTCAAAAAGGTGGCTGCACTGAGCGGTTATATCCAATCCAGCCATCCACAACCACTTCAAAGAAACTTGAATCAATCCATTAGTCGTTTACGGATGGCAAATCGAGTTCTGTAAAATGACTTTGTTCTGATCTCAACCCGAGTCCAATAGAATCAGGCCTGAGCAACAAAAAACAGAACATCAAACTTGGCCGAGCCCGAGACGGCCCATTTTCATCCTTGACAAGGATATCGAATGTTAAACACCCTTCACATAACCCACAATTTGCCTTCAACCTTTCAAAGCAATAATACAAATTTTGTACCAAATTTAATATGGGATTGAATTTTAGTACGGTACTATACTGATATCGATTAATATCAGATACCATTTTAGGTAATTTTTAAATTTATAAAATATTTTCTTAATTTTTTAAAAAATTATAAAATAGTTTATTGTCATATTGTATAATTGTAATGTATATTTTTAACTTTGTCTTTAAAAATTATAATAATAAATAATAATCACAATGTTAATTTAATTTATAAAATTAATTTAATAATTAAATTTAAAATATATTTTTAAAATATACAAATTTTAAATAAATTCTGATTTAATAATTAAAAATATATATAATTAATATTAGTTTATAAATAATAATTTTTAAATTATTTATTTTAAAAATAAAATATTTTTATTAACACTTTATTAATAAATATTATATAAAATATTAAATAAAAATAATTTGTTTTAAGTTTTATTTAATTTATAATTATTATTAGTAATAAAAATATTTATTATTATTTAAAAACGAAAATTAAAAATTTACTTTAATTATAAAAGAAAAAATAACTAATTAAAAACTAAAAAAGGGGGGAGGGGGGAGGAGTGGCAGGAAGGAGGGAGGAGGATTTTGAAAATTTTGCAAAAAAATCTCCTTATCGCTTATCAGTATTCAAAATACCGGCAAGTTCTATCCAAAATTGACCAGTATTAATCGGTATTTAAATCTGATACAACCCACCATTTATTTCGTACTGATTTTAGTTCGGTATAAAATGGTACGTATTCACACCCATGCTTTAAAGTCTAAACTCATTTTTTGTTTTAAAATTTTCAATTTGTACAATAAACTCATCTTTATGTTCAAACACTTTGAAGCACAACTATTAGCACTTATACATTAAAAGAAAATGTAGCATGCAAGTAACGTAGAAACTGATGTTTTAACAATCGGATTAAAAGTTAAATAAGCAAGATAAAATATTTAAGATTTAAAAGGCTCAACTGATATTAGACTGTCATAAATCAATTAATGATTAAATAAAATTAAAGAATTTAAAATATTACCCAAAAATTGTTCTTATTTATCAAAAAATTTAAAATTTAATTAAAAAATAAGACTTCTAAATAAAAATTAATTAATTTATAAAAATTGATTAGTTTACTGATTATTAAAATAAATTAAATCAAAAAGTAAAAAACCGCCAAAGTTGAAATTTGATTACATTAAAATTGAATTTATTAATTAAATTAAGTCAATTTGCAAATTTATTAATTCAATCGAGTCGGAACAAAACCTTCCAGACATCCTCAAACACCACTAAAGCTATGTGAGCTGTAAGTCAAATGGAAACTAATAAACAAGTGGAAAAGTTAACATATATGTGACTACAGTTGGTATCCAATGTGGGATTTTTACTATATTCCGTATTGATTGGATGAAGACTATGTTCAAAACCAAACATAATCCTTGAACTTTAACTTAATCTGGTCGAATGACGCTAAGGTATAGTTGTTCTAAAGCCAATCAAGTGTCTTCTTGGCTTTCATTTCTTGAAGGTTATTCTCTTCTTCCATCATGAAACACAAGTGATCACAAAAGATTCCACTAAGCTAAGAGGTGATTCACAAATCTCATAAAACCTATTTGGAGGAGGACCCATTTGCTCTATTCCCACCTTTTAAAGTTTTAACAGCTTCCATGTGTAAGCTAGTTCCTGACATCATATCAGAAACAGTACTTGGTTGGCAAGTGGCAACTAATGAGATTCATCAGTTCACAGCCAACCAGATGAAGTTTGAAGTTAGATTCTTGATCTAATTATGTAATGAAAAAAAGCACTAATTGATCTTACATCATGGGAATATTTTCACATGACTGCAAATTATGATCCGAGGAAAGCACAGACATCGTGTTCAAAATCATAATCTCATGTACATAGTTTGTATTATATTGGATCATATACAGATCAGGAGTGGAAGGAAAACAAAACCCTTCATAGATCTGAAGCAATTCAAGTGGTAATGATCTGTTCAGTTTAAGATCAACCATGGTAAACTTTCCAAAATCCAGTACTAAATCCAAGAAAATTGGAGGAGGAGAAGAAAAGGAACACCGTGTTCAAGCTGCTAATGCAAGGCGCCGTGGAAGTTGGCACATTCGAACAAAGCTTTTGCAGTCATCTCCCTTTCGAACCTCCAAATGTAGTTCAAACCCACCAGAAGCTCTGTAATTGCAGCTTCAGTCTTCTCTTTGTTGGCGAAGAACAATGTCTGCAATAAAAGAACATTGGTTTTTGGGACCAAATTCTGCTGCTGCTCAAAGTTTCTTTCACTTTGCCATCTGATCATGTTGTGTGCCAAAGGTGATAACCAATTAAGTATTCTTCCCAAAGCATCTGACCACTCTCCGGCAAGAACCGGGTCACTCGCTGAAAATCCTACTCCTTTCAATCTAGCTCTTAACATAGATCTTATACTGCTCGGTAACATCGCGTAAAGATCGTCTCTTGCATCAACTCCAACTAGTTGTGGTGATTTTATCATTTTCTCCATAACCAGAATCAAGTTGGCGTAGTGTAGGGCTAAAGCTGCTGCTCCAAGCGTCGTTGGTGGTGGGTTTAACAGCTTAGAATTTGACTCGAAGAACCCGTAAATGGAATCTTTGGTACCTTCGGGTTTGGTGCTCTTCAATGGTCCTGAAACGAAAGTACAAGTACTAGGATTGTCTGTTGGATGAACAGTTGCTGAAGCTGAGAGACTACGAGGTAGAGAAGTTGGATAACCATGTCCTATCCCATAAACTAGCTTGATTCTTGCAAGAACAGTGAATACAGATTTAGCAAGCAACGAAACAACTGCATCGAAGCTTCGATTCCAAAGTGATTTCTCTTTTAAGCTCTTAACCTCCTGTTTCTGCCAGAATATCTTCTGCTGGATATCCATAACCTTTTGTTCTTTTGTTGTGGACTCGTTCTCGCTACCCTGTAAAGCTTTTCTTAAAGAACTCTCCAACACAGACAGCTCCTCCATTTCTTTGTAGAGAGTAGCTGTGCTAGTGACGAACCTGTCCATTTTCTTGTTCTGAGCTTCCATGTCTTTGCAGCTCAGAACCCACCGATTGCTATCGTGACCAGAGTCCGCGAACTCATCGAACAACCTCTCGAAACGACGGAGATTCGGGTCCTGACAACGTTTACTCAGTCCAGAGACAGATTTAGCCAAGAGCCGTAGATTCTCAGCCATTTCCGCACAGGCAAGGCCGAGAAGGAACGACTCATCGTTGGACACAATCTTACGGACTCCTTCAAGAGAGATTGATTCATTCCGTAAACGGACAACGTTCTTGTCTGACAGAGACTGCCACAGATGGAAGAGCTTCGACATGAGACTCGCCACCTCGAAGGCCAAAACTCCAACGGTACATTTCTTGGATGATCTTGGTATGGGTGTAGAGGTAACAACTGAATCAAAACCATGGGAAATTCTAGATTTCACTTTGATAAGCCAGGTCTCAAGGGCCATGAATATACGTATCAAAGATCAGAAGCTGTAATTAGACCTTGGAAACAAGAAGAAACAGAAAGTTGGATGCGGTGAGATACGTTATCCTAGGGTTGATATGAATGATTCTCTGGGGAACAAAGGTTCATGGGAGACGCTAAATAATTGATATGCATCAGTAGCATAGAGATAAGGATAAAGAAGATGAGAGCTTGAAGCTTGCAGGTAAACTCGTGGGCTGTTTAGAGACAATTACAAGTAGGAATTGTGAAGTATAGTGAGGTTGATACTAAGTTATAGAAGAAGCAGAAAAAAGAGAAAAAGAAGAAAGAAAAAGAAGACAACAACCAGCAAACACAATCACATATGTACATAGAAGACAGAGTCGATAGAAAACTGAGACACCCACATGCAGTGACGGTGCGTGGAGGATGTTTTCGCCTGGAAGGAGATTTGTCTTTTATGGCATGAAAGGTCCAAGAGGATACAGACGCGCGTAATGTATCTGAAACCACTGTTTCAAAACTTACTCTGTTTACTGACAGTAAGTGGTTGGATTCTATGAACATCAACATGTTTAGTTTTCAACAGGAGTCAGTAAAAAGCAAAACCTTTTTCTTGTAGGGTGTTTGGGTGCCTAGAAACACTTTTCTCTTCTTAGATGCTGTTTTCTTTCCACAATGGGGGAAAAAGGGACCATATCATTATTAGCCTCTTCTTCTTTTCCAAGTTCTTTAAGATTGAAAAATTTTATCATCTTTAATTTGCTGCCCTAAATGTCTTTGTTTCTAGTGAATGATTAGTATGAAATAACAATTTAATTAATTAATCACTTTAATTATATTTTATAAAAAATATGAAGTGAATTAACAATATTATTTTAAAAGAAAGATATAAAGCTATAAATTATTTGAAAATTTTGTAAAAGATTTAAGATTTAAAATATTATTAGATCATTATAAACTAGTTAAAGGTCAAATAAAATTAAAAATTTTAAAATATGATTGGAAGATATTATCCTTACTCATAGAAGAATTTGAAGTTTAATTAAAAAGATATTTTTGTGTATATAAATTTATTAATTAATAAAGATTGACCGATCAATTAATAAATCTATCAGTTTTTAAAGACAATAATTATTAAAGTAAATTGAATTAAAAATATTTTACGGTTGAACTTACCGAACTAGTTGAGTTTTTTTAATCATTTTTAAAACTTTATGAAAAATTTTTAATTTACTAATTAATTGTTTAAAATTTGTATAAATAAGATCAAAATGTTGTTCTTACTAATTAAACATATCTACTAAATGAACGTAAATATTCATTTATTAATTATTCATTTACTAAATTAAAATTAGTCCTAAATTAATTAAAATAAAAAAATTAGACATTTTTTTAGGATACATCTTAATATTTTTAAGATCTATACAAGCATTTATCTACAAACTACAAATCATCTAAGATTGAAAATTTCACAAGATAAATTAGAAGGGCAATTTGTATATATCTTTTATTTACACATATATATATAGACAGGTGCAATATCATTATCAAAGGGACACTTAATTAAGTTCTTCTGGTGATAATATTGTCAATATATTGATTGTCGTGTATTAGAAATGTGGTAAATAGAATATGCTTATGGTTCAGAAGTCACACTTTCTTGTCCCATTGATAGGCTTAAAGCCTACTCCTTTGAACATTGAATAGGAAGAAAGCTACTAAAAAAAATCAGGTTAAAAAAACTCATAAAATAGAAAATTGTTGCTTAAGGGAAAAAAGAAGAGTATAATTAATTTAATCCATTTTTTGTTACTTATTATCAATTATTAATTACTAGTCCGCGATTAGTAAATAGATAATTATTTTTATATTGGAAACAACCTTTTTATTAATTTGAAATAAGAGTGTGTACATTAAACCTTGTTAAATCTCATATTTAGTAAAATTTTATTAGATCATTGATATTATTATTATAATAAAATTTATAAAATTAACTATGACAACTTGAAAAGAATCATGAAGTATAGAGAGGGTTAGCTAGTTTTTATTTAGTTTGATTAAATCTCATTTATATATATATATATATTTGTATGCTGTGTGGTTAAAAATAATTAAAACAAAGTTGGAATGTCATTTTAAGCGATGACTATTTTTAAGTATATGGATCTGTGACAAGAAAAGTGAGAGTTGACTAACGAAGAAATGAGGTAGAACATCACTTTCACTGATAAGTGTGATTCAAGGCACATAATTATGATAATTAATAAAAATAACTCTGGTTCTGCCGGATTTTGGAGGAACGGAACATCGTTATTTTGACTCATGATTCCGAGTAACTTTGGCTGGAGATTACCTGCAAAACAGATAAAGGCGCGCCGGGAGTTGGTCCCCGGTCAGCCACTCCGACGCTCAAGTTAGTATTTTTGTAAAGGGTGTAGTCGCTTAGAGCCAGAAGAACTAGGGTTTGTGTCGCGTACCTCTTATCATGGTAGAATAGTACCTTATATACGACGTGGATGTTAGGTTTAAGTCGTTATATAGGTCTTTGTGTTTGCACGGGAGACTAACTCCTATGAATGGGCCATGAATGCATAGATTGAATATCTTGGACCTGGGCCTAGCACAGCCGACCCGACCAAACTCCACAATATTTTTGGATTTTGAAGAAAGAAGAAAAATCCCACTTGCTCTAATTCGCACGGCTATGCAAATGACAATGGTCGTCCCGAGTTCTAATTACTCTAAACAAAACGATAAATTAAGGTCTTTTTAATAAATCGGAACCAAATTGACTTGATGTTAAATTATTCTAAATAAAATAATTTACTTAAAAGGGTTAGATCTTGGTTTTAATTAAAAATTATGTTATTTTATATTTTTAATTTTAAAAAATATTTTCAAATTTTTAACAGGACTATCATCCCTATATGGCTAGGTGTTAGATCGATCCACATATTTTTTTATTCTTGGATTATTTAAAATATATCTAAAAATTTGCTGAGTACAACTAATTCCAAAGTTTTGTAATAAATATAATTAGTGTTTAAACACAAATTTACATTTTAAAAATTGTATTAGGGTATAATATATATTAAAATATACATAATAAATATTACGTATTTATTTTATTAGCTAATGGAAAAAAGGGTTAGCAAAACCAGTATTATGATTATCCCACTTAAAATGATTCTAAAAATGATTATCTCGTTATGCATCTTCTCCTCTTTTTAGCGGATCGTCGTTCCCAAGCCTTCAACCCCATTGTCCTGGGAGTCCATGAGCTTCTCACTCGGAATTGGACTGTTGCACATCGACACGTTTATTGAGAGAACAACAGATGCGCTGACTGGCTTGCTTCTCACGCAGATTCTACGACAGTCGGTCTCATCGTTTTTGATACTATCCCTGTTGAGTGCCAACGCCTCATTGATAAGGATATATCGAGGATTTGCTTCCCCTACCTCGTTATGTAATCTTTGTTGTTTATTTTTCCATTCTTACCAAAAAAAAAAAAAATGTAAAGTGAGAAGAGGGGTCTGGTGATTGTTTTACTTTGATGGTTGATATTAACAAGTAGTTCTTTTTACATCCTTTGTCTTCCCTTTGCCTACTTGTGGAACAGCATTGCAACGCCATTCTTGATGACTTGTCGGGTCTTGAATAGGCAGCCATCGTACATTTCCATATCTTCGATAAACGTGCACTGAAATTATTTTCCCTATACTATACCTCTTCGTTCTCTACCTCTCACACACATAATTGTTCCATCTTGTCTATTTTCATCCCAAAACTCCATTCTTCCTATGCATTACTTTACTCCTTTTCACTTTTTTGCACATCCATTAAGCTTTTTTTCTTTAAAAAAAAAGATGAACTATTCATGATAAGATCTTCAGTTTCCATGTTTTTATCATATTTTATTAAATCTCGTTCATATATTTATATAAACCCCACATAAATATATGAATAAGATTAAATGAACTAAGTTAGAGGTGAATAACTAAAACAAATGATTTGATGTAGAATTGTATAATAATTTTCTTTTCAATATTCTTTATGTTTTAATTATTAATGTTTTAAAAACTAAACTAGTCAATCAGTTTAATAACAAAAATTTTGACCTGATTATTTTTTTTGTTTTCAACTTTTCAGTTTGATTTAGTTTAATAATTTTTGTTGTTAAAAATTGATCAATTTATTAATTAATTAGTCAATTTTTGTAAATTGATGAGTTTTATAAACTAAAATAAAACTATTAATTTTCATTTAAT
This sequence comes from Erythroxylum shatona, assembly GCA_027568895.1. Lineage (NCBI taxonomy): Eukaryota > Viridiplantae > Streptophyta > Magnoliopsida > Malpighiales > Erythroxylaceae > Erythroxylum > Erythroxylum shatona. The sequence continues at coordinate 39,284,868 of JAOSBK010000006.1, read as the reverse complement.
AGTTTTTTATTAAACTTTAAAATTTTTGATAGGTAAGAATAGTTTTCTTTAATTATTTTTCAAAATTTTAATTTTTAATCTCTAACTTATTTTAAGAAAGTCTAATACGAGTTAAACTGATAAGACGAGTTAAATCTTAAATTTTTTGTTCTATCGATTTAACTTCTGATATAACATTTAAAATATTGTTAATTTCTTTGTAAGCGAATGTCTTAGAGATATTGTTTCGTGGAGGATATACAAGATATATACATTTTTCTTGTTAATTTATTTTTATTATTTAAATTTATATAAATGCACCTTATAATATTATACAATCTAAAAAATATTATTTCTAACCATACTTGGTATTAAAAAAATGTCTTTATGTATATAAGCATGGTTTTAGAAATTCTTGACATGTCCAAAGAGTCATCACCTTGATTGAAAATGCTAGCTTCGATGGGTTAGAATTAGGAGCCCTTCAAGAAGGTCTCTGGTAAAAGAAGCCTCTCGTTTTGTGCATTTATCACAAAGTGAATGGCCTTTAATTGTAAACCAAACTACTAACAGATCCAATGCAAGATATGTTTTTATTATTGAAGCAGCTCTAGATTTGGATTTCGTGTTCATCTGCTACGATTCACGTAGAAGATATGTTGTTGATAAAGATACAACACTTGCTTGTAGATTGAATATTAGACTCAAGGAGGAGATTCTGACCTGTCGTCTTGTGCTAACTTGTGCAACGAACCACTTGTTCTATTTCTAAACCCTAAGAAGATTTATTCACTGGTTCAATGCTATCAGATTAATGAATTGACTTTCTGGGAAATGCAGCTTGAGGAAGGTTCCCAATAGGCGAATGGTTAACATAATTTATGTTTTTTATTGTAATTTATCATAATTATGCTTACAATATTATTCATTCAATTAATTTAATTATAGAAAATTTTAAAATTTTAAAATTTTAAAATTTAAATAAAAATTATAAAGTGAAAGTGAAAATATATTTTATTATTATTTTTAACTAATTATAGTAATTATATGATAAATTGTCTCTATGTCACGTAAAAGTAAAGTTCCGTACTATTAGATATTTTTAGATCGCTTGATTTGATATTTAAATTACAAAATTTACGTTAAGCAAAATTGATAAAAAAATGAAAATATATTTTATTTCAAATTAATTAGAGTTATGATGTAATTATTTAATTTTTAAATATCTATTTTGTTTATATATCTTTGAGATATATTATGAGCATCTAAATTATGATCATGGGTTTATCAATTTTTTTGGGTATGGATAATTTAAAACCTATAGTTATGTTTTGTCAATAATATAGAATAATTAATAATTTTGAATGGGGAGATGTTTTTATCAATAATCTAGACAATACTAGTAGCTTTTTTATGACATGATCCTATCAAAAATAGGGTTTTGAACGTGGGTTACAGTACATAATGTCTAATAAAGAAACACTTTGACTTGAAAAGGTCAAGAGAGGATCATAGTCATCAAAAACCCTAAGACACCATGCGATGTCACTCCCTCTGTATATCTAAATCTATGGATGGCTATGTAAGCACGCTGGACACCTCTTTTGTTGCCACGCACCACCATCGACATACATGAACATTTTTTTTTTAATTTCTCACGAGATATTTTAAAATGGTCTCAATTATAAGAAGGCACCTTTAAACCATTCGCATCCAAATTAATCTCCGTTTGAGCCGCTCTGACTCTAAGTTTTAAACGGCTGCATACATGAGGACGGTTCAAACCCGTAACTTCACTTAAGCTAAAAGAACCTCTTACCAACTCACAAACGCCCTTAGGTTACATACATGAACATTCACTCTTCCGAACCAGAAATCATAGGGTTTGTTTCCATGGTCAGAAGAACAGACCCCAAAGGTGATGATCCATCGATCAGTGCGTGTGCAAAATTCCATATAATGCTGTGTGATGCAATCATCCACATTAGGTGTGTACGTGATGATTCCACTATCTATCTTTTCATAACACGAGTCTTCCACTTTTCCTTAACAAGAATAGATAATGCACTCGTAGGACCATCCCTAAGTCACGTTCAAATCCAAACTTCGTGCACTTAGTCCATTATAATGAACGGTAAGGCTTTAAGGATTTAGTATAAATGGTAATAAAGAGATTACATTTCACTTTACTTAATTCTAAATTACTATTGGTTAAAATTTTATTTAGTTACATAATTTACGATTTATAACAAATGATGACTTTTAAGAATTTATCCTAAAGATTACATTTTTAAATTATAATAAATAAATCATAATTTAATTTAATTTAATAATAAAGACATATTAACATATGTAATCTGTAATACTTAATTTTAAATTACCATTTATTAAAAAATTATTTAAAATGTGTAATTTATGAATTATTTTATATAATCAATAATTTATTATTCTGTATTTAAAATAATTACCAGAAATTCTATTGATATAAGTTTTTTATAATATGATTTCTTATATAATTGGATTTTCTATATATATCTCAACAATTTGCCTTTCTGTATTTTTTTTTCTTCTTGATGGTCATTAGGAAACAATTTTCCTACTAATTAAGAATATGGTTGCATACTACAAAATCTTTTAAAATCTTACATGTGAGCGAAATTTATAGCGAATGTTATTGTTATTGTAATCGGTATGTATCCCACAATCACTATCTTAAACCCTAGTATTGAGTGTTATTGTTGTTGTAATCGGTATGTAACCCACAATCACTATCTTAAACCCTAGCTCAATACATGTCAACGACATGATATCGTAGAACCTTTTAAGTTTATTCTTCATCCACCCATCATTGACTTCTGATTAAATTTAATAGATTATAAAGTATAGTTATGGACTGGGAAGTGATTTAATGATCTATTGTGATTCATGTTTGTGAAAGTCAAAGAAATAATTGCTGATCGATATTCTTTTAGGTAGGTCGATCTTTCGGTGGTGCATGCTCTTGATGACATTTTTACGATTTTGGGAACATGTTGGTGTTGGTATGTGTGGCCAATTTAGACTTAAGCCACTATCTTCTAAATCTGTACGTTGAATTTCTCTCTTTGTTCCTGTTCAATTTGTCTGTTTGATTGATACCTACTCGTGCACATTGACCTTACGAAGCCAACCCTCCATGTACAAAGTTATATTTGATTGATAACGAGTTGTTCCAACTTATTTTCCTCTCTTTTTTTTCTTTTTCAAAATGGTGCTAAGTTGACCAACATAATGATGCAAAAATTAATTTGGTTAAATGAATTTCTTTAATTTAAATTGATTATTTTTCGAAACAATTATAAACTTTATACAACAACAATAATAACATCGTAATAAAATTTCAGCCGAACGCGAGATTTAGGAAAGTTTATAAGTATGCAACATTATCCTCCACTATAAAAAGTCTATTTCTATGAAAAATAAAAATAAAATAAAAATCAATGAAAAATACATATTTAAACAATAAAGAAAATAAATAAATAATACGATAAACATAATAGCTATATTTTTATGTGGGATTTAGCAAAAAAGAATTAGAGTATTTAAATAAATATATTCAAATAATTACTCGATTTGGGAAATATTTTTTATATTTATATGAAAATTGAATATGAGAATTTTTATAAATTTTTTGAGAATTGAAAATTTAGAGTATTTGTTAGAGAATGCATAAAACTAATTGAGTTGGCCTTACACAATAGCTTAAGCTGTTGTGGTGAAATGGTCGCTTAACATGGTATCAGAGCCTCTATGACCAAACGGTCATGAGTTCAAATCCTACCACCCACCTATTCTAATTAAATTAAGCACAAGATAAAGTAGGCATGTGCAAGTTTCAAGCCCAAAGAGCTTTCACTTGAGGGGGTGTGTTAAAAAATGTATAAAACCAATTGAGTTGGCATCACACAACAGCTTAAGCTATTGTGGTGAAATGGTCGCTTAACAGTATTTAAATAATTGAATATGAGAATCCAATGAATTGAAAGATTTTTATTAAATAATTTATCAAATGGAATTTTGATATTTTTGGAAAAGCAAGGAATTGAAGCTATGACTTTACCTAATTGATGGAACATGACCAACCCACTTTAGGCAAAAATGTGATGTTCAACATCTCAACCAACGCCACACATGGCCCCCACCGCCATGGAAGACTTTGGTTTGGTCCCATGAGTAGACTTTCAAATTCAATTGAAGGAGAATTTAGAGCCTATCTTCTCTCTTCTTGCATTGATATGTGGAGAAGAACAAACTTTAAGTTGCATATTATCAACATCCCACTACTAAGTGCCTTTTGAAATTAAATAGGATAAAAGCACAAAAATGTTAAAATTTGAAATTTAATAAAAAATATATTGTTTACCAAAATCTCGGATCTCTATTAGTTAGAGATAAAGCTACGTATTATTAAATATCCTCGTATTAGCGAAATGTTTATTGGGATATTATTATTATTGTTGTTTACCAACATCCAAGTGTAAAGTGCTTTTTAAAATTAATTCGAGATAAAACAGAATTTGATAAATTTTAAATTAAATGAAAACATAAACCTTTGTTTACCATCATCTCACTACAAAGGATCAAATCTTCTTGTGTTCTTATCATATTCTATTAAATCTTATCAATACAGATCTCACATAAATATATGAATGATATTTAAGAAAATATGGTTGGAACAGACTAACAGAAATAAAAAATTTGATATGTCACTACAAAGTACTTTTTAAAATTAAAAGAGATAAATGAAAAAATGTTAAAATTTGAAATTAAATTAAACAATTTTAAAAAGTTTCATTTGGTTTATAAATTACACACCTCTCATTCATCATAAATGAAGGGGAAATGTTCATCTTTAAGGAGACATTCCTTTGAAGAAGACGGTCCCAATAAACAAATTTAACCCAACACTTTACAAATGTTATAGAAATGCTAAGATAGAGAGAAGGAGACATCAATGAAGGAATGCCCACGTGTGTCATTATAGTTGTACGTTCATGGTAGACCAAATCATTGTATCACAACCACGTGCATTAGGCCCAGGCCCATCTTTTTTAATTTATTTATATAACGTGATATTATAATTCTTAATTTTGAATATAATATTGTTTTTAAAGAAAAAATCTCTTTTTTAATTTTTTAAATTTAACACTCTATTTTAGAAAGAAAATATCAAAAACTATAAAATGTAGAGTATAAAAATTTTGAACCGTTTAATTTTTTGATTCAATTTTTAATATTTTTTGTTATTAAAAAATATATCAGTTAATTAATTAATTAATTAATCAATTTTTATAAATTAATAAATTTTTATAAACCAAATTAAATCAATTAGTTTTCATTTAACAATAACTTTTTTCAATTAAACTTTAAATTATTCGATAGAAAAAGATAACATCTTTTAGTAATATTTTAAATTCTTTAATTTTGTTCAATCTTTAACATATTTTTTGATGATTTAATACCGGTTAAACTTTTTAAATCTTAAACACTTTATCATACTGGCTTAACCTTCAGTCCGGTTTATAAAATATTGATAAAAACTAAAAAAATTTAAATTATGGGTGTACTTACATTATACATAATTTATCTTAATTTTTTGTATTTATCTAAATTTTTATTGAAATATTATTTTTCAACTCAATACTTTGTCATAAAAATGGAATTGGGCCATTAAATTAATATTAAGAAATTAAGGAATTTCTTAGCTACTATCATATATATATTGTCATCACACCTAGTCCAAAATTTTACAATAAAGAGGAGTCTGAGAATATCTGATAGTACACAACTTTATCCTTATATAATAGAGAGGCTATTTCTGGTAGACTTACATGTAGATGTGACAATAAAATAGTGATTCAGGTTAAAGAGTAAATAAGTAAAACTGACACATTAAATAATTATGTAAATAAAAATACAATAAATATATAAATAAATAAAAATAAAATATAACCGAATAATATACCTGATGGTGACCAGATCTGTTAGCACTTGATAAGTTGTAAAAACCAGCTCTTTTTATCATTAGTCAAGTTAACGATCTTTGCTTAGAGGCCTTAAAAGTATGATAACCCTACGATTTTAGACAGTCTCACAGGATCTTTCTCCAATACACTTGCCCTAAAAAACAAATTGTATACCCGAAAGCCTTGTCTAAGACTTACAAACTAGCAAAGACATAAAGGATATTAGGTTGGACTTCCTACGTGATAATTATGAGGCGCGAGTGTTAAAGTAAATATCTCCTAATAGCTTATTCAACTAATTTGGAGGACTTTAAAAAGGGTATCCTTTACCCTTATCTGATCACGCCAGACTTTTTTATTTATAGCTACTGCCTTAATAAGAGCTAACTCTAACATATATTTCTTGATCACTTCTCTTCAATTTTTGTAAGGATTCTCGTTTCTCCTCGTGTGTATATATAATGGAGAATCGTACAAAGCAATAGCTTGTTTAGTATGATCACAACGTTATTCCTATGTACTTAATCCATAATTCAAGATTGAACGACCCCATTTTATGAGATTTTGCATTATATCACAATTTTCACTAATTGTGCTACGAGATTTTATAGGAAGTGAGTGAGTGAAAGATACGTCTAATAATTAATTTTCCATAAATATTAAATATAGTTTTAACATGAAATTTAAATTTATTTGATAAGAAAAGGGAATTAAGATAAGAATTTAAAATTATATAAGAAATTATTAAATAAAATAAGTTATTTTCAATACAATGGTCATACCTCAAAGGGAGCGTTATAAATCTATAGCTTGCTGCTTAGAGAGCCAAATCTCTACGTTACAATCCCCGTCTTTAGGTTTATTGATTGGTTGGGTTGGGCACTTGGGCTCGGGCGTATTATATTTCAATTTGGGCTTGGTCCGAATCTTGAACATGGTGGAGACTCTCAACTTGTCTGTTCTGTTTTATTAGACTTGTACCATTAGAATTTTTTTAAAAATATTTTTTGATAATTTTTTTAAAAATTCAGTTGATTGTTTAAATTTTATTTTAAAAAAAGTTTTTAAAAAAGAGATCCATACAGTAGACTGTTTGACAACATAACAATAAAAAGTATTTTAATTTTAATTATATTTTA
>JAOSBK010000006.1:39265436-39277645 GCA_027568895.1 Erythroxylum shatona | reverse complement strand
AACCTCCTGTAATACCCGGCTAATCCCAAGAAACTTCTCACTTCAGCTACATTCTTCGGTACTTCCCATTTCACAACCGCTTCTATCTTCCTTGGATCTACATGCACTCCTTTTTTCGAAATTACATGTCCAAGGAACACCACTTCTCTTAGCCAAAATTCACATTTATCGAATTTGGCATACAACTCTTCCTTCCTCAATGTCCCCAAAGCAAGCCTCAAGTGTTCTTCATGCTCCTTATCACTCTTAGAATAAACCAATATGTCATCAATAAAGACTATGATAAATTGGTCTAAGAAAGGCTTGAAGACTCTATTCATCAAATCCATAAAAATTGCAGGTACATTCGTTAATCCAAAAGGCATAACCAAGAACTCAAAGTGGTCATACCGTGTTCTAAAAGCAGTCTTTGACACATCAGTCTCCCTTATACTCAACTGGTGGTAACCCGATCTCAAATCTATCTTGGAAAAGGCTCTTGCCCTTTGCAATTGATCAAACAAATCATCTATGCGCAGGAGCGAAGGCCAGAGCAGTACCAGGATGAGTGACCTCCTGGGAAGTCCTCGAAAAACAAAACCGTAAGGGCATGAGGCCCTAAAGGCCGAGGTCCAAAGCGGACAATATCTATAAGCAGGTGGGCGCGAGGCCTGGGAGGTCGAGGCCCTGTAGATGCGAGGTTCAAGAGGCCGAGGTCCTACGTCAAAAATAGTGTTTTTACACTAGACATGGTCACACACATGACTATGTATACTGACCGTATCCCTTAATATCATTTTAAACTTAATATTCACGTAGAAATACGGCTTTATCAAATTACATGATCTATGGACATGACTATGTACTGCGGGCACGTCTAACCTCAACACGGACATAACAGTGTCATTTATCCCCATATATGGTTACAGGGACTTACATGTTCTCCCATATAGTTGCGTATAAGTCCTTAATAATGGGTGTGTCCCTCACTAGTACAAACATGTCCTTTAAAAATAGCTTTAATAATTCAGTTTCCTACCTTAGTTCTGCCCAACTTCTTCTCTTCTAAATTCATGAAGGCAATTAAGTCCTAAAAATATCCTAAAAATAAATTAAGCACTATAAATAATAAAAACTATCAAATAAACAAACATAATACACTAAATATGATATTAAAAATATAGTCCATTAAGAATTTATCATGTACAATAGAATCATTTGACACAATTACAAACCATTTAGTAGTTCTTAAATATAAATCAATTTCACCACTGTGGAAATTTACATTAAGTCCAAGTTCAATTTCACTGCTTTATGCTCTTGGACAGACCCAGCTTCAACTCTTGTTGATATTATCAATTGTATTTCTTCCCTTTCTGCACTTAGAAGACCTGTTCTTATTGTTGTATTGGGCGTTTGTATTTACTCACTTTGGAGGGAACGGAATCTTCGACGCTTCCAGAACAAATCTTCCTCAAAAGACAACTTGATCTCTTTGATCATATCGGAAATTCGTGAGATTGTTTTGTCAAAGAATCTCCATCTTACTTGCAGTTCCAATGTTTGCACAGCTTTACGCCTTTAACAAATCCTTTTATTAAGTATTTGGAGCAAACAACACTTCATGTTAGATTAGCAGTTGACCATAATGCATTGTACTATAACTCTTGAATTTTCTCTTACATCAAGCTATTAAGATCCATGTTTAATTTTGTGCAATTCTATAAAGGCATCCTTATCCTTTGTTATATGCTTTGTTACTCCTGAGTTTACAATCTAAAAAAGAATGAATTTAGGTAAAAAAAACATAACAAGAGATATATAAAGAATAAAATATATACTAAAAGATTGTACCTTTTTAAGCTCACCATAATCACAAAAGAACTAACCTTTATTGTTGTAACCGAAGCACTTCATTGAAGCCTTAAGTATTGTGAATATTATTCTTACCTTTTCATCATTTGGGTCCACCATAATGCTTACTCGTCCTATTCATACTTATATATGAACTAGAACTAATTGCAAATATTTTGAAGGTTCAAATTGTTCTTTTTTCTAATCCAAGATTTCTCATAACATCCTCCATTGTCTTGATGCTCTCATTATGACTCAGATACAATTTCACATGCTTCCAATTCCATGGTAGAGAACAAATGACTGCTTGCACTTTTTATTCATCATAAACTTATGACCAACATCTCTAAAATCACTTATCATGTTCAGCATGTCTCTTAAATGCTTTTTCAGTGTATAGTCAAATTGCTTCTTGTACATGCCAAACTTAATAGTGAGTGATCTCAAATGTTTAAGTTTAATTTGCATAGATATCATCTACAATACAAATCAAAAGATAAGAGGAAAATTATTTTTATATATAGATGAACATTAAATAAATGACCAAATAGTTAACATATAGTTCAATATAACATAGATAATATTAATATAAGCACTTGCATACATGACGAGAGAGTAATTAGTTGCATACCATTCATATAATATCACATAAATTAAATGATTTCTAGACAAGACTAATCTAGATGATACATTACCTAAATATAGTAAACTTTACATGGAATAAAGTTAACAAATGCACGTGGTAGAGCTATTGAAACATGATATGCAATGGCTCTAATTATTTTGATAAGGAAACTTATAAGGTATAAAGTCCTTATGATAGCTTTGTGATGTTCTCTTGCAAATTCATCATCAACCATCCATACTGTTTAATATTATATGGCTTCTAATTCTAAAGTATACTTAAAAGTTCAGTTTATCTTTAGATTGAGAGTAAGGTCATCTACTTTACTTCAACATTTTTAAAAGTTAAACAACTTCAAAATGTAATCTTGAATTATGTTATTAACAAAAGTAGCATGATATATTAGATCTTCTCATTAAACGAATTACACTTGGAGTAACTACCCTAAAATTATAGTGACATGTCTTAATTGTGTAGCAGTACACAGAGGTAGTGCACTTTGATAAGGGGTATTTTCCTAAAAACAAACTTTTATAAATTATAATTTTATTCATAACTCATAATACCTGTAAATCATATATTGAATAAATAAATTATTTGACTAACTGAGTAATGAACTCATGCTGATAAACATTAACATATATAATTATAATCATTTACTTATTTGTAGTAACTTTATTCAAATGAGTTGATTTATAATGTTAACCTATTTTAAATTAAAATTTGGTTATGAGTATTAAACAAAATATAATTAATAAATTATAGTTGTAAACTTATTTCAAATTGGATTATTCTTAATCCAAAATCTTAATAAACCAAATCCAACTTTAGGATATATTATCTCAAGAGCCAAACACTTCTTGCTTTGATTCTTAAAATAGTATCACTTATAAACCAAACAACCTTGTTCAAATTATAGGTTATTCTACAAAAATTCTAAGTTACCATATGTAAAACATCACAAATATGTGAAAGCCAAAATTACAAACCTCAAAAATTAATAGAAGAACTTTTTTAATGATTAACAATCCAACCATAATAACAAAAGCAAGGTAATAAAAAAAATAAAAAACATAAAAAGGAAAAAGAAGCATCATATGTATCAATAACAAATTTAAGTTCCTTTGTAGAAATAAACAAAAATTTATTATTATTTATTTTATTGAAATAAATATTTTTCTCACCAAATATTATATTTTGGCATTATAATTTATGTAAACTTAAGTTCATGATATTAAAAAATCGAAATTAAAGTTCTAAATTGTATAGTTATTTTGATATATAAAACCATTAATAAAATAATTTAATGACATTTTAAAACTGTGAACAAATTGGAGATGACCTCAATAAAAGCTTAAGTAACGAAAATTGAAAAAAAAAAGAATAAATAACATGAAATAAGTACAAAATAAAAAAGTTATAAAAATGTAATTAATATCTCATTATTGAAAAATGTTTATTTTTAATATCATATAAACCACGATTATATTAAATTATTGACAAAGATAATTAGAATAGGTGGAAGAGGATAGGGTTCAACCCAAACGTCAAGCACTCCGTATCACTGCAGGCAACGACTCAATGTCAATTCAAGTTGGAACAAGTGAAGAGGTAAAGACTCCATATCACTCAGGACAAACATTGAAGAAATACAAAATCGTCTACAGGTTTCCTATTATCGCAATCAAATTCCCGTTAGTTGAGTGATTCTGATGCGTCATGGAAAGCAGTCCAATGTTCATAATGCATTGGCTAAATGTTCCATATCTGAGCATTTGGGATGCGAGGGAGTTGCTTAGCTAAATAAGCTTTCTTGTAACTTTTGCCTTAAACCCCTTTCAATTTTATAAAATTTTAGTAGCAAATTTCTTTTCCAAAAAGAGCTCCGTAATTGTGGTTTGATGAATACTTCCTGCCTATTTGGATAGATTTATATTAGTAAAGCTTTTGTTAGTAGAGTTTTTCTAAGAATAACTTTTTTAAGAAATCAGTTGACTATCTAGTTATCATTTAAAAAAGAGTCTTTTCTTAAAGAGTTTCATACAATAGACTGTTTAGCAACATAAAAATAAAAAATATTTTTAATTTTAACTATATTTTATTTTATAATAAAAATTATTTGTGCATATAAATATTATTTAAAATATATTGAACAATATGCAAAGCACAATATATTAATTATTATATAATTTTAAATCATATGAAACATAAATAAAAATATATCTAACCAAATCTTATATATGGATTATAACATGAGCAAAACTAATATAAAAAATAAATATTAAAACATATAAAAAATCAAATAACATTATATAAATTTCAAAATAAATATAAAGTTGAGTAAACGTAAAGATGAATTTGTGAATATTATAAGAATTTTGTGTAGAACATAAGGTAAAAAGACTAAAAAATAGACTCATTAATTGATATGAAAAATTACTCGAAAAAGTTATTTGAGAGACTTTTTTGAGAAGCTTTTTTAAAAAATTTCAAATTTGAGCTTCTTAAAAAGTTATATTTTGGTTGTCCAAAAAGCTATTTATATTAAAAAAATAATTTTTTATTTTATAGTCAAACACTCATTTTTCTTAAAAAGGGTTTCTGTGATAGAGAAAAGTGCTTATTGACCTCTCAAAAGCCCTTCTAAACAAGCACTTAATTAAACTTAATTGGTCTGAATATCGATTAATTTTTATTTAAAATTTGAAAATGACTCAAAAACAACATATTTTATTTAATTTTTTTAAAAAATAGTCTAACTAAAACCTTGGTTATCTCAAGCTATTTAGCGCTTGTGTGTTATAAAGAAAATGATTGATTGATCTAAAGTAAAAAATGATTATGACTGGGCTTAATTTTTTATAATGCAACTTTGTTATCGGAAATAGTAGGAGTTATACTAATTGTTCCACCTCTTTTTCCCTTGCATATTAGTACATCCCCATTCTTCTTGTTTACTAGATTTTGTTGTTACCCATTGAAGAATTCTTGAATTGTGACTACATAATGAATAATGCATAAATGAGTTCAATGATTGTTGATGTGGTTTTGTGGATTTACTTTCTCATCTTTACTAGTTTATAATGCTTGTGTTCTTAATAAGTGCTTTTATTTCTCCAGAAGCACTAGTTGCCTATTTCTTATTACAATAATTCTTGTGGTTGCACAACCTTTTTGCTCGTGTATATGCAAATATGTAAAAAGAGCGTTGTGTATGTTTTTTCAAATGTTAATCTTAAGTACATAATTTGTCCTATCAACTTAAATTTTTATAAGAGAATGGATTTTGATCGTATTTATTGTAATTTTTTATTTATTTACTTTTTAATTTTATTTACATAATGATTTAACGTGCCATTTTTGTTTATTTACTTTTTAACTTGCATCACTTTTTTATAGTCACATCTGTATATAGGTCTATCGAAGATAATTTCTCTACTATTTTGAGGTAAGACTACGTATTATCAGATCTTCTCAAACCTTGTTTTATTATGTGAGCTCAGATTGGATGCCGTGATTATGATAAATTTAGTTTTAGATTCGACTTAACTAAATGAGTATTTTTCAAATCATGTCGGCCCGGCCCATAAGCTAAGTAGCATATTAGTAGACGTAGTTTGTGGGTCCCAGACTCCCGGGTTTCTTTCTTAGCTGAAACGACTCCGCACAGGGCAAAAGTCACGCTGTTGGTGAACTTTAACCGCCAAAGCTCATGATTGGATCTTCTTTGAGCTTTTGGGGCATAAACAAAAAAATCGATGCAAAATTGTATTTACTTATTTTTTAAAATTTGAACAAAAAAATTAAATATATCATAAAGATTAAAGTAAAATTAGCTCATATAAAAGTTTACTTAAAAAATACATTAAATAAAAATATATTTATTTTAATTTATGAAATCAGTTCTATACCAAAAAAATTAGAACACATGATCTGCATTTGATTTTTACTAATTAATAATGGTGTTTCATTTTATTCTTCCAGATTGGCGATGGAGATTCGATCTTGAGCGACATTGAGGTTCACAACTGGAAACAATATTCAAGTTTGGATTGCTGGGTCGTTCTGGTGTTTTTCAAATAGGGGAGTCTATTGACCAGTATCACCAGCTTGACTTGTTCTGGTTCATGTTTCTCATGTTTCATATTTTCTATATATACATATAAGATTGAATTTGGAAGCCATGAAAATGGCTTCTCTTTCTTATTTGATGGTCTCTATGGGAGGCCTTGCTTTATTCTTAGTTCTTGCTTCTTTGCTTCTCATCCCATACCCGATAGGTACAACAATTCATACTTATTTTGACGATACTGTTAACTCCACCAAGTTGGTTTTGACCACAGGTAATGGGGATCAAACCTTAATTGAAGGCCGCCAAGAAATTAATGTACATGTGACCCCTGATAATTCCCTGTCTGGGTCTAACTTGGAAACACCTGTTAGCTCCAGTGGTGTAAATGGTACTGCTGATGTTACTGATAAGAATTTGCAATCTGTGATAAGTCTACAAGTTGCTGCCAATGATACCAGAAAAGAGAACAAGGAGAAGGGTCGGACCAATTCAGTTCCTTCCACTGATGTAAAGCTTACCTTACCTGGTGATTCTGGTATTGCTGATAGAAAATCAGATGACAGTAACCGAGCAACTAGTCCTCGAACTAAACCAACTATATCTGCTGTGACCGGCGAAGAAATCAAGACCATTTCAGACTCTTCAGGTACTTGTCTTTTGGTATTTGCTTATCTCATAGGTTTTAGTAATGTTTACTTAACAGGGAGCTTGCTTATTTAGAAATATATCTGTTGGTATACTCCAGGATTCTCTTGTTGTCCTGATCTCTTTATCTATTAACATTATGGTTTGTCCGTGTCGGACACCCACTGACACGGCTTCATTTTGTCGTGTCCGTGCTACATAGCTTAACAGGGAGCTTGCTTATTTAGAAATATACCTGTTGGTATACTCTTGGATTCTCTTGTTGTCCTGATCTCTTTATCTATTAACATTATGGTTTGGTTTCTGACTTGAAATGTAGGCTGTGATCTGTACCATGGAAGTTGGTTTTATGATCCATTGGGACTGCTTTATAGAAACAGTACATGCCCTATCATAACTCAGACACATAACTGCCAAGGAAATGGGAGACCTGATGAAGAATACGAATATTGGCGATGGAAACCATCTCGATGTGATCTTCCGCGATTTGATGCAAAGAAATTTCTGGAGCTGATGAGGGGGAAGACACTTGCTTTTATTGGAGACTCTCTTGCTCGAAATCAGATGGAATCTATGTTATGCATTCTCTGGCAGGCAAGTGTGAAGCATTACATCCGAATCTACTGATACTTTCTTCTGTAAACAGCCCCTGGATCTGATCATTAGCGAACTTGAATATCCCTTTTGGCACAAGATTTATAAATTTTGATGTTCCATTTCTGATTTGCTCTTATAGTCTGCTTCTTTTGGTTTCCTTTTCCTTCCAAGCAAACATGACAGGTTCATTCTTCATGAATAATCTTATTTTTGTTTTGCCTTGAGTCTTTCTGATTTCGTAAGGATGTATTGGCACATTATACTTGGATATGTTACTAAGATTAATCGCCATATTTTCAGGTAGAAGTCCCAAAAACTCGTGCTAACCGAATCTTGCAACGGTATTACTTCAATTCAACATCCACTATGATAGTTCGAATATGGTCATCTTGGCTTGTTCATCAAACATCAGAACGATTTGAATTTGCTCCAGAGGGTATCGTCAAGCTTCACTTGGATACTCCGGATAAGAATGTTATGAAGTTCTTCCCAAACTTTGACGTGATCGTTATCTCTTCAGGCCACTGGTTCACCAGGCAGTCAGTGTACATCTTGAACAACGAAACCGTAGGAGGACAGTTGTGGTGGCCAAAGGAATCTCCTCCTATGAAGGTTAACAACATCAAAGCATTCGAGATATCTGTTGAGACAATTCTCACATCCCTTGTCACCCATCCAAATTACACCGGGCTCACCATTCTACGCTCCTATTCACCTGCTTATTATGAAACCGGGGCCTGGAACTTCGGTGGATCATGCACTGGAAAGGTTAAGCCTCTTGTCCCTGGTGAACTGGTTGAAAATAACATCACAAGTGTAAAGCACCGGAAGCAGATAACAGGTTTTGATCGTGCAATTAAGAAGAAAACAAACAAATCAAAGCTGAAGTTGATGGATATAACTGAAGCCTTCAGTTATCGCCATGACGGCCATCCAGGTCCATACACGAAACGCGGTCCTGATGGAAGGCCTACATCACTGGATTGCCTGCACTGGTGCCTGCCAGGTCCAGTTGATACCTGGAATGAACTTTTACTTGAAATTATACAGAGGGAAATTGGTGACCGCAAATATCAAGCAGCATAGACATCATTACACGAAAAGTTGATCATTGAAATGATGTTTGATACAATAAAAGCGATTGATATAATAGAAGTAGAAAGTATAAATTCTTTTTTCAAATTAGAATTCTTAAACTTAAATGTGATATATAAAATTCTAAGGTTGATTTTACCTAATTTTACTCTTATATTGAGAATTACAATAAATATATTAGTAGTGGCGGGGTTAAATCGATTTAAATAAAATATTATTATTTTATTAATTATAATTAAAATTAAATACAGTTAAAATAATTTTTTGATTTATTACAAATTTAATTTAATGATATCCAAATAAAAATATAATTAAAATAATATTACCATAATATTTTATAAATTTATTCATATTACTCTGAATAAAATTTCTTTTGTATGTGTTATGTTCTTCGAAGAGCTTTTTTATTTTTTGCCGCCAATTAGTACCAGGTAGGATCTCGACGAGATCAGTTAATGTTAATGGATAAATGAATGGTCTTGGACACAAGTTGAGATACGAGAATAGAAACAGTTATCCTCTACCAGACCTCGACTTTCAGGATTTTTGATGTCTGATGTCTCTGGTGATATAGACTTTAGAAACTCGCTTTCCTAATTTCTACATTAATGTGCAGTCACGTTCACACGTGTTTCATGTTTTTATCTTAGTCCTACATTATTATTATTATTATTATTATTATTTTAATATTATTATTATCTTTATGTATTTATTGTAATTTTATTTACTCTTTTAACCTGTATCATTGTTTTCCTGTCACAATTGCATGTAAATCTACCAAAAATAGTCTCTTTATTATGTAAGGGTAAGGCTGTATATTATTAAATCTCTTCAGATCCTGCTTCACTGCGGGACTTCGGATCGTGTGTGATGATAATAATGATGATGATGATTTTAGTCCCGTTCATCAATTGATTGTAATTTTTTTTCTAGTTCTTAATAATCAAACGTTAAAGACATAAATCATATATGAATCGTGAATTATAAATCATAAATTATAAATAATAAATTATACGTAAATCATTTGTGCCTATACAAATCTTAGATATAATAATAACTACAAAAATAAAACAAATAAATCAATTACTTTGAACGGAATTCATCTTTTACCAATTACGAGCTAATTTCTCTCTCTTAACTCTTTCTCTATACGATAACTTGATAGTAGCTCAATAAACTTGATAGATAACTTAATGCACAAATGCATATTCTTTCTGTATTTATGTTTTATCCGTACTTAATTAGGGTAAAGAGAGGACTAGTTTATATATACTTCTTTATTAATATTAAATCTTGTACATCCATCAAATATTAAATTAACGTTTAAAATTTAATATACTATTAAACTCAAAAAATCATAAACGAAATTTAATATGAGTTTATAAAAAATCTAGACCACATTATCAGTCCCTATTTCTTACATTGATCACCCTGTTTGTTTCTTACATTGTTGAACCTGTTCATACTTTTCTCAGTCTTCGAATTCCTTTATTTGTTGATCAAGAATCTAGATCTTTTGTCCAATTTTTATGATATCTTATTGTGTTCAGTGAATCTCAGCTATTTATTTATGCGAGTTCCATATTTATTTACGAGAAACTCACGTAAAATTCGCATAAATAAATAATTAAAATTTATTCAACACACACCGTAAACTGAACAGAGGATTTTTTTCCGTTGATCAGGCAACACTAATCCGGAGCATATCATGTTTTAAAGCTCTCACGACATCTAAACTGCTAGTGAGTAAAGGAAAGGTTGACTTCCTGTAATACTTTGGACAACTAAAGCTGAAATGTCGGAGGAAACCAGATCCTAGTATCCTACCTTGACTCGTTGTGTTCGTACACTCTCTTCGGTAACACCTGCAGAACAACGACCCCCATCACTATTTTTCTTCGCCAAAATCACGAATGACGATGCAGGTAGATTTGGGGGGTTTCTTTTTACGTTCGTTATGCGCGCGTCTCGCATTTCTAAAAAAAAAAAGAAACATATGTTCTGCATTTGGTTTTACTAATTAACAATGGTGTTTCATTTTATTCTTCCAGATTGGCGATGGAGATTCGATCTTCAGTCAACTGGAAGCAATATTAAGTTTTGATTACTGGGTCGTTCTCAGAATTGGGGGTTTTTCAAATAGGGGAATCTATTGACCAGTAACACCAACTTGATTTGTTCAGGTTCATGTTCCTAATGTTTCATATTTCTATACACATATGTATATACATATAAGATTGAATTTGGAAGCCATGAAAATGGCTTCTGCTAAAGCTTCTCTTTCTTATTTGATGGTCTTTGGGATGCCTTGCTTTATTCTTAGTTCTTGCTTCCTTGCTTCTCGTCCCATACCCAATAGATATCACAATTTAATTCCAACAAGTTGGCTTTTACCACAGGTCATCGGGATCAAATCTTAATTGAAGGCCACCAAGAAATTAATGTACATTTGACCTCTGATAATTCTCTGTCTGGGTCTAACTTGGAAGCACCTAGTAGCTCCAGTGGTGTAAATGGTACTGCTGATATTACTGATAAGAATTTGCAATCTGTGATAAATCTACAAGTTGCAGCTAATGATACCAGAAAAGAGAACAAGGAGAAGGATCAGACCAATTCAGTATCTTACCTGGTGATTCTGGTATTGCTGATAGAAAATCAGATGAGAGTATCATTAATGAACTTGCATATCCCTTTTGGCACAAGATTTATACCTTTGATGTCCATTTCTGATTTGCTCTTATAGTCTTGATTCCTTTGGTTTCCTTTTGCTTCCAAACAAACATGACAGGTTCATTCCTTATGAATAATCCGATTCTTGTGTGGCATTGAGGCTTTCTGATTTCGTGAAGATGTATTGACACGTTATACTTGGATATGTTACTAAGATTAGTCGTCTTATTTTCAGGTGGAAGTCCCAAAAACTTGTGCTAACCAAATCGTGGTTCGATATTACTTCAATTCAACATCCTCTATGATAGTTCAAATATGGTCGTCTTGGCTTGTTCATCAAACATCAGAACAATTTGAATTTGCTCCAGAGGGTATTGTCAAGCTTCATTTGGATGCCCCAGATGAGGATGTTATGAAGTTCATCCCAAACTTTGATGTGATTGTTATCTCTTCAGGCCACTGGTTCACCAAGCAGTCAGTGTACATCTTGAGCAATGAAACTGTGCGAGGACAGTTGGGGTGGCCAAAGGAGTCTCCTCCAATGAAGGTTAACAACATCAAGTCCCAAAAACTTGTGCTAACCAAATCGTGCTTCGATATTACTTCAATTCAACATCCTCTATGATAGTTCAAATATGGTCGTCTTGGCTTGTTCATCAAACATCAGAA
>JAOSBK010000006.1:39242045-39265336 GCA_027568895.1 Erythroxylum shatona | reverse complement strand
GCAATGAAACTGTGGGAGGACAGTTGGGGTGGCCAAAGGAGTCTCCTCCAATGAAGGTTAACAACATCAAAGCATTAGAGGTGTCTGTTGAGACAATTCTCACATCTCTTGTCACCCATCCAAATTACACAGGACTTACCATTCTATGCTCCTATTCACCTGTTCATTATGAAGACGGAGCCTGGAACACCGGTGGATCATGCACTGGAAAGGTTAAGCCTCTTGTCCCTGGTGAACTGGTTGAAAACTTCACAAGTGTAAAGTACCAGAAGCACTTAACAGGTTTTGATCGTGCAATTAAGAAAAAAACAAACAAATCAAAGCTGAAGTTGATGGATATAACCGAAGCCTTCCATTATCGCCATGATGGTCATCCATGTCCATACAGAAGCCATGACCCTAATAAGATTGCAAAACGCGGTCCCAATGGAAGGCCTCCATCACAGGATTGCCTGCACTGGTGCATGCCAGGTTCAGTTGATACCTGGAATGAACTTTTACTTGAAAAGTTGAAATTATACAGAGGGAAATTGGTGACAGCAAAAGCTCACAGTCATGAAGTTGCTGCAAGTTTTATTTGCCAAGCAACCTTGAACACTTGCACATACCTAGTTGATCAGGTAACATCTTCTGTGAGGATTAATCTATCATAGAGTCAGATTTACCTCGGTTCTTAATGTCCTGAAGCTGAGATCTTCTTCAGTTCCCTGCAAATTCTTAGCCACGCTCTTCATAGAGAGAAATTAAAATGTTAACTGATAGAGCAACTTGAGAGTTGCTTGTTACATATTACTGTTTTACAATCTGAAGCAAAGTTAAAAGTTGCAATCTGACTACTAATTAGCATGAGGTATATGCAAAATGAGTTATATCCCAACTGAAGTAAGGGTGATAAAATTTTGATTTAATATGAAATTAATAAATAAAATTTAATTTAATTAAAATTTAAATTATAGCTAGTTTGTATTTAAATAAAAATATTCAAATATTAAATTAAGGTAATAGAACATAATCTGACCCGATCCGAATAACATATGTTTTAACCCTAAACTCTGGTTTCAGGTATCGCCACACCTAATTTGAACGTTTCCAGAAATCAAAACCCCATTTGAGCCTGCTTGTCGTGACCATCGATCACAGAAAGGCTAAAGATTTGATCTTGACCGTTGGTTTTGTACAATCAAATTGATAGGGCTGTTGCTTATTGCGTTTTGAAATTCAAATCGACATGGTTCTCACAAAAGAATCCAATCATAACAAACAACACTCTCTCTTTAACGGTCCCTTTTTTCCCCTCAAAACGGCTCTCTCTGTTTCAAAGTTCGAGTCAAAGTTGAGACCTTTTCTCTTGAAATGTATAGGATTGAACTATTTTGACCAGTACCCATTAATTATCTATTCGTATTATTCCTTTTTTAGTGGAAAGTTTCAAAATTTTCAGGAAATTCTCTTCGTTGCTAAGTGCTAGCAAACAGCAAATCAATTAAATTTTGACCTATTACCCACTTAACCACTCTCTCTCGATTGGTTTCTTGTCAGGTTAGTGCTCATGCAACTGATTGTCAGAGTCTGTGCTTTTGAGATATTGCATTTGTTGGTTTGATCATGTATATGATTCTACTTATTACTTCACATGGCAACCAACTGTTATTTATTTTCTGTATTAGATGAGCTTAATTTTGATTCCTTGTCACCTGTAATTTGTGTAATCACAAAGGGCAAATGAAAGTGATTGAATTGTAAGTGTGAACTGGGGATGATTTGTATGGTAATTGCAGCTAAAGATTGTTACCCGGAATAGCAAATTAACAGTAAGATTGATGTCATCACTAGAAAGAAAATGAAAAGTTAGAATTGTTCTTGTGATGATAGTGCATACTTGAAGGCCTCCTCCTAATGTCTAATCCTTCATGATTTTATTGTGGTTTGAAGTTTAGTCCTTTGAATAAATGCATTTTAGGGACTCTGTAAGATATGCTAGTCTTAATGTTTGTTAATTTATATAATCATTACTGTGTTTTTATAGTCTCACCTTTTATGCTTTGTTGCTTGTGATTGTGTGCAGAAACTTTCTTGTGCAGATAAAGCGGCATCAACATGTCTAATCACCAGAAAAATCCGCTTCTGCAAGTAGAAACAACTTGTGGAACTCTTTTGTGTGAGTTGCAGGTTTGTGGCGATCATTGACTCTATTCATCTTGTGTTCTTTGTGCTTATTCTTTCTCATATTGAATCTTTTGCCTGCTGCAAATTAGGGATTCACATTTTCCTTATGTTCTACGAAATTCAGATAATCTGGGATGAAATTGGGGAGTCAGATACTGATAGGGACAAAATGCTGCTTGAGCTTGAACAAGAGTGTCTTGAGGTATATAGAAGAAAGATGGATCAGGCAAACAAGAATAGAGCTCAGCTAAGACAGACAATTGCAGATTTTGAAGCAGAACTTGCGGCAATTTGTTCTGCCATGGGGGAAAGGCCTGTGCATATTAGACAGGTTAGTTGACTTTTGTAACCAGGAATATATGACTGTTTTAAAAAATAATTTATCACAGATAAAGGTTTTTGAATTATGGAAATTGAAAAGGAAAATCACATTTCTCCTATTAAAATAATTTCTGTTGCATAGAACACTTGGTGAAATTGGTGGCAATTATAATTCAAATTGTAAACTTAATCTCAGGACTATTTTGAGCTTGTCATTATTATAATGACTGTGACCTGGGTGATTCCAGTGTAATAACTTTGCCGCTTGGCAGGTTGATAAAAGTTCTGGAAGCTTGAAGGAAGAGTTTCAAAAAATTCTTCCACAACTGGAAGAGATGCAAAAGAGGAAATTGGACAGAAGAAATCAATTTGTTGAAGTTCTAGAAGAAATAGAGAAGATCTCAAATGAGATTTTTGGGTCTGCTGATCATCTGCAAGTAGATGAAACTGATCTGTCCTTGAGAAAACTTGAAGAGTTACACGGACAGCTCCAAGCATTAGAAAATGAGAAGGTTGTGTTATTATTTTTTTCCTGCCATCTTCAAGTTTGAATTCTTTGCTTCTAAATGATGTTCACTGATTAAATTATCCATTACCTTCACAGAACAATCGATTGAAGCAGATTCACAAACTCCTGGATACTTTGAACTCACTTTGCTTAGTTCTCGGTATGGATTTCAAGCACACCATAAATGAAGTTCATCCAACTTACGGGGACCCTGAAGGATCAAGAAGCATAAGTAGTGATACAATCCAACATTTTGCCACTGCAATATCCAAACTGAGAGAGATTAAAATACAGAGAATGCAGAAGGTGATATAAGTTTGGACCTTTCTTCCATATGCATCGTACGTAATACCATTTTCAGCATTGACAATGTTTTGTCCTTGTTTATGACAGCTCCAAGATCTTGCAACAACGATGCTGGAGCTTTGGCATTTGATGGATACTCCTTTAGAAGAACAACAAATGTTTCAAAATGTTACTTGCAACATAGCTGCTTCAGAACATGAAATAACCGAACCAAACACTCTTTCTTTGGACATCATCAAATACGTGAGTGACATACTGGGAATGCTTGTATTGTTTCCCTGTTTGGTTTCCGACTTTAGCTTTGCAAGGCTGGACTTATGATCTTTACAAGAATAAGTGAAAACTATGTAGGTTGAGGCAGAAGTATCTCGGCTGGAAGAGTTGAAATCAAGCAAGATGAAGGAGCTTGTTCTGAAAAAGAGATCAGAATTAGAGGAGATATGTAGAAAGACACATTTAATTCCAGAAGCAGATAATGCAATAGAATATGCTATAGAAGCTATAGAGTCTGGTATCATTCGTGATTCAATTTAATACTATTTTATCCATTTAATCTTTCCAGATATTCAAGTCATTCATTCTATTTCAGGGAATGTGGACCCAGCCATTATCCTTGAACAAATAGAACTTCAAATTGCAAATGTTAAAGAAGAAGCTTTTAGTAGGAAAGATATACTTGAAAAGGTTGAGAAATGGCTAGCTGCCTGTGAGGAGGAGTGTTGGCTTGAGGAGTATAACAGGGTAAAATGTTTACATCATTTTTTTGTACTTTTAGTCCAACAACCATTAGGTTATGTTTTGCTTAGTCTCTCTTGGGGATGTCACAGGATGATAACCGATATAGTGCTGGAAAAGGTGCTCATCTTACTCTGAAACGTGCTGAGAAGGCCCGATCTTTGGTTAATAAGCTTCCAGGTACATGCTGTGTTCTATGTTTTACAACATCAATTACTTTTGATCATCTGACTTGTAAAGTGGTGTTTAGCCATATGACTTCATCTTGTGTTTTTTATTTGACCGTTTCAATTTGTTTTCCTGAGATCAATGGATCTCTTTGAAGTTGTCAGTTCATACAGAGGGTTGTTAATTTTAAATCTGGAAATTTTTTGCTCAACTGCATGAAATCACCAGTGTGATTATATAATTAATAAATAAGTGAATATTCTCTTGAGATTCTCAGGTATGGTGGAGGCATTGACTTCAAAAACTATTGCATGGGAATATGAGAGAGGGATTGAATTCTTATATGATGGTGTAAGTTCAATTTTCCTTCTTGAGGTTTAATTCCTGACTGGTTGGGCCCCTTTGGTGCAACAAATTATTTTCCATCTTCTTTTCAAATTCGACTTAAAAACTTTCTTTCATGAACATTGTCCAGATTCGCCTTCTTTCAATGCTTGAAGAGTACACAGTGTTGAGGCAAGAGAAAGAAGAAGAAAAGCGGAGGCAGCGTGTATGGACCTCTCATTTTAGTCAATCACATTTCTTATGCAGTGAACTGATCTCTAGTTGCACGGATATGCTAACGGAATGCTGTTGTTTGTGGTTATTCAGGATCAAAAAAAACTGAAGGTACAGCTTATAGCAGAGCAGGAAGCACTTTATGGCTCAAAGCCAAGCCCTTCAAAAGCTCAAAATGTGAAAAAGGCACCTAGGTTTTCAACTGGAGGTGCAAATAACAGAAGTCTCTCTGTTGGTGGAACCATGCTTCGAACTCCGAAAGCTGACAGCAAAGCTACACCCTTTTCTCGTCATGGAATTAAAGGGGAGCGCATGCACCAAAATGACCAGTTTGGTTATCGCCAGGATGATGCTCTTTCCACTATATCAGCTAGTAAGTCATTTTGTAAAGCTGCAAATTGCAGAGGACTTAGTATCCCGGGACTTTTGCTGAATGTCTCTGCTTTTCTCCTCCTTTTTGTTCTTTGTTGAAGAGGATATGATCGAAATTGAGGAATAACAGCTTGCCAATCTCCTTCTGGAGTCTGGAAAGAACATCAACTGGGTTTTTAAGAAAATTTATTAATTGTTAAAGAAATAGGTTCTATTCCTTCTGAATTTTCTTTTGGCTCTGTTAGATGATGTTTATTCCTAAAAGTTTAGAAAAAGTTTTAGTGAACAAGTTGAATGTTTTGCATAAATTTTTTCACACAAATTTTGAAGTGAGACTTAGCTCTACGACAAGTTACTTCTGTGTTTGATTGTGTGTAATAAAGAGGCTATTTCTCGGTTTCAATTGAGGAAAAGGGCAAGGGTTCTGGTCTTTAGTTGGAGAAAAAGCTGTTGGGAGGTCAATAGTGGTCTTAACTGAAAAACCAGAATTTCATGTTTGTTTTCTTATGTAGGTAGAAGAGGGTCAGAAGTTGCAAGTCTTCCTGTCCAAAGCCATTCTTTTGGTGCTGCGAATACTCGTGACCCAGATTCAGCAATGATTCGGAAACCATTCTCACCAATATCATCTACAGTATCATCAAAAGCAAATATGTTGGAAGAAGTGGCCACAACGCAAGCTGACTCAAAGAAGACACTCTCCTTTACAACTCCTTTGAAGACAACTTCTGCAGAGAATAGGACTCTCAAGTCCATGCCAATTCCTGTGCCCACAACACCTTCAATAGTTTCAATTCCAATGCAGACTGCTATAACTCCAGGCTGCCAAACGGTTTATGGTGCTTATCCAGTTGATGAACTTCCTGAAGAGATTGAATATTCGTTCGAGGAAAGAAGAGCCGGATTTGTTGTTCCCAGAGCACATATAAAGTCATTGATACAAGTTCAACATTCTTAACATGAAATTGAATAAAAAATCCTGTCACTGAATCACATATGTTTGCCTCCATTTGAATCTCTCATCATCTTTTGCCATTTTTTAATCTGAGGATTTCGTTTTCCAGGTTACAAGTCAATTATAATTGGCTTTTTCTTGCAGTGTATATACTAAACTGTTAAAGGTTGTTTTCTTGATCAATATCAGCTCCACTTATTCGAATCCCACACTAAAACTTCAGTTGCTATTTCTTGAATGCCACCAACATGTATGTTGAGATAGATGTATCAGAAGAAGAAGAGAAAGGACAGAGACTGTTGTTTGGCTCAGAATTTTTCTTATAGTCACTGCAATTCACACATACTAGTTGTCTCATTTTAACCTGAAATTGGATTCAGACACAACACAGCTAGCATTTCCTCTGCAGTTGAAGTTCTCCTGTTTCCTTCTTCTTCAACCTCAAATTGGTTCTGTTTCCTTGCAACATATTAACTTTGAAGGAAAAGGAATGAACTTGCCAGCAAATTTATGAAAATTGGACATACCTGGCAAAGTGTGTTTCTTCTTATTCTTCTTTTAAGTTTATATTGATAAACTATAAATATGTATAATTTGGTTGTATAAAAAGCTTCAAACTTGAAGCAACCTAGATTCTGGTTGGGAGCAAGAAGTAAATTTCTTTGAATGAGAGGGCAATTGATTCAGAATTGTTTATAATCAACTTTAATTTATTAAAAAAGATAAAGAAGTGAGTTGTTGAAAATTGGTATGATTCCAAATGTTAGCTTTACAGCTTTAAAACTATTTTTAATGGGTTTAAATAATTAAAGAGGAAACTAATAATAAAAAGAGAATTTCTTTTTCTCAATTTCAATGACCTTTTAAAATAATTTAAATTTACCAGATCTGCCATTTTATTGTTAAATCACCCTTATTAAATTTTTATGACGGACGTGAACCATTTTCTTAAGCAAAATTAATACTTTGAATATTGCAATTAAAATATTGATTATTTTACTTTTAAAATTGCCCATTTTCCTACTTTATTTTAATTTCTCCTCCTTTTTCTTACCAAAACCCTAAATTCGTTCCGCTTGTAAGAAATTCTCCTCACTCAAAAATTGTTTTTGCAATTTGTCAACTTTAAAATTTTTCCAATTTTCATGATTTTTTTGGGAAATTCATCTGTCGCCATTGAAGCTCTGTGCATGCTCTGCAATGTTGGACTTCTGAAACCCAGAAGAATCCCTTCTATTGTTTTTTATATTATTTCTCTTCTTGATCTTTGAAGCTTCAATCCAAGCCATTGTATCTTTATCTTTTTTATTCACATTATGAAGCTTAGAAGGTTATTTGAGTTCATTCCCTCCATAAAGTTTTGATCTTTATTAGAATTTAACCACCTGGGTTTCAAAGTTTTGATTTTTCAGGTTTGTGAGGTTTTTGAGGTCTTAGGAGTTTTGAGTGATCTATGATTAGATGGAGACAACAGAGGGAATGACTACAGGAGTAACGGTGAAAGGTGATGAAGCTCCGGAGAGCTATATAATGGCCCCTAGAACCGAAAATTCAACCCCAAGCCCAATTCCGAACGCTAACCCGAACCCAGATCAACAGCCTATCCATTTTGGTGGGTCAGGGGTGGGTCAATCGCTGGCGATGGAAGTCGCGGTGGTGAAGAAGAAAAGAGGGAGACCCAGAAAGTACAAACCTGACGGGTCACTAGCGACGGCATTGTCACCGATGCCGATATCGTCATCGATTCCACTCAGCGGAGAGTTTTCAGCTTGGAAACGTGGTAGAGGGCGGCCTGTAGACTTAGTTAAGAAGCAGCGTAGTTTTGACTACGAAAGCCCAGGTATAGTAGAGATCATATTGTCTTTCTCTTTTTTATGTTCTTGGAAATTTAACCCAACTGTTGAATTTATACGCTTTCACTGTTGTAACACTATTACCCCATTAGCTGTTGATGGGTGTTTATAAGACTCTGATGATACAAAGTCTTTGGTGGGTCAATCAAAGACTTGATCTTTTTGTTTTGTATTGGATTTGGAGCTCAGGTAGGAGTTTGATGTGGGACCATTTTCCCCTGACTCTTCTTCTTTTGTGTCCCATTCTGGAATTAATGGGAGAGAATATGTAGGTGAGGATAACGTAATAGGAAGGAATCTTCTTTTTCTTTCTTACAGATAGGAGAATGTTGTCCTTGCGGTGAAGGAAACAAAAGTAGAGTTTCTGAAAGAAAGCAGAGGATGTTTTTGTCTATCTAATTTTACACTTTGTTGGATGAGCAAAGAACAACTTGGACTGTATTGTTGGATCTAGATCTGTATTAAGCTAGTAATATTTTTAATATCCTGCTTACTGTGTGGTTCTGAAATTTTTAAAGTGTGATAACTTTGATTGCTAAAATAAGGTTTTCAAAGAAGGATTTGATAAATAGAGCTACAATTATGCAGATAGACAAATTTCTCAATGAATTTTCAAAGAATAACATGAGAGCAAACCGTCAACTTCACACCAAAAGGCTACATTATCGCAGAGTAGATTCTTTATCCACCATGTTGCACAAAGTTTTCACTCATTATTCTTCATTTTTGGTCAGGTCAACGACTAATTGATCAATTACAATGAGCATGTCTTCAATTTGATTGACTTGCAAGCTTTCCTGTTAAATATTATGACTTCATTTTTTTCCTATAATAGAACAACTATTCTGAGCTGTTATATACACACCGCTTGGTTATGATTAGTTGAACTCCAAAACTGCAAGCTTGTTCTGATTTTTTGGAATCTCTTATTTCAGGTAAAAGTGTTGCATACTTAGTTGGAGCAAATTTCACCCCCCATCTGCTTACTGTCAATGCTGGTGAGGTATGCCTCGAGATTTTCCCAAGTTAATCTTGGTAATGTATGATAACACATTATGCATCGGCTTGGTTCCCTTCGTATGTGGTCAAGAAAAGTTGAAAACTTGAATTAGACATGCCAACAGTAAACCCTTTTTCTAATCATATTTTAAATCTATATGGACTCAAAATAAACTAATTGCTTCCGCATATCTTGTGATAATTGAACATGGTTCAAGTTTCCTATCTATGCAAAGTGTCTATTTTTTATTGTAATGGATCATTGTCTCACTAGATACCGGTCATTAAGGAAAGATTATTTGGCGACTTCTGCAATTGGTGGTCATTTTATTTTGGAAGGATAATGAATCACTTTCTTGTTGTTGATATAGGATGTTTCTATGAAAGTTATGTCTTTCTCTCAACAAGGCGCTCGTGCCATCTGCATTCTTTCTGCAAATGGCACAATCTCAAATGTTACACTTCGTCAATCTACTTCTTCTGGTGGTACCCTAACATATGAGGTATTAAATTTTGTCATCATTTAATGTATATGCAACTTGATTGGATTTCAGTACTTTGATGACCAATGATATTAGAACTCACTGACTGGTGTATATACCTGGAGTAGCGTTTGCACCTCCTTATCATTTGTACAAGAAGAATAAACAAATTTAACTTGAACCGTACAATTGTAGTTTCAACAATTGTAAGTTGTAAGTTCTCCGAACAAAGTTAGTTAAGAATATGGGATGCATAACAATCTGTATAACAGCCTCTCTCTACTAGCATAGCAACCTGGATAGAAAACATCTGTGGAAATTGTCAGGCGAGTGAAAATAGATTCTTTTCAATTTGCAACATCCTTGAATGGGGATTGGTAGGCTGGCTAGTCTTCTGCTGCTATGCACAGCAGTCATAAGGTTCTATTCTTTGAATTGGTTAAATGTAGTTTAAGCTGTTATTTGGGAATTGGGAATTATTGTTCTAACGCAAACAGATCAACGAAACCAAATCATTGTTTGGATTCCAGAGCATGTACTTCTAGGTATTGTTGTCTGTTATCTAGCCTTTGATGTCCCCGATAGTTTTTACATGCTGGACTTAAAAAGGCATCTAGAATTTATGTGGCAGGCTAATGACTAAGCCACCACTTTAAAGTTTTAGACAATTCGCATTTTCAAGAGATTTAAGTATTAAGACACTATCAACCGATCTTTTTCAGGGCTGTTTTGAGATACTTTCCTTATCTGGATCATTTATGCCTACTGAGAATGAAGGAACAAAGAGCAGATCTGGTGGAATGAGTGTCTCTTTGGCAGGTCCAGAT
The DNA here is from genome assembly GCA_027568895.1 of Erythroxylum shatona. Lineage (NCBI taxonomy): Eukaryota > Viridiplantae > Streptophyta > Magnoliopsida > Malpighiales > Erythroxylaceae > Erythroxylum > Erythroxylum shatona. Next base: position 39,255,089 of record JAOSBK010000006.1, on the reverse strand, counting down.
GGACGTGTTGTTGGGGGAGGATTAGCTGGTTTGTTAGTAGCTGCTGGCCCCGTTCAGGTTTCCACTTATGTTATGAAGTGATTTGATATTATTTAATTCTAATAAATTACAACGGTATGCTTCCCTTCTTTTCTTGATTTTTGAATTGAAAAATTGAACACTTAATCTGAGAAGCTGATATAATGATCATCTTTCAAGAAAAGACACTGCTTTTATGTGATTTGGCAGTCACTCTGCTGGATCACTTGAACTATTGTTAGATTTCACTGTTTTAATGTTCATCTTCTCAACTTCTTCGCTTGCACCAGGTTGTAGTGGGTAGTTTTCTCCCAGGTCACCGACAGGAGCATAAGCACAAGAAACAAAGAATTGGCCCTTCACCAGTTGTTCCTTCTGTCACTGTTATCACTGCTGAAGAATTGAAGGCTAGCTATGCCGGAGTAAAGCCGATTCCTGTACCTGATGCATCTGTCCGTGGAGACAATTCGGGTCCTATTAACCCCTTTCAGGCCTTTAGGGACCCTGCTACTGACAGTACATCTTCTTCACCTGAAGATGGAAAGTCAAACTGTGACACATCTAGCTGACAGAACACATACATGCCGGTTTATCAATGTCATGCTGCTGCAACGATATCAGGCTGAACTTATTAGCTTTCAATCAAAGAATTAGGGTTAAACTCCGAATGGATTTTAACTGACAATTGTACTCTCCTTCCTTAGGTTTAGGTAGGACCTTCTGTTGTTAGATCAGTCTGTGGCCGTGTTGTTATGTAATTTTTGTAGTGTCAAGGGTTATTGTAGTAGCATTTTAGGTGTACTGATCCTGGTGTGTCACTCTTCTGATTGAGTACTTTCATAAATGAACGAACTTGAGTTGAGGATATTGTGTTTATATTGTGTTTCTGAATTACATGGATTGCAGATTTCATAGAATTCAGAATTCAAGGCATTGCATTCTTCATTTTGATCATAATCTGCAACCTTGAGCATCAATTTGTATGTCCCATGTCAGGGGTTCGAATACAGCTATTCTAACTTTCCGGTAGACTTTCCAGTTCGGTGAACATCTCTACTGTTACTTTTCCTATGCCACTAATGGCGGCAGATGAAAAAGAATGTACACAGGCTGACATTCCAGAACAGAAAAGTACACTCTTAATGCCAGGAACTGTCTCATTTGTGTTTAATACAAAACAGTGCTCTGTTCTACAGACAAGTATACTGTTTCGTTTGTGTTTAATACAAAACACTGTTCTGTTCTAACATGTTATAACAAACTCTTCAAAAGCATTAGGAGCTCGGCATCTCTTATCTGGGATTACTTCCACACTCAACCTGAAGTCCTCAACTAGTTCTGCTCTCCAACCTCTATTAACTTTCTCGATGAACTCTTCAACCCTTCTCCTTAATTCATCATGTGCATCTCCATTGTCATCTTCCCCGTTGCTGGTAGTCCGAGTCTCCAGGGCTTTGGATAATGTAGCAGCCTTGCTCGACACTTTGTTCACGTTCGTGCATGTGTAGGTGACCATTGGCACTGAAACAGGAATCTCACTTTCTTGATCCAAGTCAGAGCCAGATTTTGAGCCAATGAAGATCACGAGTATAATCAAATTACAACAGCAGAAGATGAACAGGGAGTTGGAAACAGCCTGGGTGATCAATTCCAGAGTAGAATCCAACATGGTTGTTAGGGCTCTGAGAATCAATAGAGAAAAAGGTGATGCTAGATGATGCTGAATTGACAGGATTGTACGTTTTTTAGCCTTTTTAAAGCATGTTCTAGGAGGGAACAAGTGTGGAAGGGAAGCTTTTTGCAGGAGAAGCCATAGAATACAAGGGGAGATGTATGACGAAAGCTATGGAGAACAAGGTTAGTTTATGTTATTGTTTAATGATTGACCAACCACATCCATGGGAATTGGGAAGCTTCTTGCCCAATTATAGATGTGGGTCTTCTACCGAATGAATAAACTAGTAAAGGGCTCCTCATACCAGACAAGAACCTCACATGGAACCATCTCACTTGTACATCCATTATATGTCATCATATTGACATCATATCACATTAAAGACAGTAATGATCAAAGTATCAGGTCCAGCTCAGAATCTGATTTACCCTAAATCAAATCTGACTTTTTATCCAAAATTCAATTAGGCTTGAGTCATTTTTTCCAAGAGGATAACTAACTTCAGGCCGAATTCAGGCATAATGAAGGATGACAAATGGCTAGAATAGTAAATTCCCTGTTTTCGATCATTCAGAGGGGCATTCATTGAACAGTATTAGATTCTTTACTCGCCAACTCACTCCGTTGTTAGAAATGTGTAGTTTGATAAGAAAAGTTTATGACTTCACCAGCTTGATCACAAGGGATAAGGACAGTGCTTCCCAAAACAGATTAACATATATAGTCAAAATTCTTCAACAAAACAGGTTAGAATGCCAGTGAATCACCTCCTCCTTTTGTTATTTCCTGCAGTACCACTTTGGTTGAAGCCTCTAATTTCATTAGTAGTCTCTGCTGTGTTCTGTTTCTTCAAACCTTTTCTTCCGCCGAATCCGGACTTTGAGTTCCTTTTATCTCTTTTCATCTGTTTCTTTTCCATTTGTTTCTTCCTAAACTGTCCTGTTTTTCCCCCAGACCGATCTCCTGGAGCCACTCCTGGCCTCTTCTTCCTAGACCTTTCAAATACTTTCCCATCTTCAAAAGCAAAATCCATCTCACCATCTTTTTCATTCCCAGCAAACCCAGTTTGTTGTCTAGTTTTCCTCCACTTCTTAACAGATTCAATCTCCATCTTTTTCTGCATAGCCTTCTCTTTCAGCTTCTGGGCCTGAACCTCCTTAGCTATTCTTTCGGCTTCTCTAGCCTTCTTCCTCTCCTCAGCCTCCTCAATGTTTCTCTTCTCCGCCAAAAGCCGACTCTTAACTTTCTCCATACGCACGTTTGATTTCACCATCTCCGTATAATAATCAGCAGGCCTGAGGAAAGGAAGCCCCATTGATTCAAGCTGCTCAAACGCCTTCCTTGCTCCTTCCAATGCCTGTGCATAGAACGCAAGCTCTCTGACCAGATCATCATTCACATCCACTTCTTGCTCTTTGTTAAGGAAAATGCCAGCAAATCAGATATCAGTTGAATTTAATAACTCAAAAATTAGTAACAAAAATAAATATAGGTAAAATAAAATGGAACAGAACACAGAAATTTACATGGTTTGATCAATGCGACCTACATTCACGACCGAAAGGTGAGCAATTTTACTAATATGTGAAAATTTACAAAACATACAAAGAGATTTAATAAATTTCTCTAAAAAAGAAATGAAAGAAGAAAGAAGGAATGATGATTTTGTATTTTTTTGTGCTAATTCTGAAGCCTCAACATTTCCTCTATTTATAGCAACATTTTAGAGCATTCGTCCAAACTCAATTATGTACAATTTTTGAGTCTTCGTAATCTTTGCGCAAGAAAAATCCATGCCAAAGCATGTTTGAAGACTTTTGGCCAAGCATGGCCAAAAGAGTTTTCCTTGGCCAACAATTTTTGTGTGTATTTCTTGAAACATAAAAATGATGTTTTCTTAACTTTTAAGCAATAGAAAGTTTTGATTGAAAAGCAGAATATATGGCAATTACTGAGGCTAACAAAGAAGCATTATGATTGAGAAGTTTATTTGGCGAATTATCCCTTCATCAAGGGATTACTACTGTTTATTGTGACAGTCAGAGTGCTATTCATTTGACGAATGATCAGATGTATCATAAGAAGACGAAATATATTGATGTAAATTATCATTTCATTCGGGATATTATTGCAGAGAAAAAGATTCTTATTCAGAAGATCAACATTAAAGACAATCCTAATGACATGTTTACGAAAATTCTTCCAGTTTACAAGTTCAAGCGGTACTTGGACTTGATTGGCGTTTATAGTTGGTGATATAGCCCTTTTGGGACATTATCGAAAAAGGTGAATCATATCACTAATTATTCGGAACCAAATCAAAGTGGAGATTTGTTGCATGCCTTGGCCCCTCAAGAGTCAAAAATTATTGGCCAAGGAAGACTCTTTTGGTCATGCTTGACCAAAAATCTTCAAGCATGCTTTAGTATGAATTTTTCCTATACGAAGATCACAAAGAGTTTGAAATTTTAACAGAATTGAGCTTGAACGAATGCTCTAAAATGTTGCTATAAATAGAGGAAATGCTGAGGCTTTGGAATTAGCACCAAAAACACAAAACTAACATTCCTTCTTGCTTCTTTCATTTCTCTTTTAGAAAAATTTATTAAACCTCTTTATACGTTATGAAAATTTTCACATATTAATAAAATTGCTCACCCTCTGACTGTGGCCGTAAGTCACATTGATCGAACCACTTAAATAACCCAAAAATTAGTAACGAAAATAAATATAGGCAAAACAAAATGGGACAAAGCACAAAAATTTACGTCGTTCGGTCAATGTGATCTACGTCAACGGCCGAAGGGTGACCAATTTTACTAATATGTGAAAATTTACAAAACGTACAAAGAAGTTTAATAAATTTCTCTAAAAGAGAAATGAAAGAAGAAAGGAATGTTAGTTTTGCGTTTTTAGTGCTATTTATAGCAACATTTTAGAGCAATCTTCCAAGCTCAATTTTGTCAAATTTTCAAACACTCCGTGATCTTCCCGCAGGAAAAATCCATGCCAAAGCATGCTTGAAGACTTTTGGCCAAACATGGTCAAAAGAGTCTTCCATAGCCAACAATTTTTTACTCTGGAGGGACCAAGGCATGCAACAAATTTCAACTTTGACGTGATCCCGAACAATTAGTGATCTGTTCCACTTTCTCCGACAATGCCCCAAAAGGGCTATATCACCCATTATAAACGCCAATCAAGTTCAAGCATTGTTTGAACTTATAAAGTAGAAGAACCTTCGTAAACATGTCAGCAGGATTGTCCTTAGTATTAATCTTCTGAATAAGAACCTTCTTCTCTGCAATAGTATCCCATCATTTTTTGATACTTCACAATATTATGCTTCATCCTTTCATGATGCATTTGGTCTTTTGTCAAATGAATAGTATTCTGACTGTCCTAATAAACAGTAGTAACCCCTTGATGAAGGGATAATTCACCAAATAAACCTCTCAATCATAATGCTTCTTTGATAGCCTTAATAACTGCCATATATTCTACTTTTCAATCAATACTTTCCATTGCTTAAAAGTTAAGAAAACATCATTGTTTCAAAAAATACACCCAAAACATCATTTGACTCTTCCTTTTGTTATTTCCTGCAATACCACTTTTGTTGAAGCCTCTAATTTCATTAGTAGTCTTTGCTGTGTTTTGTTTCTTCAAACCTTTTCTTCCGCCGAATCCAAACTTTTGAGGTCCTTTTATCTCTTGTCAACTATTTCTTTTCCATTTGTTTCTTCCTAAACTGTCCTGTTTTTCCCCTAGACCGATCTCCTGGAGCCACTCCTGGCCTCTTCTTCCTAGACCTTTCAAATACTTTCCCATCTTCAAAAGCAAAATCCATCTCACAATCTTTTTCATTCCCAGCAAACCCAGTTTGTTGTCTAGTTTTCCTCCACTTCTTAACAGATTCAATCTCCATCTTTTTCTGCATAGCCTTCTCTTTCAGCTTCTGGGCCTGAACCTCCTTAGCTATTCTTTCGGCTTCTCTAGCCTTCTTCCTCTCCTCAGCCTCCTCAATGTTTCTCTTCTCCGCCAAAAGCCGACTCTTAACTTTCTCCATACGCACGTTTGATTTCACCATCTCCGTATAATAATCAGCAGGCCTGAGGAAAGGAAGCCCCATTGATTCAAGCTGCTCAAACGCCTTCCTTGCTCCTTCCAATGCCTGTGCATAGAACGCAAGCTCTCTGACCAGATCATCATTCACATCCACTTCTTGCTCTTGTCCAATATCAATGGAAAGCTTGTGGATCCAACCCACATTTTCCAGCCAACTAATGTCCTGAAGCTTGTCAATAAGAGCATCCCTATTGTATACAGCATTGGCTTGGGGTGCAGCCAACTTCACATCTTCTTCCTCTGATTCTGACTCAGATTCATATTCCTCTTCTCTGAGATCATTGACCCCATTATTCTTCATTTGCTCATCATCCATGGTTAAATCATCACTAGCCATGCCACTCAAATACACCTATAAAAGTTGCATGAAATAACGAGTAGGTATATCCCACCATAACTACAACAAATTGCTAACTCCTTCATAAGGAAAATCAATAATTACACCAGCAATGTACAAGAAAGAGAACAAATTGCGTCGAAATTTATACAACCCAATTCCCTATTAAACCAAATTCCTTTGTTTCAGATGTTATCACTTGGCTCCATGCTCCTAACATAAATCCACCCCAACTGAGAAACAAACAAAAAAGAAAGAAAAAAATCGCCAGCACCTAGCCGAAGGATTTGAAATGATTGGAAAAATTGCAGAACTAAAGCTTAGGTTGTTGTATGTTCGTGTTTTCCGGAATGTTGATTCCACAAAATAAACCAAATTGAAACGTATGATTGCTCAAATAAATCCTACAAGCAACATCTCTGCTGGGTATTTCTCAAAAAAAAAAAACATCTCTGCTGGGTGACCAAATATGGCAGACAAGCAAAGAACAATAAGAAAGAATACATAAGCTTCAATTGCGAAACACATAAAGCGACAATACAAGCATACCAGATATATGTTGAGTCGAAAGGAAGGTAATAAGGTTACGATGTGTTTAGGGTTTATGGCTTACGAAAATCGAATTCAGGGTTTTAGATTACTATTTGGTGAACAGGGGAGGAGAAAAAGGGCAAAAGTCAAACCTAATAGTCTACTAGTCAGCCGATGTTGATAGTATCAAATGGGCCTAACGGTTTTTATTGGACTTTGGGCCTATACAATACCAACTAGTCAAATAACTGATTTTATCAAAAAATAGAAATATAATAATAGCTAAAAAATAAATAAGGCATTTAAATGAGAGGGTTGGCTCAATTTTTTATTTTAATTCGTATGTTTAAAATTAGATTATACAGGGAGACCTTTGAAATAATTGATAAGATTGCTCCGTTATAACTGCAAGTTTACAGTTTCAAGTAACAAAAAATAGAAAATAATTTCATTGTAAAACATAAAAGAAAGAGTGCATATATAGATTACTCTCCTGTCCTTAAGGGTATGTTTGATTGAGAATTTATTAATAGAATATAATATTATTCTATTGTTTGAGAGAAAAATTTATAATGGAGAGTAGTGTAATGAGATGGAAAAAGAAGATTTTATATTATATCTCATTCCATCTTAAACAGTAAAAATGAAAAACTTTCGATTTTGAGAGTTTATGATGAAATGTAAAATGATAAACAACTTTACACTATATTACGTTACAAACTTTTCTTCCAAACAATATTTCACTATATTATTAGAGATGTTCAAGAAAACCCATGAACTTGTGAACCGGACCTGAACCGCATGAACCGGACCTGTAAAAAAGGTTAACCGAACCTGAGTTCAGGTTATGTTCGATTAACTTAAAACCGCAAGTTAAAAACCTGAACCTGAACCATGAATCTGATTTTTCAGGTTTAGGTTCAGTTCTTCATGGTTCAGGTTCAGGTTTTTTACTTGCGGTTCTAGGTAACCAAACCTAAACCGAAAAACTATAGCAGGTTAACCGAACCGAACCTGATTTATAAGTTTAGGTTTAAACCTGAACCTGAAACACTCAAAAAAATCTATCATATATTTAGATATAATTTAAGAGGAAATTAATAATAATAAATTCACTAGTATTTACTATATTAATTCTTGAGTAAAAAAAGAAGAAAAGGAAAAATAATACTTTAATTATATGTTATTAAACATTAATCTTGAACATTACTATTATAAGCAACAACTAATGCATAACACTCAATACTTCTACTTCAAATAATAATTAATATGTGTCAAAGTTATTGATCGAAGTATTAAACTACTAATAGAAAAAATTAATTGACTAAAATAATAATTGTTTAATAATTTATTTCTTTTTTTAGTACAGATCTTTTATAAGACATTGTTTGGCTTATTTTTACTTTGCTTGAGTTTAACTTATTGAATTAATCTTTGATGAATTTTATATGCATATTTTTATGAATAATTTGTATTTGTTTTCACCAATTATTTTTTATAATTTTTTATCATATATATTAATATGAATAAGTTCTGGTTACCTTGTGAATTGAATCTGAAAATAGATTAACTGATCCTATAGATTCTTTAAGTTTAGATTCAGATTCAGATTCGTGAAATTATCGAACCTAACATTCAGGTTCAGGTTCAAGTTATTTATGAACGGGTCAGGTTACGCTACCATGAATACCCCTATATATTACAGTATGAATCATTCCATCTCTCTCAAATAACAATTTTTTAATATTACATCTATTTATACTTCATTCTATTATAAACCCTTCCATTCTATTATTACATTATATTATTTTGATAACAAAATAATATATAATTATAAGCAATAGTTTAAAACACATGAGATCAGAAATTTGGAAAAAAAATCAAAGAAACTTCCAATACATGGATTGTTCATACATCGATTATAAAGACTCGAGCTTTCTACCAAAACTTCCGTTCATTCAATATCCATCTCAACAGTGTTGAGCAGAAATGAGATGGAAATGATGAACTTTCACTAGTTAATCGACAAACAAGAGTGTCTTGTAAGATTCAAGTCTCCTGAGCCATAACGGGTTTTCCAGCTCCAACCTGGTGATCAGCGTACATTCACCAACTCAACATCAAACACGAGCCACGAATTTGGCGGTATCTTCTTACCAGCCCCTTCAGATCCATAGCTGCACAAGTTAGGATGGAAGGAGGAGAATTACAGCAGGTAATTCCAACTTGTACTAGAGATAGTGAAATAAGGAGGTGATAAAAAGTATCACAAACGATTTTATGGACGATGTGAGCAAGAAACAACAGCAATTGCTTACCCCATTGATGGTGGTATTGTCAACCTTCTTTTGTCCCCAATTCGCATGCCTACGAATGAAACGAGAACCAAAAGGAATTAGATTCAGAAAAAGCTCAATGCAACTGAAAAGAGATTCCAGTTGGTACGAGCAATCACCATTAACTCCAACATCCCATCCCTTTATAACTTGTCCTACACCTGCAATCCAAAAGAAAAAGAGTTACTGTAGTTAGAATCAGATTTTCTATTTATCTGAACCATGGGATGCAGGATTCACTCTGTACCTAGACGGAACTTAAAGGGTGCTCGTCCCACATTAGAGTCAAATATTTGGCCATTCTTCTTTAGTTTGCCAATATACCGCACACTGACCTGAAAACAAACAAAGTTCTTTTATTTCAAATGTTGGTCTATGTACATTTAGCAAATTACTGACACGGAAAATCCAAATGAATGTAGACCGGATTGAGGTGTATTCAAATGCTGATTCAATTACTATATGCTGTACTGTGTAAAAATTTCATTGAAATCCATATGTGATAATGAAACCATAGTCTGAAAGATTGCAGATTTAGTGGAAAGCAAGTTACCTGGCTTCCTGGGGAAGCTCTCTTACCATTTGGCTTGCCCATTGTCAACTCCTCAATAATCAATCCATTTGCAAAAGATCTAACTTTGGAGAACTTGGCTGGAACCTTTTGATCTTCAGATTCTAAAGAAGAATTTGTCTTACCTCCAATAGCTGTTGTAGTTTGAACCTTGCTTGTCCCCTTTTCATCCTGGGCCTTCTTCTTCTTGTTTTTCTTCTTCTTTTTCTTATCGGAAGATTTTTCATCTTCATCAACATCAAGGGCACTGCACATAGATTTAGTAATAAGGTATGTAAGCCTATGCATGCACGCAAACAGAGGAATTGTTGTGATCCTTACTAGAAAATGGATCAACATGTGAGATTGTTGGGTGCATACATGCATATGCACAAAATTGAACACAGCTTAGCTCACCTCTGACCATTTTCATTTCCATCTAGAGCATCTTGTTTATTCACTTCCCCAGGCTGGGTTTCACTATTTGGAAGCTCGTTAATTTTGTCATTATCATCCATTTCATAACTATTTGCTTCTTTGGCCTTCTCTTTTTGTTTCTTCTTCTTCTTCTTTTTCTTCCTAAGATCAGATGCACAAACCAAAGCAGCAAATTTGTACAACAAAGAGAAAAGTTAGGCTGGCTCCCTAAATTGCAATTAGTGTCAACCATTGGGCAACACCAAAATGCCCCGTAAACTAGCTTCCCTATCACCAAACAGAAATAAAAATAAATAAGCTAGTCTCACAGGAATTTACTACCTTACCTTTCTGTTTCAACATCTTGGTCAGTATTTTCAACCTTTCTTTTTCTGGCTGTAACATCTTCAGTATTGTTGCTCACCTTTTTCTTGGATTCCTTGGCTGGTTTGTTACCTCTCTGTTCACCTTGTTCTGCTAGGGACTCCTGAATCATAGTTTCACTCTTTTGAGACATAGAAATTGGAAAGCCATACTCATCTTCGCTTTCCAAAACAGATGTATCATTGGGCCTCTTGACAACAATTTGCCTCTGGGAGTTATCCTGGTTCTCCAGGACACTTGAATTTTTTTGCTTGGAAAATTTAGATGGACCATTTGCATTTGCAAGTTTATCATCATCCGTTATCTCCTCAATCACAACTGAATTATGAGAAATTGTTAATGTGAAAAAATGCTTTTAGTCAATAGCATCGTGAATATAAAATCAACATCTCCTTTCGGTGTGAATTAATAAGTATATATCGCTTTATGTGATTTTGGTGACAATAGATATCGAAAATGTGGGTATACAATCTTAAACAATTCTACTAGAATGTGCATGATCCTTTATCTTCAGTTACTGAGCGTTCAAGAGAGAGTTAGTTTCCAGACTTTCTGCAATGTAATGAAATATTCATCTTTCTCCAATTTCTATATAGTTACAAAAAGATAGAAGATAGGTGACCAAAGTTACCAACTTCTTTTATAAGAACATGACAAACAAATTGAGGAATACCTCTACTATTTGGAACAGGCGAGCATTGAAACATTTCAAGATCGTCGTCTTCGTCGTCGTCGTCATGAAGAATGAACTCATCACCATCATAGTCATCACCATAGTCATATTCACTGGATTCATATGTTTCCGAGTCTGTCTCAGCAATATCCTCTCCAGACTCACTTAATTGTCGTAGTAAGAAGCAATTTTTATACAAAATCAAGTAAATAGTTACATAATATCAGCAAGAACTACACGCATTTAATTCTATGGGACAAACGAAATAAAATTATAACAGTAAAGATACGAATCATATTCATCTGGAAGATGATCTCCTTCATCAGACACAAAATAACCAGAGAGATGAATGCTCCGTGGACCGATCACAGAAAAAGCTACTAGCTCATCCTCAAATTCAAGATTCAAAGAGCAAGACTCAAGTCTATCAGGTAACAATGAGCACAGGAAAATCGGAGTCTTATGCCCGACAGAACACTGGAGTATGGTCCTATCTTTTGAGGAACCAAGACCTAAAGTCGCCTGAATTATTACAAAGTAAACATTCAGAAGCTCAAATAGCAAACGTAGAAATTGCCCAACTATTCAACCGCAATAACTATGAACTAGAGCAATTGAAAAGACGTACTTGAGTAACGTAAAGCCTTCCCTTTACATTGTCGGAATGAAAAGGGTGTGGCTTGCCCGGTTTAACCTCCATTCCTAATAGCAGGAAGCAACATTTCGCACTCAAATCAAATTATAAATTTCTAAACAGTCCAATGCAAATCCACAAAAAAATGAAAGGGCATTGGTCAGAGTACTTACCCCAAAACCCCATTTTCGCTCTCTTGTTAGAACTTGGAAAAAGATTAGCTTTTTGTTCCTAAAACCCTAGCTCAGTCTTTCTCCGCCACTCCAAAACCCTAATTCTCTTCGCTTTGGGGACTGTCAACCTAGGGACAGGAAACCCATGTTAACGATCGACACGTGGCAGTGATATTTCTTTGGGCCCAATGGGCCTGTCTAGATAAGTTTAGATGGGCTAATTAAGGATAATAAACTAAGGCCCAAATCTTGATTATGATGGGAGAATCAATTAATCAAATAATTAGGGACTACAATAGACGAGTCCCGTCAATTTTTTTAAATAATTTTTTAAAATTAAAAGGATAAGATAACATTTTTTTTAGTTGAATCTAAACTTGAATTATCTAAGCTTAGGGCTACTCAAACTCGACTCTTTGCTTAAAATAATTAAATCTCAAGTCAGCTTAATGTTGAGTCATAAGTCAGCCCATTAAAAAGACTTGAATTTTGTAATTAAGAAGAAAGAAATTACTTGTTAAGAGAGTCAATATACTGACCTGCTTAGTCTTATACCTTTTTGTGCCCCTTGGCCAGTTTCACTCCTCGTACCCTATCGTTTTAAGTACTAAGCTCTAGCTTGCACTACTTCTCTAGCTATCGAAAAAAGTATGGAGCTATTACGTTGGTTTCTCTGGAGTTGGAGGAACAAGGCTATTTTTGACTCTGATTTTGTGCGACCCATCTCACCTTCTTTTATTATTTTGTCTTTTGCAGATCAGGTTAAGCAGGCCTTCGAGAGGCCCAGTTTGGGCATTACCGGCTTCCGGCCTCGTCAGGAGCACCAGATCGGGTGGTGTCGCCCGCCAGCTGGATGGGTCAAGCTGAACATCAATAGGGCTTGTAATCGCATCCATTTCACGGCCTCGTTCGATGGACTTCTCCGCGACAATGACGACAATTGGCTAGGTGAATTCTCTCAGCTTATAGGGTGGTGCACAGCGCAGTCAGCGGAGCTCTAGACTGTCTACATAGGACTTTCCCTGGCTTGGCTGTTGGGCTTTCGTCGGATTGAGCTGGAAGTGGACTCGTTAGGGATGCACCAGCTCCTTTCTTCAGTGACGTCCCGCTCTCAATCGGGCAATCCTATCGTCATGGATGTCCTGAAATTTCTCAACCGGAACTGGTCTATTGTTCATCGGCATGTGT
>JAOSBK010000006.1:39219317-39241945 GCA_027568895.1 Erythroxylum shatona | reverse complement strand
GTGACGGCAATTGGCTAGGTGGATTCTCTCAGCTTATAGGGTGGTGCACAGCGCAGTTAGCAGAGCTCTGGGCTGTCTACACAGGACTCTCCCTGGCTTGGCGGTTGAGCTTTCGTCAGATTGAGCTGGAAGTTGACTCGTTGGGGGTGCACCAGCTCCTTTCTTCAGTGACGTCCTGCTCTCAATCGGGCAATCCTATCGTCATGGATATCCTGAAATTTCTCAACCGGAACTGGTCTATTGTTCATCGGCATGTGTACCGAGAGAGCAACAGATGCGCCGACTGGCTCGCTACCCAGGCAGATCCGGCAGACGTTGGTATCACCTATTTTGATGTTACACCTACAGGGTGCCTTCCTCTCTTTTTAAAGGATCTGTCGATGCACTGTTTTTCCCTCCTCATTTAGTGTCCTGTGTACTTTTCCCTTTATGCAAACAAAAAAAAAAGTATGGAGCTATTACGCGACCACATAGGCCGCCCATTGCCATTCCTACAAATAATCACATATGACTTATAATGGAATTTGAGGCACAATACTTAGTATTATGTTTCAAATATTTGAAACACATGTCAATGTTGGTTATATTATGAGAAAGTACTTGTTTGTTAGGTATAAAATTAAAGGGATTTTAGTGAAAAAAATAGTTGTTAACTAAATTAAAATTTTGATGATCATATTAAATATTTATTATCTATCTTTACAAATTGTAATTCAGATTAATTATATTTACTATTTTATTATTTCAATCATTATATTTTAAATTGATATTACCTATCTATTATATAATATTACTATTTTTATATACTTATTTATACATATTTATTTTTATTCTTATTTTTTGTTTATTCATATTATCATTTAATATACATATGCATATATGTTTTATATGGATCTATCGGAAATAACCTTTCTACCAGTTAGGAGTAAGACTGTTTACTATTGAACCTTTCTAAAATTCGCATTGTTATTGTTGTATAAATTATAGCTCTAAAAAAGTTAAATTTAATCTTAATGTATTTAACCTTTCAAGTATTATACAAATAAAAATTTTAATGTGTATTAGAATTAATAAAATTAATTAACTCAATTAATGATTACTAATGTCATAAGTTATTACAAATTTGACTTGAACATTTTGGCTTTGGTAACTTAAACCTTTTCCTTACTCCTTAGTTGACTTAGTTAGCATCTCCTAGTAAATGCATCATTATCACATGTAAAAGGGGCAACCACTTTACCAAACGCATTTAAAGTAGAAATTAGCCATCATCATTCGAGACTGTGAGTACTAATTACTCAACTCAACCAATTCCATAGGCTAATTACTGAGTTAATATGAGTATTAATTAATTACTGAGTTAATATTAGTATTAATTATAATACACTAGGCTAATTACTTACTATTTTTCTGTCACATCTGCACGTGAATCTACCGGAAATAGTCTCTCTGTTATGTAAAGGTAAAGTTGCGTACTATCAAAGCTCCCCAGATCCCGGGTCACTGCGACACTTTGGATTGGGTGCGATGAAGATGACAGCACTATAAAAATAATAAAGTTTTATTTTTAATTAAAATTCTAGAAAGTCTAACTAAAATTAAATTTCATCTAGACTATATTTCCCTTGAAATTGAAGTTTAATATTAAAATAAATATTGTATACTAATTATGTAGTTTATTATAAAAGTATAAAATAATTTGATTTTCTTATTTAATTGAGATATTAAATTAAATTATTAATTTGTTTGAATTTTTACTTTATTAATAAAATTATATTATTTTTAAATAAAAATTGTTAAAAATTTGATTTTAATTTCAAAATCCAAACTCAAACCCAATTCTTATTTTTATAATAAATAGCTTCGTGCAATAAAATAATAAACAAAGACTGAATTTATTATTATCATCTTATTAATAATTATTATTATCATTATTTAGAAAAGTATTGGGTAGGGCCCGCCCTTGTCTCTCCGTAATATCATGCATATAGTCTCTTCATAGACCTCTGCTACACGATCCTCTACTCTACGTACTGTTCTCACATTCAGTTTCTCCGTTCAACTCTTCTCTCCGGCCATGTTTCCGGCATGATATTCCGGCAAAAAACCCGGCTTCCCCTTCCGGCCACCACCAAAATTAAGAACCCGATACCATTTTAGCTGATCACTTGTCACCGAAGGGAGCTTACTTTGGTTAAAGTAGATGTGAAACAGGTCAGTTTACTTGTATAGGTTGGGTAAATGGCATCTACAAGTTCGACGCCGACTGATCCTTCATCTTCTGTGCCGGAGGACCCTGCGATCAAGGCCGTGAACAGACGATATGAAGGGTTGATGACCATTAGAACAAAGGCGATCAAAGGGAAAGGAGCATGGTACTGGGCTCATTTGGAGCCAGTTCTAATAAAGCATCCAGACACAGACCTTCCAAAAGCTGTTAAGCTCAAGTGTCTACTGTGCGACGCCGTGTTTTCTGCTTCAAACCCTTCAAGAACAGCCTCCGAGCATCTCAAACGAGGGGCGTGTTCAAATTTCGTCTCTCTTGGGAAGCTTAATTCAACATTTTCTCCTTTGCCCATATCATCTTTACCGTCTCCTGGTTCACTTAATCATCGGAAGCGAAGCTCTCATGGTCATATGGCAACTCCTTTAAATTCTGTTGCTTTAGTTGAGCCATCTCGGGTGTGTAATGAACTCGGTTACTCTAATGCCGTGTCAACACAACAGCATCACTTGGTGTTATCTGGTGGTAAAGAGGATTTGGGTGCATTAGCCATGTTGGAAGATAGCGTTAAGAAGCTTAAGAGTCCAAAAGCTTCACCTGGGCCTTCACTGAGCAAGAATCAAATTGATTCTGCACTTGAGTTATTGACTGATTGGTATTATGAGGTTTTTGGGTCTGTGTCCTTTTCAAGTCTTAAGCATCCAAAATTTCGAGCTTTCCTCAATCAAGTAGGCTTGCCTACTCTTTCAAGAAGGGACCTGTGTGGTGCTAGGCTCGATAACAGGTTCCATGAGGCAAAGATGGATGCAGAAGCTAGAATTAGAGATGCTCCATTTCTCCAATTTGCCTGTAATGGTTGGAAGTCAAAGAACTGTTGTGGTGGAGAAGAGAAATTGGTTAAGTTTAGTATTAATCTACCAAATGGGACTGCTGTGTACCAGAAGGCAGTATTGGTTGGGGGATCATTATCATCAAAACATGCAGAGGAGATTATGTGGGAGGCAGTGACCGGAGCTTGTGGGAATAATTTTCAGAGATGCGTAGGGGTTATTGCTGATAAGTATAAGGCCAAGGCGCTCAGAAATTTGGAGAATCAATATCAGTGGATGGTGAATCTCTCTTGTCAGGTTCAGGGATTTATCAGTTTGATCAATGATTTTAGCAAGGAGCTTCCTCTCTTCAAGACTGTTACTGAGAATTGCTTCAAAGTTGCCAATTTCGTAAATAACAAGTCTCAAATCAGCAGTAGCTTCCAAAAGATAAGGATGCAGGAGCTTGAGTGTTCTGGTTTGCTTCGAGTTCCTTTAAGAAAATGTGATTGCAGAAAGGATTTTCTGCCAGTTTATCTTATGTTAGAAGATATATTGAGCTGTGCATGCGTGCTCCAGACCGTTGCTTTAGAAGAATCATATAAGCTGATAAGTTCAGAAGATTCTGTTGCCAAGGAAGTTGCTGGGCTGATTCAAAATGATGGATTCTGGAATGAGTTGGAGGCGGTTTACACATTAGTAAAACTCATAAAAGATATGGCTCGAGAGATTGAAGTTGAGAGACCATTGATAGGACAGTGCCTGCCCCTGTGGGAGGAGTTGAAAGCAAAAGTGAAAGATTGGTGTGCTCGATTCCATATTGGTGAAGGACCTGTGGAGAAGATAGTTGAGAAGAGATTCAGAAAGAACTATCACCCTGCATGGTCTGCTGCGTTCATACTTGACCCTCTTTATTTGGTGAGGAACACTAGCGGAAAGTACCTTCCACCGTTTAAGTGCTTGACACAAGAGCAGGAAAAGGATGTCGATAAACTCATACAACGGCTTGTTTCAAGGGAAGAGGCTCATGTTGCTTTGATGGAACTAATGAAATGGAGATCAGATGGGCTAGATCCTTTATATGCACAGGCTGTTCAGGTTAAACAGCGAGACCCTTTAAGTGGAAAGATGAAAGTTGCAAACCCACAAGGTAGCAGATTAGTTTGGGAAACTTGTCTTAATGAGTACAAAACATTAGGTAAGGTTGCGGTGAGACTTGTCTTCCTCCATGCAACCTCGTGCGGATTTAAGTGCCATTCAAATTTGCTGAAATGGACTTGTATCAATAGACACTCAAGGTTGGGACTTGAAAGAGCTCAGAAGATGATGTTTGTTGCAGCTCATGCCAAGCAACAAAGGATGGATTTTTCAGATGAAGAAGAAAAGGACGGGGAGTTCTTGCGCATGAATTGCTGTGAAGATGATGTTCTCAACCAGGTCTTCTCAGATGTCTCACCTGTGTAACGTTTTGTTTTAACACTTGAGATTTGTTAACTTCCTTCTTTGTTAGTATTTTCAAGAAAATTAAACAATGTATCAGTAAACCAGTTAGCTGCTTGACACGAATGAATTCTTTATCTCTGACCCAGATGAGGGCTTTTGGTGTTAAATGTCTTGTAATCTTCCTCTTTCTCCATATCTACTGTTCAAGCAATGCTTGTCAAATCAGGTATTGAAGGCATCAAAAGTTTCCATTGGCTGGAGGATTTCCTTGAGTTGGTAAGATGGAACTTCAACTTCCAACATCAGAATTGAAATTTCAAGTTCTGCAGGATTGTCACTAAGCTTTTTATGATTGCTAAAAACTCCTGAGCAAGAAGAGCTGATCACACACAATGGCTGAGAAGTTGTAGCACAACGGGGTCTGATTGACTCTCTAGTACTTACATGTTGGCAAGCCCTTATGACTTAAGTTTCACCCGAAACCGCAAAAGATCAAGTGACAAACTCGATTCAAGTGACGTTTACAGACCTAAAAAACTCAGTAACACTTGAAACATATTCGTGCACTTGACGCTGTTTCACCAAGCTACTCCTGCTGGAACAACTTCTGCCATTAATGGCTTGTGTTACAGTGCATGTACAGGCAGGTTTCGTACTTAGGTTTCTGCATTAGCAGTGTAAACACTGCAGTACAGTGCGTTGGTTGCTTGGCTAAAATCTTCAAATCAGGCAAAAGTGAAGCTGTACCGAGATGGTACAAAATGCAAGAAAGGAAGACACAGAAAAGTGAAATGTGGAGGCCAGAATAGCAGCAGATGGGGTCGTTGGTTGGTTGGATATCGTTTTCCTATTGCAGCAAAAAAGGTGTGCGGTGGTCTTGGAGTAGCGTCTCCCTTTATGTCAAACATTTAGAGGACAATCATGGTAGACTTTGAAATCATCCCATTATTTCATCTGACAAAGCAGGTTGAATTTTGGAGCTCCCTTTCTTTCTTTCTCTCTCACTTATGGCTAGACCTATACCCTCCACCTTCATCACATGAAAATAGAGAAAAAGTAATATTTTAAAATCATCATCTTCGTCTTCACACTTGTTTCAAAGTTTCGCAATAAAATAAAATTTAGAAGATCTGATAGTACGCAATTTTACCGTTACATAATAGAGAGACTATTTTCAGTAAAACTACGTGCAAATGAGACACTAAAGAATGATATAGATTAAAGAGTAGTAAATAAAATTACAATAAATATAAAAATAAAATATAACCAAATGATATACTTGATATGGTGTTCAAATTTGCTAATACTTGATAAGCTGTAAAGTCCGGCTCTTCTCGTCTTTAGTTAAGCTAAGAGTTCTCGCTCAAAAATATTAAATTCATGACAAATCTTACAGTTTTAGACAATCTCACGGCCTCTTTTCCCATACACCTGTCCTAAAAATTCAAGTTGTAGGCCCAACAACTTTGTTCAGGACTTACACCTAGAAAAGATAGAAAGGACATTGGATTGGATGCCTTATGTGGTGACTACATAGAGTCAACCTTAAAGTAAACATCTCCTAATAACTAAGGCAACTGGATTGGTGAACTTTAAAGGGTGTCCTTTACTTTTATCCGTTCACGCCAGACTTTTCTATTTTTAGTCACTACGTCAGTAATTGTCAACTCTGACATATCTTTCTTGATCACTTCTCTCTAGTTTTTGTAAGGCTTCTATTTTCTTCTTTTATAGTCGCCAACTTAAAACTAATATTATATTGTTATAAAATCGATTACAAATTAAATAAAATTAAAGAATTTAAAATGATAAATTTTCTTTATTTATAGAAGAATTTGTAATTTAATTAAAAATATTAAATAAATATTTATTATTTTAATTTATAAGAATTTATTAATTTTAAAAAATTAACTAATTAATTAATAAATTAACAAATTATTAAAATAAATCGAATTGAAAAGTTAAAAACTGAACTAAAAAATTAAAAAAAAAAACTGAACTAAAATTTTAAAATTTTAAAATTTTTACTATTGAACTAGTTGATTTTTACGAAAAGTAATTTAAAATTTTGACAAATTACTTTAATGAAAAGTGTCATGTGACTTAGACTATAAAATATGTAATATAATCGTGTATGAGTACTTTTATTTGTTTAAAAATTTTAAAATTAATTAATTAAGAGATAAATTAGTAATTTATTTATAAAACATTTTTTCTCTCGTCTCTTTATATAAAAAACTTTATCATCAAGTTTATTCTCATATTACTCATAATGCTTTTATATCCACTTAAATTTAAATTATTCAAGGGAATCACAAATCTAAACTTAATTATTAATTTATTACATAAAATTATATTGTTGTTAAAAAACGAACCGTTTAGTCGGTTCAATCTTAAACCAATCAATTTTTATGCGGTGTTCAATTTTTCGATTCGATTTATTTTAATAATTCTTGTTGTTAAAATTTAATTAGTTTATTAATTAATCAGTCAATTTTAGTAAATTAATAGATTTTATAAACTAAAATTAATTAATTAATTTTTTTAACAATATCCTTTTTATAAAGACAATCACTTTCAACCATATTTGAGATTTTTTAATTTCTTTGTATAAATTCGGGTTTTAAAAATAAAGATTTTTACTTATTTTTTATTAATTTTAGATTTGACCTTAATATTATAAATTTCTTTAATAAAATATCTTCGTTTAGTGTTTGAGTGTTCTAAAAGTGGAATGATTTGGACTTACACTTCTTCTCTCTTTTTTTAGTTGCCCACGAGGTGTTCTAAGAGGATTCTAATTATGGAAAGACATTTTTAAGTCATCCACATTCAGACTAATCCCCGTTCAAGTCAGATAGGTTTCTTGCGGGAGGTAAAGCTCTAACTTCAAAATTTAAATAGTTGCATACATAAGAACGATTCTTATTTCTTCCTGCAAAGATCAAAACTCCGACGTAGTGCTTACTCTAGCTGTAGTTTTGTTTGTTAATGAATTTAATGGAGAGACACAGGATCCTGTCGACACAAAGCTTGGATTTCGGATGACTAATCACCAACTAGAAAAAGAAAAGCTTTTCTTCTGTTGATCACTTGTATGTATGGGTATGTCTTCATCCTTCACCTCTCTTTCCTGTTAAAAAAAGGAGGTATAATCACCAATACAGGGAGAATCTTCACACTTTCAATGCTCCTCCATGATTAACCTTCCTTTTTATCATTTTTCCTTTTTTCTTTTTTTCCACTTGTGCAATGACTTTGATTGCTTTTGAATCCGATTTGATGTTGATGTTGATTGGCGTTGTTCATTGCCTGTGGCCCTTCCTGCTGTAAAATTCCCTGGTTACTGCATGTTTTTGTTGGTATCCATCACCTTTTTTTTTTTTTTTTGAAACTGATACTAAAATTGAATCAATCGGATCAACTTAGTCTCGAGTTGACATACTCGCCCAATACACCTGACCTAGATTCAGAAAATTAAAGAAAACCTAGTTGAATTATATCAGTAGAAGGACATTCAGAACAAGCAATAGTAGTCACAAATTGAGAAAAAACCGTGCCCCAAGATACAAAATCAGACTGGAACAACGCCTCCTTAGTTATGGCATGGGCTGCCTTGTTCGCTGATCGTTTAACATGACAGACATCAATGTATATGTCACCTTCTTCTCATCATTTAGATACTTAGAAATGATAAAAGGGTTGGATTGGTTGAATAATTATCAATAAATCAAAATTATGTAATCAATTTCTTATTTATTAAAGAGGGTATTTCTTATTTAGTACGTATTGAATTGAACTTTTGGAAAGTAAATAAGTACTTTTTATCGTAAAGGTTTTTTTAAAAAAATAAAAATTTTGCTTTAAAATAAAAAAATACTTTTTTAGTAGACATAATTTTTTTGACAGCTAAAATATAACTTTTTAAGAAGCTTAAATTTGGAGCTTCTTAAAAAAGCACTTTTCAGATAGATTTTTCAGTTCAATTAATAAGTCTATTTTTTAGTTCTTTTGCCCATATGTTTTACACATAATTACTATAATACCCACAAATACATCTTCACGTTTATTTTGATATTTATATAATATTATTTCACTTTTTGATATGTTTTAATATTTATTTTTGATATTATTTTTACTTATATTATAATCCATATAAAGATTTGGTTAGATATATTTTCATTTATGTTTCATATAGTTTAAAATTATATAATAATTAATATATTGTACTTTGCATATTGTTTAATATATTTTAAATAATATTTATGTGCATAAATAATTTTTATTACAAAAAAAAACATAGTTAAAATTAAAAGTGTTTTTTATTTTTATGTTTCCAGACAATCTATTGTATGAAGTTCTTTAAAAAAAAAAATTTTAATGACAATCAAACAATCAATTAGCTTCTTAAAAAAGCTTTTATCAGAAAAACTCTATTGACAGAAACTCTACTAACAAAAGCTCTACTGATATAAGCTAGTCCAAATAGGTACTTATATAAAGAAACAATAATTAGAAGTAAGAATAATATATTTACTTGCGTGAGATGTATTATATTACAAGAAAATGCATATAAAAGTGACTTAAAATGGATAATTAAAAGAGACTAATGCATATTATTTGATTTTAAATGATAAATTATCAAAAAAATCAAGAAATTAATCATGTATAGATAATTTAAGTACATCATTACGAGATTAGTATGACAAAAGCCAAGTTAATTCAACATACAAAATTAAAAATCTTAATCGGTTCAATTAGTTCAATTGTAACAATTTTGAATCGACAAATTTTTTTATTTAATTTTCGGCTTTTTAGTTCAATTTATTTTAAAAATCATTCAGTTTTTTAATTAATTGATATTTTTCAAATTAATAAATTAATATAAACTAAAATAAATAAAGAAAGTTTTATTTAACAATATATTTTTAATAAAAATTCAAATTTTATGACGATTCAATAACTGTTGAATCTTTTAAAATTTAACCCCGTTATCTTACTTCCATTCGTGTTTTCTAAGCATCGGTTAATTCCTTATTTGTGAGAAAAAGAGCAAAGCAAACTTTTGTTTCCATATTTAAGTTAATTCTTAAAGGGAAAATATTAAAAATGAATAATTATAAAATATTTTTGTTAAAATTTTAAATAAAAAAGTATATAATACATTATAATTTATGAGATATTATAATAACTATAATAATTATTCTGCAATTTGACATAAAGAGGTTGTTCTCTAGGCACTCATGTATGATCTTAGTGCTTGATAACCCCCACAATCATAGTCTAACTTTAAGTTGAAACGTACCCTTCATCACTCAAAAATACAAAATTAGTAGGCCCATCATATCTCCAATTATCTCCTGTAATGATCATGATGTGTTTATACTCAATTACATAACTTCATTATAGTCTCTCAAGACTCTCCTACTCCCATCATTACCCTCTAATCAACACACGCCCAGGTAAATTTTTTATCTCACTTCTCCACCATCAACGGTCTAAATGAAACCGAAGACCCATTTTAACATGTGAAAAACTGAGGCTGAAGAGGTGTTCCAAGTGATGAAGGTGGTCCTCTTTAACAACATTGTAAGCTTTAAACTCATCTGAGACTATGAACACTAGTTGAGAATCTAGTGATCGTTGGTAAGTTTTTACGAGTTATTACGGAAATAACAGATCCGAATTTCACCCAATATGGACCTCCCCAGACTCCGCTTCACTGCGAGGTTTTGAATTGGGTGTGGTGATGATGACGGAGAAAAATACGAAAAATTGTTAGGTGATCTACAGTACTCCTCAGATGTTCCCCTGGAATTGACCTCAACACAAGGGTTTCTTGTTAAAAGTCAAGGGAACATGGACCTGCTTGCTCTCATCAAGGTGATGAGACTGACAAATGACAATAAAGATGACAATGATTTATGGATGAACAAAGGTCTAATCTCCTTCATTGCTAATTTTTCATTTTGCAGAATGCCATTGAGCCTCACAGAATCTTTTGGTTCAAAGGGAAGTCCTCAACTATGCATATATGTTAACAGTTCATTTACTTATTGCAGTGAAATTTAACAGATTAACATAATTCCATTCATGAAATTAAGTTGAACTTCATAAGAAAAAATTTCATTACTTCAAGTAGGACTACTTACAGACACCATGATTGTACAGAATCAGAAAGGTAACGTAGTAATTCACTAGGCATTACAATGCAAATTGCAACAGCAAACTCAATACATCCCAGGTAGTCAGATAAACTCGCCGAGATAGGCAATATAAACAATCAAACACATATTATGCTAAGATTAACAAATGTGAAAAGTTTTCACAGAACTACAGGTTGAAAGATAAAAAGAAATTGCATAATTCGTAAAGCATTCCTTAAAAGACAGTGCTAAGCTTTATTTTAACCGGTAATGCGAAGACCAAAGTCGTATACCGTATCTGTCTAAGTATGTTTACCTGCCTATTTGACTAGTGTGTACTAACTGTTGCAAAAATGCCCCATGTCCTACACACAAAATCAGTCAGTTTTCAACTGAGCACTGTTTGCCTCCATCAGTCCATTGCGTATCTGTTCGCTTATATCCCTCACATGACCAGGGCCATGGGGAATGAAAACAGTTGTGTTGTTGGAGGAGTTACCGAGATCTTTGAGTGTGTCGAAGTATTGAGTGACCATTATTAGATCCATAACCTCCTTAGCTGAGGTGCCCTCCACCTTGTGAGAGAAGTTCAAAATGTTCTCCCTTAGCCCATCTGTGATAGCCTGCCTCTGCCTGGCCACACCAAGCCCACCAAGGTACTTGGCTTCTGCATCAGCTTCTGCCTTTTTCACTAGAAGCACCTTCTCTGCTTCCCCTTTGTATACACTAGCAAGCTGAAGACGTTGAGCTGCAACACGAAATTGACTTTAGGTATTTGCAAATCGAAGCTTATTACTAAAACTAAGATTCCATAAGCACCACATAGCCAACACTTAGTTTCATGATAAACAGCAATAGTGATTTGTAAATCGTAAGTTCTCAAAAATCATAAGGCAGAAAGGTTTGTCAAAATAGGAAACTCAGTGTGGGCATTAGCGGAATTCCAAATCCAAACGCCACCATCGGAGAACATTCATGCATAAAAATAACAATAACTACTAACAATTTCTATTCTGTGTTCACAAAGAACTGTAATATTGGCCGAATGGCGCAGAATGAAACGATGAAGGTAATTATTTTGAAGAGATTACCAGCATTAATCTCGTTCATTGCCCTGCGTACAGCCTCATCCGGGATAATGTCTACCATCAGAATGTTCTCTATGCTATACCCATAATTTGCCATCACCTGAACCATTATTAAGGCGTGAGTAAACTTATACAATCCCTTTAGGAACCCAATGCAATAATCACCTTCTCAAGCTCCTCCAAGACAGCTTTTGCAACGTCACCCTTTTGCTCAAAGAGCTCATCCAATGTCATTCTCGGAACAATAGCTCGAACCACTTAAAGATAAACCATCCACGTGAATCCAAAGTTAAAAGCATATAAAGCATCAGAACAATCAGTACAAGCTCAGCAAAAGAAACATACCATCAAAAACATAAGCCCGAATCTGCTCTTTGGGGTTCGCCAATTCGTAAAACGCATCGTCTGCATTTTGCACCATTACTCGATACTGAATCGTACACAGCAATTGCACAAAAACATTATCCTGCATCGCAAACAAAACCATAACAAACCAGTTTCAATAACTCTAATCCAATTACACGATTTGCCCAGTAGAGAAACCCCAATTCCAGTTCATAATTCCATAGAAAGATAAAAACTTTACTCCAAATGGCGAATCAAAATTCATAATCAGGAGAATTTTTAAGAACCCTAAACACAAAATTCCAAACTCCGCATTATATATAAAAAAAAAAAAACAACCTTGGTTTTGGTTTCTATACGAACGTCGAGAGATTGCACTTTGGTGGAGAGGACGCCAGCGAGACATTGACAAGAAAAGGGGTTAAGCCAGTGAAAGCCAGGCTCTGCAAGCTTCTGGAAACGACCGCAGCTTTGGACCACTCCGATGTTTGCTTGGTTTATGCACATACAGAACAAACACCAGCAGCATTCGGGGCCTTGTTCCATTTCGATTGACCCAAGCTTTTTGTGTGATGATCGCACAGAGGCTTGGAATTTTGAAGGGTGTTGACAGAGATCAACAAGAAATGCAAGCTTTCGATGTTTCTTCCTGCTATTTTATTATTCGCTCTGCAGAACAAGTCAAATTTTTGGAGCATATCTTATTCGAAATCAAGATGGATAATTTACAGGAAATGACACCAATGAACTATCTTTCTTGATTACTACAAACCGACATGTCCGGTTAAAGTAAATGGAACTACGTGATCGAAACTCTAACACGAGTGCGAAGGAGTACCACAACAACAACGATTGGTGAAACGTGCTGAAACAAACGGCAGGAGAGGTAGTACTTAGCCAAACAGAGTATACAAATATACGATGCAATACATTATACAGAATTTACGATTAGGTCTTTATTTATTAAATTGATAAATTTTTTTAAAAATAAAATAAAATAACATAATAAAAACAAATGATCTGATCCCAAAATAATAAGAACTCGAGAATTAAGTGCCTGTTTTGATGAGCTTATATCAGTAGAGTTTTTACCAATAAAATTTTTCTGATAAGAGCTTTTTTAAGAATTCAGTTAACTATTTGGCTGTCATTTAAAAAAGAGCTTTTTTGAAAGAGCTTCATACAATAGACGGTTTGGCAACATAAAAATAAAAAGCACTTTTAATTTTAATTATATTTTATTTTGAAATAAAAATTATTTATGCATATAAAAATTATTTAAAATATATTAAACAATATGCAAAGTAAATATATCCAACCAAATCTTTTATATTAATTATAACATAAGTAAAACTAATATAAAAAATAAATATTAAAATATATAAAAAAGTCAAATAATTCTATATACATCTCAAAATAAATGTGAAGATGTATTGCTAGTATTGTGAGAATTATGTGTAAAATATAAGGGCAAAAATAACTAAAAATATGTTTATTGATTGATTTGAAAAATCTATCTGAAAAATATTTTTAAAAAATTTGAGCTTCTTAAAAAGCTGTATTTTAACTACCAAAAAAGCTATACCTACTAAAAAAAGTGTTTTTTATTTTACATTCAAGTATTCTTAAAAAAATATTTGAGGTAAAAAAAAGTCAACTAAATAAGCACTAAATAAGCACTAAGTCGAAGTTAGAGTTGAAAACTTAATAGCATTAAAAAAAAGACTTTGTTTAATGGACTTGCCATTGCCAAGCCTATTTTGGAGCACAATGGACTTGCTAATCAAGGCTTGTAAGGACAGTGTGAGCAGAATTTGTGAAACTGGGTCTTGATTGCAAAAGCTTAGATTTTATGGCCTTCCTCTCCAAATGTATTAAAGTACTATACATGTCTACAAGGCCCATCTACTCATCACGCCCCATTAGCAGAATGAGAATGCATGATGTGCATAGATGAACTTTTCCAGCGTATAATTTAATTAAGTGACCGCTTAAATCAATCAATATTAACAAATTTAACTTATCTATAATTCGATTAGCTACTTTAAAAAATCTTTTAAATGGGTCACAGTTAATTTGAACTGTTCAATTCAAGTCCGATAATGAGTTGAATCAAAACATCATTTTAAAATTTCGTCATATAGTTTTTAAATTGGTTCGAATCATTTGATTTGTTCTAATTGATTATCCCGAACTTAAGTCGATTTTTAGCCCTAATTAAGATAATGACATACTCAAATTAGTAAGGAAAAGGTCAAAATTCGACACAAAAAATTTAAGATAAATTTGAGCTCGATTCAAATTTCAAACTGGCTCTTTCTTTTTTTCCTTCTAAGTTTTATATTAGGATTTTTGGACTTTAAACCTTCGAAATTTGGAGCTCACCCAAATCAGCTATTTGTTTCGAATATTTTCTAAAACCTAAGGTTTGTTTTGAACATTTTCAAAATTTTGATATTTAATTTGAATGCTTTAAAATATTAAGAAATGTTTTATTATAAACGGTAAAGTTTAAAATAGGCTTTTAATAATCTATTGCTTATCATCTATACATAGGGATGACAATGGATCATGTCAAGCTCGTACTTGACCTCCTACTATTGGGCCAAGGTTAGGGTCAGACCTAGGGCTCGATCGAACTTGAGATAACAACTATGACCCCGAACTCCATAGGGTTTGGAGTAGCCCATCCTAGCCTGAGCCTAACTTAGCCTAGCATAAACTTTTTTAAAAAAATTAAAAATGCAAAGCTAAAAAAGACATTCTTTTTTTTTTGTTGCCCACGAGGTGTTTTAGGAGGGTCTCAATTATGGGAAGACACCTTTAAGCCATTCACACCCAGACTAATCCCAGTTTGAGCTGGGTAGGTCCTTTGCAGGAGGCAAAACTTTGGCTTCAAATTTTAAATGACTATATATATGAAGAGGGTTCAAACCCGTGATCTCACTTAAAAAAGACATCCTTTTACTTATAAGGTTGGGACTCGAGCTCCAGGCCTCGGCCAAGTTGCCATGTGTGCAGGCCTTGGACTCATTTGCCATCCCTGTGCTGCGCATGGATTTACTTTGGTGCAGGAGGCAATCCCCTCCTTGTGGTACTATCCGTACCTCAGAACAGTAATCAGAAAGAACATGTGAAGGATTCTTTGAAACAGATTGCTTGATTTTAAGAATGATAATAATATTATATTTGTTAGGAATCTGTAAACCATGTTCATCACATCTAATCACCAACCAAATCATGTGAAGAACAACTCTGCCCAACCTTCGATACGTTTATACACATGCCATGAGACCACGCACACGTACGTGTTATTATTGCTTCTGCAATCAGGATACTCCCCCAATAATTTCAAGAATTATACTTAATCCATGCACACATGTACTCTGCAACGACTAGTCGCCATTACAGGAGAATCTTCTGACCCATAACGTGTTCTTCCTCAGACTTCTATTTCCCATCATTTTCTGATCTGAGCCCCCACGTTCTGTTTATATTTTTACAAGTTTTCCTTTCTTGTTGTCTAATAATGTCCACCAAGCCATTAAAGTAAGTTGATGAATAGTTGAGAAAAATTCAAGAATAAGGCCATGTTGGTCAGAAAGTATATTACACGTGTAATCACAACAATCGCATCATCTTTCTCTTCAGGTTCAGACCAATGGGGCCTCTTTAATGCAGAAGAGACCAGGAGACAGGAAATTGTATATATATGGGGTTGGCTATTGTTGGTGAACGAAACAGGCTGATTTGGATCTAGATCTGTGGTTGGCTTTTCAGAGGCAAAAACAAGATCATCCCTTTGTCAAAGTGTGGATGTCCATTAAAAATTCTGCAAGTTGGCAAGCAATTTCTGTAGATTCCCCATGCTTGGTCTCTTCTGTTTTGCCTGAAAATGAAACCCTTTTTGTTCTAAACTTCAGAAATTGATAGTCCTCCATTTCACCGTTCATGAACTGTTGTGCCAGGGACAATGTACTGAGAGTAACAGCGGGACAAGGACTGAACACTGCACTGATAGGAAAAAAAAGACAAAAACTGAAGAGATCTGAGCACAAAAACTGAAAAGATCTGAACTTGGGGAATGTATGATTAGAATGAAGAACATAAGTCTTAATTTGATCTTCTAGTCCCTTCTCAGAATACATTGAACCAGTCAGGAGTCTCATGGCAACGTCTAGGTGCGTCCAGTTCAGGAACCTGTTACGGTTATAGTCAAAACAGCTAATTATCCTACAATTGAGTGAAAGTCAGGTTCATATTACTGCAAGAAGTCAGAAATTAAAGATCTTATTGGCTTTTTGCAGCTATTCAGTACAGTCTGTTGGCTTCCTGACAGGACTAATAAACATTGGAAACTTGCTTCATTATCTCCAAGAAATGTCAGGAGGACCAAATACAGTGCCGCAGATTCCTATAGTACCAAGAGTGATGGTTTCTAATGTCTCTCCATTTAAGGACATTACAGCTAATCGAAAATTTATCTGGAACACATTTGAATTGAGCCCTGAAATATCGTGCTACTTGTGATTAAGAGAACACTTATAATAACTAATTGCAGGTTTTAAATACTATCAAAGGTGGTGTCCTGGAAGCTCGTGCAGGATTTTCCTATGTTATTTGAATGTTAAAATGGACAGTGTTGGTACTTT
This sequence comes from Erythroxylum shatona, assembly GCA_027568895.1. Lineage (NCBI taxonomy): Eukaryota > Viridiplantae > Streptophyta > Magnoliopsida > Malpighiales > Erythroxylaceae > Erythroxylum > Erythroxylum shatona. The sequence continues at coordinate 39,225,238 of JAOSBK010000006.1, read as the reverse complement.
TATTAATCCACTTGTCGCTGATTATGATTGAAAATTCGTACTAAGCCAAGTTTAGGAACTAATAAAATATGTAAATGATTACTGTGAAACAAGAGCCTGACCCAGTAGGTATCATTCTGTATATGCTGTAGAGATAGTCCCTCGACAAGCCTCCTCTTTTGCTCCTATATAAGGCCATCAGGCCAGATCAGGAAACCCATCAGCTCGACAAAGTTCATCTTCAAAAACCTCCTAGTCCTATACAATCAAAAATCAAACTATTAAAGAGAAAAACATGGCTTGCTGGTCTGCTGAGAATGCTACAAATGCCTACCTCAAAACTTTGAAAATGGTAAGGATTGATTTCTCATATTTAGATAACTCAAAACTGCTGAGAGTGCTTCTGCAGTGTTCCTTTTGAATTCTTGTTCTAAATGAGTTTAAATGATATTGCAGGGTCAAAAGGCTAAAGAACCAGATGTAGCTGAGTTCATATCAGCTTTGGCAGCTGGAAACAATGCACGGTTGATGGTTGTAGCAAGTGCAAGTGCTGCTAACTCCACCACACTAGCCCTTGTAGCGGCAGCCCATCAAACTGGAGGCCGTGTCGTGTGTATCCTTCGTGGTCACAATGAATTGATCTTATCACAAAAAGCTCTTGGTCCTGATGCCTGTCACATTGAGTTTGTTGTTGGTGAAGCTCAAAATCTACTGTCAACCTGCTACAGTGAAGCAGATTTTGTGCTGATTGATTGTAAACTTGAAGACCATGAATGTGTTCTGAAGGCAGTGCAAGCAAGCAGGAAACAGAACTGTGCTGTTGTTGTTGGGTATAACGCATTCAGCAAAGGATCGTGGAGGTCCAGTGGGTCGAAAACGCAGCTGTTGCCTATAGGAGAAGGGTTACTGGTTACTAGAATTGCACCAAATACTAAGATGGGCAGTGGATGTAGTAATGGCAGGAGGAGTCACTGGGTTGTTAAGGTAGACAAATGCACAGGTGAAGAGCATGTGTTCAGGGTCAGGATCCCAGAAGGAAAGCAAATACTAGCTTAAGTTTCTACTCCTAATTCCTGGGTTGGATAGCACTGGAAGAGATTTTCTATCAGTATCCTCCATTTTTCTGACCAGCCAAAGGGAGCATAAGGATTCTTCAGCTCCAATCTAGACTCTGGAGACCTGAATCTTTAGGCAGCAAGTGTAAATAGTAATCTGTACAAATAAATTTGCCTTTAATGCTTATTTAACATTTAGAGAAGTATTTATATGATCACGAATTTTGTTATGTTTTCATAAGATGGCATATCGATTTTCTTGCAAGTAATCTGCACATAATGGTCTAAACTGAATTGTGTACCATGCTCGATGGCCATGGTTAGATAGTGTTCCTTATCCATTCAACCTGGCAATAGTCCTTTCAGATTCTTCATGGTCACTTTCTGATTTATTCTGCAGAAGTTTTCCTTTTCTTTTGTTGGAGTGATGAATTTTGCGTTAAACATGATGTTATTATGGTGGAGTGAGCATAGCAAATTACCAACAGCTAGTAGATGTAGCATTTGGGATTGTCAGTGCAATGAACAACAGGTTAAAGACTGTCATTCAGGTCATATAACAAGTTCTCTATACTAGAAACTGACAGATGTTGCTAATGGGGGACAGAAGCCATAAGATGAAGAACAATGAACAATCCTTGATCAATTTGTTACTAGTAACAGAAGGAAAAAGGTTAATCCGCTTCTGTTGATGGAGGATCGTCAGATTCTGTCACATATATAAATCTATCTGATGAGCATACAAAAGAAACTTTCCCCAAAATTCCATCACCAACTAATGTTCAATACCATTCACAAGGAAGGATCGGTCCTCAGCGAGAGGACATTACATAACAGAACTATGCGCTTTAAAGTACAGTAAGAAGTTAAGGTTACATTCATTCCAATGTTACAGTTAACTGTTTGAAAATTGCCAAGAAAATGGCTGCTGCTAACAGCATCTACCTGAATTAGAGACAGCTACTACAGTTACCTAGCTCTTGAACAACCGATTCCATTGATGGTCTTTCAATAGGAGACTCATGTGTGCAAAGCCAAGCAATTCTCGCAAGCTTAACAGCTTCATACTCGAAGAACCTACCATGGAGATTGGGATCAATATAATCTTGGAATCTACATGCCTCTGTTCCAAGATGAACCAACTTAGAGACATCTCGTTTTCCAGAGAGAACTTGGAAAACAATCACGCCAAAGGCATATACATCACTCTTATCCGTGAATCGACCAGTGGATGCATACTCAGGTGCTAGGTAGCCCATTGCAGCACTGTTCTTGACTGCTGAGAACACAATGTCATTGGTAAGAAGATTCTGCAATCCAGAATCTGCTAGCAATGGATTGCATCTCCGGTCAATCAGCACCTTTTCAGCAGTAATATTTTGGTGAATTAAAGTGGGTTTGTTGATTTTGTATCCATGTAGATAGTTAATACCTGCCCAAAGAACAAAGCTTCGTAAGAGAAGACTAACACTACACTCCTACATACAATGGAGTTATATCCAATGTGAGAAGTACATAGAGACAAAGCAGAAAGAGTTTAAATTGGTTAGAATTGAAACAATGATCGAACTGAATTGGTTGTAGTTCTATTACTATATCCATCATTAATGATCGAATCAAAGCATCAATGAGGAGATAAAGCTATTCAAGGATGGCGCATAAAATCCAGTATCAGGAGCCAAAGAGTGAAATAGAATATAATATTTAGAACTTACAAAATTGAATATGCTCCTTATTGAACTCTAGTTAACTTGGTTATAGAATATGTTAATTGTCTTGAGAAACATACATGTAAAGGTTAGCCAAATATGAACAATATTATTTCAGCACATTTTCACATTTATAACATGCAAACACTAAATAACTTCAACCAGAATTATAGCAATCTTTGGTATATAAACTGTAAGGTCATACTGACCTTTAGCAATGCCCTTGACAATAGAAACTCTAATGGACCATTCAAGCACATGGCCATCACCATCCTTCACATCAAGACGCTGGAACAAGTTACCATTGGGGACAAAATCATAAATGAGAAAGCATTCCCGTCGACCCCTTGAACAACAAAATCCTCTCAACCTTACTAAATTGTCATGCCTCAAAGTGGTCAAAATGTTCAATCCCTTTAAGAACTCAGCCTCCTCTGACTTGCAGCTAGTCTTACTGATGCTCTTGATAGCAACAGTTGATCCATCTCTTAGAATTCCTCTATATGTAGCAGAGAAGTTACTTTTTCCCAACAAATTTGGCTCCGAGAAGTACTGTGTGGCAGTCTCAACCTCTTCCAGATTGAACGTAAAGTTCTGAAGGATGCCTTGCCCACACCCGTTTAAGTTCCTACCATCAGCCAAAGGGTCCCAGCTTTTAGGATACTCGAGGCTGATCAGAGGAGATCCCTTGTTCTGGTAACCCCCCTTGGCATGATCAGCACCCAAATGACTTTCAGAAACTTCAAGTGCGCTAGCAAGCTTTTGCTTTCTTCGACGATATTGAGTAAATATTAGAATTCCCATGGTTGACAATGCAATAGATAGTATAATCATGCCAACTATAACTGAAGATTGGCGGGATTTTGATGGATTAAAGCAGCTAGTTTGATTACAATGCAATCTCAAATCCGCTGTTTCAGGAATCTCTCTTGTGGCCAGACCAGATGAACCTGCCCCATAGGCTTCAGGTCTGCTTGGATGAAGATCCGCGGCATTGCAAGCTTTCAAAGATTTGAATCCAGCCCCACATAGACCAAAGTTGTTTCCATAGAAGAATCCTTCGTTCAGTCTCTTAAGAGCTATATCAACCAACCGTAAAAAGGGGGGGAAAAAAGTTAGATCCACTCAATCTAGCAATTGAGAAAGACCAATATCCATGAAAACTTAGAACGAGGTAGAATATACTAGTAAAATTTCATACCTAGTGGCACATTGCCTGATAGCGAGTTGTTTCGGAGGTCTAGGACTTCAAGGATAGGAGCATCAGCTAATTTTGTGGGAATTGAACCAAAGAAGTTATTAAAACTCAAATCTAGCCTCATAAGCATGCCTAAATCCCCTAAACTCGCAGGAATGGCACCAGTAAGGCGATTGGATTGGAGAGCAAGTACACTAAGCTTCTTTAAAGAGCCCAGCTGAGTGGGAATACTACCTGTTAGCTGGTTATAGCAGAGCTGCAAAACTAAAAACAGCAGATAACAAAACCAGATTAGAAAGATGCAACCATACACAAAATCACTACTATTCAGCAAGTTTTAGGCCTTTCAGTAAAATCCAATATGACCAAAGCTGCACAAACCAAGATATTGAGATGATAAAGATGCAAAGATCTGTCACTGGCTTAGTCAAGCAATGCAAGGACCTCAAAATCCTATCTTCCACTTCATCTTGATTCTTGACTAATATTGCGAGAATGGCTCAAAGATCTTTTCTATTTCATAGGTAACAAACCATGGGAAACGTCCCAAAAACACAAAAGTTACACCTAAACGTTTCAAACTTTTTACCAAATATCTTATGAACACTGTCACAGAAGCAGGAAATCAATGAACAAATACTAAGTTTTCCTATCAAACCCCACGAACCTGAGAATGAAATTACTAAATGTATGCCAAAGATGCAAAACAAAAAGCTTCCAAATTTTCACCGAAACTACAGGCAATCTTGATAATAGTCGCTTCCTTTTACAAAATAAGCAACAAACCTTGCAGATTGTCCATGTTTCCTACTTCAGGTGGTATCTCGCCGGAGAGGTTATTCATGTTCAAATATAAATCATTAAGCTCAGTCAAGTTGGAGATTTCAACGGGTATTTCTCCATTCAAAGAGTTATAATGCAAGTACAAGCCTGTCAAATGCTTCAATCCAGCAATGGCAGGAGAGATCTTCCCACGAAGCCCTTTTCCTTGCAGGGAAATATTAGCAACTTGACCCTTCTCGTTGCAGACAATACCCACAAAGGTACCATCACAACGGCTCCCATTAATGACCCATGAAGAGAGGTACTTGTCGTCTGGGTCTAAACCAGCTTTCAAGTCCAGAAGTGCTCTGAGCTCATCGCTTGCAGATACACAACTTTGATTCGTGAAGAAAACAAGTACAGTCAACAGAAGAACTTCAAAACCCATGTCAAATTTCAGTTCAAAATAGTCGATGAAAATATCTCTCAGTACAACAGTTGCTCTCTTGTTTAAAAGTCTCTATCTTTCTCGCCACCTGCTTCTGCTTTTGTCTATTTTCACTTGCAAGCAAGCAAAAGGTAGCCTCTTCTCTCTCTCACCTCTCAATCTAAGCTTTGCTAACCAACAGCATTCTATCTCATGGCTACTGGGTAAAAAGGACCAGGAACAAGACGACAAGGTTGGCAGAACCATCCACGCTTATTTAGTGGAATGGTGTTGGGACAGTACTGCATTGGAAAACTCAAAAACATGAAAACACAAACTGAAAGACAAGTATTTTCGATTGTTTATTGTTGTCCACATGATTCTATGACTTTCTTCGACCAGTATGTGATATGCACTTACGTCCAAGAAGCTCAGTTGCATGTTAACGTTTTGGCTTTTAAGTTTGGTTGGTAGAGTACAGCGACCATGATTGCTGACCTTCGCATGCCAGTGAAGACTGAAGTAGGCGCTTCAAGGGTACTTTAGTCTTCCTACATTTCCCAAACTTAATTATTGTCTGAAAAACTATCAAACATTTACTCTTTTTTTAAAAATACATTCTTTTTTGTTAATAAAATAATATTAATAATTTGCTTCAAAAAATTGTCTGGGAGACAAAGTTTAAATTTTTTTTTAAATTCATAATATTTTTAAATTTTTTTATTTCATTAAAATAAAAAATATTTTAAAATTTTATTTAAATTTATAATATCTTTAGACTCTTGGTTATT
>JAOSBK010000006.1:39195721-39210191 GCA_027568895.1 Erythroxylum shatona | reverse complement strand
TTGGCTATATTTCTTGTGAAGGAAGTGATGTTCAATTTTGGCTTGAAGAGTTCCAAATTTTGACTTGAATGTGGCAATGTGTGTAGGGATGAATAGTGCAACTTTAGTGACACTAAAGTTGAATTTGTGATCTGAAACTTTGTGAATTTTTCTAGATTGATTTAGGCAGATTTTGCTAAATTGGTCTCTATGAAAGTTGTAGCTTTTCTTGATAGCTTTCTATCGCCATAAAATGTGCCATTTTTCGACATTGGAGTTGATAGTTATGAGTGATTGAAATTTGGATGTGGTTTAAGGTGCAATTATGGGGGCAAAAATTTTGATTGAAATTTTGACCCAATTAGAGGTTGAAATTGCTTGTAAGTGCTTCATGAAAGTTGTAGAAGGTGTTATGATCTTTTCATTGATATAAAGCTTGGAATTTTTAGCCAGTGGAATAGGAAGATATGATTGTTAGAAGATGTGTTATTGTTTAGGGTGACAATTATTGGACAGTAATTTTGATTGGCATTTTGACTCCTTTAGAGTTGGAATTTGTCTGAGAGTCCTCATGGAAATTGTAGGGCTTTCTGTGATCTTTCTATTAATACTTAATTTGTCAATTTTGGACACTAGTGTGAAAAGTTATGCATTGTGGAAGAAGAGAGGAAAATAGGTGGAACGAAAAAAAAATTGAAAAAGGGGAGCAGGCGAGGGAGCTGGCCCTCGCGAGGCGTTGCGTCCAACTTGGCCTCGCGAGGGCGACACCTTGCCTTGCCTACGAGCCCTCACGAGAGCCTGAGTGCGAGGGCGTTTCTGATTTTTTTTATTTTTTTATTTTATTCCAAGTCAACCCTTTGCCTTCTTTTGCGTATAACTTTTTCATCTGACCTCCGTTTGACCTGATTTTTAAAGCATCGAATTTGTAAGACATTTGTTTACAATTTTTGAGATTAAATTGAAAATGATATATTAAATCAAAGTGAGAGGACCGAGTGATTATTTTTTTGGTTAATGTTTTAGTAATAATTGGACTTATAGAAATCCAAATTGAGTTATTTTGGTGTCTATGGATTTCTAAAATTTAGGGAAACATTTTGTGATGAGATTTATGAAATAATACAGGGAATGTCACGAACATGCATTGTACACATTTCAAATCCCTGCATGTGCATTATTATACATTTTTTATTGCACAATTTGTGATATATGTGTATTTTATTTGTTATAGAGGCGCATTTGGAACGTCAACTCACAAACGTTGCCGAGACTTTCAGGAACTAACTTCGGAAGTAGTTAGTGAGTAACCTAGACGGTTTCTCTCAATTATTATTTGCTTATAATTCTGTGGTGGATAATGGTGGTTTGTGTTTTGATTGTGGATTCAGGATGGAAGGTCCGATGATTGTGTGCTGGGAAGTTGTGTTATTGAAGTGCTACTTGTAAGTGAATTTGAGACCTACGTACTTATGATGTGATTGACTGTGACATATGCATTTCATGCATGAATGCATAATCAAATAATGACAGTTGTGACCGGAGCAACCACCGATTAGAGCTTAAAGCTCAACGAGTGTATTTGAGCCTCGAGCTCAATAGTGATATAGAGCCTCAGGCTCAATGTTTAATGAGCCCTATATGGGACAGTTCAGGGACCCGGTCTCAACACCGTAATAATTGAAAAAGTGTCACATAAGCATTTCACCTGCGGGTGTCCCAGTGCGTAGCCTGTAGTAAGGGGGCACTACAATATGAATATAATCCTGAAATTAAAAAAGCAGCAAAGGCATTAAGAAAGCAGACAAAAGAAAGACAACATATACTGAGAGAAGAACGACAAAAGGAATGGAACATGGATGCAACTTGCACTTTACACCAACTGACTGCTCCAGCTAAGGACTGACAGCCTTACTGCATTAATTTTCCGAATTTGGGTGATAATAACACTTTTAAGTTGAAGTCGGGACTAATTCACCTACTTCTCACTTTCCAAGGCACATTGGGAGGAGATCCTTATAAGTATTTGAAGGCGTTTGATGTTGTTTGCATGAGGATAAATCCTACTAATGTCACAGAAGAGCAGATAAAACTAAGGGCTTTTCCCTTTTCTTTTAAAGATGATGCCTAAGATTGGTTATATTATTTACCTACTGGAAGTATTACAATATGGGCAGAGATGAAGGTATTTTTAAATAAGTTTTTTCTAGCTTCCAAGGCCGCCAATATCATAAAAGAAATTTATGACAACCGACAAAACACCATAGAGTCATTATATGAATATTGGGAGATAATTAAGAAGTTGTGTGCAAGCTGTCCCCATTATCAAATCAGTGAGCAACTATTGATTCAATATTTTTATGAAGGTCTTTTAATGACTAAGAGGAGTATGATAGATGCTGCAACTGGAGGAGAACTAGTTGATAAAACACCAACAGCTGAATGAGAATTGATCTCAACTATAGCTTCTAACTCTCAACAATTTGGAGCTCATAATGATTATGGTTCAAGATATGTTAATAAGATGGGAGTTTCGTCATTGGAAAGAAGATTGGATGATTTGACTTCTTTAGTGCGTCAACTTGCGATATCTAGGAAAGAAGAAGTTAAGACTTGTGACATTTGTTCTATGTTTGACCATCCCACAGATATATGTCCCACTCTACAAGAAGACCAAGTTGAAGAAGCCAAGGCAATGGGTGGTTATTTGGGACAACCTCAAAGGAAGTATGACCCTGATATAAGAAGCCATGGCAGCGATGAAGATTAAGGTGCCACACGTCAAGACAAGCTTACTTTGCCAAGTGGACCTATTATAAGGCAATGTGCAGTAAGGCTTAAATAAGCTCTTCAAGGGTTTGTTCAAAGTGACATTACATTTCACCTTGATGACAAGGCCGAACCATCTATGGAGAATTCAAGTGGAGTAATCAAGTTTGTGATTCTTCTAGAGAGGGTGTGGGGAGGGGCTAATACTTAGCCAAATTTCAAGACAAGTTCAATTATTCTTATGGGATTAATTTAATACATTGAGCTTGTTATTTATCCTTTATTTATTAGGGCCAAAGATTTGTTATGGACTAGATATTTATTTGTAAGCATATGCACTCATTAAAAGTCACTTGCTTTAGTTTATTTTAAGCTAGTTTTGGATAACCAAGCATGTGGGCCAAAGTAAAGTGCTCCATTTGTCCCATTCCCCCTACATTTATTTAAGTTATTTTGGTCTTATTTAAGTTAATTTAGCCCAATTCTAAGTGGATTAGGATCAGATTGCATTATTGGGCTATAAACTCATAAGCTAATTAGGATTAGGCTTGTTTTTTAGCATTAAATGGGCTTGTAAGCTATTCCTTTTGGGGTTAGGACGTGAGCAAGGGTATAATACCTTATTTTATCCTTTTAAACATTAGATTAGTTGATTAATGAAATTCAGAAATATTCTCTTCAAGAAAGGCATGTTCTTCTTGTTGTTTCTTCAAGGATTGCATCACTTATCAATGTAATTGCAAGTGGTGTGTTTAGTTCTTCTATTTTCTTTAGGTTTGGGTCTTAATTTAATATAATTGTGGTTTAAACTAGCATATTCTTATAATTAAAACATTGGGGTTTTGATTCAATAGGATTAGGGGGTTTCAAGAATCTTATTTTCTTGGGGTTTCCATATCAGTTAGTATCAGAGCTTTGGCTTAATTGTATTGGACTCATACGTATCTTTCATTGCTTTCTTTGTTGATTCCTTAGAAAAAATTCACACAAAAATTAGGGTTTAATTGCTTGGAACAAATTTGCCATTATTGGTTCTTTATGTTCTTGTTTCCTTAATTGATTCTTTGTTTTCTTGATCATCAATTAAAAAAACGTGAATAGTAGAAAGAAAAGAAATTTCAAAATTGATCAAGAAACATCCAAGATTGTGATTATTTGAATCTTTGTTTAATCTTTCATTCAAGATTTGTTCCTATCATTCAAGATTCATCTAAATTGTTCTTCTTTCATTCAAGAACCTATCAAGAAATGTTTTTTTTTAATCTTTTGCTCAGCTCTTGGAATTTTGGGCAGATTAGGTTATAAAATAATAATAATAAAATTGGTCTCAGGTTTGGTGAGTTTTGCCATATTTTTGTTTGTCTTTCTTTGTTTCTTGGTTTATTTCTTATTTTGGTACCTATCTTTGCTTCTCTACATTGATTTGAACAATTTTTGCACTCATAATTGTTCAATTGACACAAGAATCATTGCCTACACTACTCTTCATCCGTGTATTGAAACTTTGATTTATTTTCTGTCCATACAATATTTTGCTTCTAGATTTGTTTCATCTATTCGTTTTTCTTTGTTAGGCTTATTATCTTTGTGCTTTCTACTTGAACTTGTTGCTTATTGATTTCCTTGATCTTGTTGAAGTGATCCTGAAAAGTAACAATAAAGAAGGCACTTGAGTGGAAAAAGGCAAGAGTGTGAGGTTATATAGTGAAAAGCCATTTTATTGTGTGAACCACGAGTGGGAAATTCTGTTACAGAGAGAAACACATCAGGGAGTGTTGTGAGGTTTCTAACGTTTTCTTGCAGGAATTAATCATGTCTCATAATAGCAATAAAGATGGAAAGAGTGATAGGAGTGAAGAGGACCAACGAAATACATTCTTTACTCTTAAAGCAATGGAAAATCAGTTCAAGAGAATAGAGACTATGTTCCTTGAAGTCAAAGACAAGTTTAAGCAGCAAGATAGAAATTTTGAAAGACAAGATAGACTTCTCAGAACTATTCAAACAGAATCTTCATGGAATAATGGGGCAAGAAGAAGAGAGAACCCACCAGTTCATAATCATTATCACTATGAGGAGGAGCAAGATAAGGAAGAGTGATATGGAGGCCAAAACAATGCAAGAGGTGGTAGAGGAGATAGAGGCCAAGATAGAGGTGGTTATAGAGGAAGAGCTGAAAGAGGTAGAGAGGAGGAAGATACTGAAAGGGTAGATAGAAACATTGGCAGCATCAAAATGAAGATGCCACCATTTCAAGGAAGGAATGATGCAGATGCCGACCTAGAGTGGGAAAGGAAAGTAGAGATGATATTTCTCTGCCATAATTATTCTGAGGAGAAGAAGATGAAGCTGGCGGCAGTTGAGTTCTCTGATTATGTTGCTATTTGGTGGGATTAATTGATGGTTAGTAGAAAACGAACTAGAGAAAGACCGGTTGAAACTTGGGATGAGATGAAACGCATCACGAAAAAGAGATTCGTGCCAAGTTACTACTATAGGGAGTTGCATCAAAAACTCCAAACATTGAGGCAAGGCACGGAGAGCGTGGAAGATTACCACGAGAAGATGGAGATAGCTATATAAGCTAACCTAAAGGAGGATAGAGAGGCTACAATGGCTCGATTCTTTACTGATCTAAATAAAGAGACAGTCAACGTGTTAGAGCTTCATCAATACTTAAAGTTGGAGGACATGGTAAGCATGACTATGAAGATTGAGAAGCAATTGAAGGGAAAAACCTTTAGTAAGGGCAATACCTCGAGATCTTCAAATTCTTGGGGTCCTAAATGACCAAAGAAAGAGGAAAAGAGCAAGGATAAGTCTTATGACAATAAGGACAAGTCCAAAGAAAAGTGGACAACCTCTAAAGGTGCACCTACATCTAATGATCAAAATCCTAACACTAACCAAAGAGACATTAAATGCTTCAAGTGTTTGGGTTCGGGTCATAAGGCACACCAATGTCCCAATAGGAAGATCATGTATTTGCGAGATGGGGTAATTGAATCAGAAGTTAGTGATGGAAGTGATATGCCTGAGTTGGAGGATTGCACTGATGAAGAAGTTGAGCAACTAGTCCAGGCTGAAGCAATAGTAATAAGGCAAGCTCTCAATATACAAGAAAAGATAGAGCTTAAGGAACAAAGGGAGAATATATTCCACACCAGATGTTTAATTAAGGGTAAGATGTGCAGTTTAATAATTGATGGAGGTAGTTGCACCAATGTTGCAAGCACAGTTTTAGTTGAGAAATTGAGGCTGCCTCTCATTAAGCACTCTAGTCCTTATGAGTTGCAATGGCTTAATGAGTTGGAGAGGTTAGGGTGAACAAGCAAGTGCTAGTGGCGTTCTCAATTGGGAGATATTTTGATGAAGTGTTATGTGATGTAGTTCCTATACATGCTGGTCATTTATTGTTGGGGAGACCATGGCAATGTGATAGGTGTGTACTACATGATGGATTCAAAAATAGGTATTCACTCAAGATAGGGGAGAAACACTTCACATTGGCACCCCTTTCACCAAGAGAAGTTCATGAGGATCAGTTGAGATTTGCAAAAGCCATGGAAGAACAGAAACTTAAAGAGGCTAAGAGTTTAAAAAGAAAAAAAGAAAAAGAGGCCATTCAAGAAAATAAGAATGAAGGCCCAACTGAGAGTAATTGCACTAGTGAGCAAAATAAAGAGAGTGGTGCAGTTGAAAAAGGAGAGAAGAGTGAAAGGAAGAGTGGAACAAAAAAAATACTTTCTTTGCTAAAGAAAAAGAGTTGAGGAAGGTCATGTACACACATAAACCATTAGTTTTGCTTATGTATAAGGAGTTGTTTTATGGTGAGACTGACTTTGACCCTTCTGTGCCTAGAGTTATGAAACTTGTTTTGTAGGAATACTCTGATGTCTTTCCAGATGAGTTACCCAAGGGACTACCACCATTGAGGGGCATTAAACATCAGATTGATTTTCCAGGTGAGTATCAAGTATCTACTACGTTTAATGTTGCTGATCTCTCTCCATTTGATAATGTAGGTGCTAATTCGAGGACGAATCCTTTTGAGGAGGGAGGGAATGATACAAGAAGCCATGGCAATGGAGATCAAGGTGCAACACGCCAAGACAAGCTTACTTTGCCAAGTGGACTTATTATAAGGCAACGTGCAACAAGGCTTAAACAAGCACTTCAAGGGTTTGTTCAAAATCATATTACATCTCACCTTGATGACAAGACCGAACCATCCATGGAGAATTCAAAAGGAGTAGTCAAGCTTGTGATTCTTCTAGCGCATGTGGAGGGGCTAATACTTACCCAAATTTCAAGACAAGTTCAATTATTCTTATGGACTTATTTTAAAACATTGTTCTTGTTATTTATCCTTTGTTTATTAGGACCAAAGAGACTTGTTATGGGCTAGGTATTTATTAGTACTTGCCTTAGTTTATTTAAAGCTAGTTTTGGACAACCAAGCGTGTGGGCCTAAGTAGAGTGTTCCATTAGGCCCATCCGCCTCCCTTAGGTTTATTTAAGTTATTTTGGTCTTATTTAAGTTAGTTTAGCGCAATCCTAATTGGATTTGGATCAGATTGCATTATTGGGCTATAAACTCCTAAACTAGTTAGGATTAGGCTTGTTTTAGCTTTAAAGGGTCTTGTAACCTATTCCTTTTAGGTTTAGGTCGTGGGCAAGGATATAAATACCTTATTTAATCCTTGTAAACGACAAATTTGGTTGATTAACGAAATTGAGAGATATTCTCTTCAAATAAGGTGTGTTCTTCTTATTGTTACTTCAAGGATTGCATCGTTTATAAAGGTAGCCACTTGTGGCGTGTTCAATTCTTCAGTTTTCTTTAGGTTTGGGTCTCAATTTCGTATAATTGGGGTTTGAACTAGTATGTTCTTATAATAGAAAGATTGGGGTTTTGATTCAATAGGATTAGGGGTTTTCAAGAACCTTGTTTTCTTAGGGTTTCCGTATCAATAATTGTCTATGAACAACTCTTTCTGGAAATAAAAAGGTAACAACTTAATTATGATAATTAGATCTATAGAGATAAATTAGAAGTTGTTCACCTATTCTAAGTCCAAATACATAGATAATGTACTAAAAATGTTTAGTATTTGATATATATGATACTTGTGAAATATTAAAGATATCCATTATTCTATGTACGAGTTGATATTTGAGTTCATGACTGCTTAGATATTAACTTTATTAACAAATACTAATTAACGTCTATTTTACTTAGAAAAATATCATTCAAGAATGGAAAGATTCCAATGTAGCAACAGTTGCTAATTAAGCCATAATATATTTTTTATTTAGTAGAAATGATTAATTAAATCAATAAATGCTCTAGTGAACTTGATATAGTTCTTTGTATTATCAAGACAATAATGTATTGTGGAACATTAGAGTCATTGAGTATGTAAAAGGAGCTAAGGTCTCATCAAAGATCTAAGGATGTATTTAGGCAAAATTTTCTTAATTGTCATAATAATTAAGATGAAATTTGTAAGATTTAAGCAAGTACTCCTAATAGAAAATCTTATAGAATTATCTCATTCAGCCACTGTCCTAGTAGTAACATGCTCGTCATATGGTAATATTGTATAAGATACTTAAATGATTGGCTTAGTGAAAATGAGAGATTATTGGTTTATGCCCTATAACCAATCGAATGGTTGTAGTTTAATCATAAAATAATTTAAAGGCATTCTTTATCTTATACATATTTAGATGTTTATTATAAAGGCTATGAGATAATTGTATATTGCAAATGAATTATGATGAAACTCATATTGCATTTATGTATAAAGTTTATGGGATAATTACACATTGCAAATGAATTATGATGATATTCATATTGCATTTATGCATTATCCCTAAATTGTTCCTATTTGTTGCCTTATTAAGACTAGACATTAATATAATACAAAAAGACTAGCACATGTTACATTTTTTTCTTATAATGAAAGCAGTTGATCACATAGGCTAAAGTATGAAGACACTTAAAGAAACATATGTGTGTTTGTTAAAGAATAAGCCATTTGGAGTATTACTTGTATGTTTGTGGAAATTCTCATTGTGATGATTGTATTACTGATCCTTTGACATAAGATCTCTAAAGTTATCTTGTATAGGAATTGCTATGTTTTGATACTATTTATAACATATTCTAGCCAAAGATAGCTCGGTCGGTAGTAATTGGATATATGATGAACTATATGAAGGTAGTTAAGTGATCAAGATAAGATTCAACATCCTAAAGTAATTAGGGAGAATGTTTTATTATTCTCGATTAGTATTAATTTAGTAAATCCTTAGCCAAAATGGAAAGATGCTTTGTAAAATAGTTTACGAAAAATTAATTGAATCATAGCTAATGGTAAAGAACTAAAATGATTTGATTCAAAATATAGTAGACATTAATTCCATACTCTATGTCTAATTGGAACATTATATGGTAAAAGAATTTGAATTATACGAAAAAATCATGCACAAAAAAGTTAGTCAAAACCACTTTAACATTCCTAAATATTTGGGTGCTCATGATGTGTTACTAGACGCCAATCTTAATATATGAATATGAATTGTTTAATTAGAAAATTAAAAATAAATTAAAAGAGTTTAATTCATCTAATCCGAAATATGATTTGTGGTTATAATTTCTATCTATTACTAATATATTTGGGAACTTAATGAGACACACATAAAAATGAGTTAAAAAAGCAAATATATTTTAATCAAGTTAGACTTAATTGCAAAACTTTATGATTAAATATGAGATATTTAATAAATAAAGATCAATATGAGATATTAGATCTTATTTGACCATAATTAGAATTATTTGTAATTCTAATTAAAGTTTAATTAAAGTTCGAAACTAATTTCAATTAAATTGCTAAAATATTTAAAACTTATTATAAATAGGCTTAAGCTTTAATAGAGCTAGTACTCCTTGCTTAACTTTTTTTTGTAACAGTTGCATAATTCTCTCAACTTGTTTTGCAAATACCATTAGAGGTCGGACACTTGTGCAGCTACGATAGTGGAGATAGACCAATTTTGGAATTTGAAGCATACAACAAGAATACAATCAAGCTTCGGATTAAAGTACAAATTAACATCCATACTTTATTATGATTTAATTATTAATCATTTTATAGAATTTAAGTAATCTTGGCTTACGGGAATTCAAAATTTAAAAAAATGTAATTATTATGCTATGTGTGTGAATGGATCCCGATTAGATTTTTCGACAAATATTTCCTTTGCTTGATTTGATTTTTTTTAGTATTGCTAAAAGTTTAAAATTCGAATGAAGAAGAAAAAAAATAAGAAACAAATTAAAAATAGATATCAACATTCTAAATGGGGCTTATGGTTTTAATTTGATATTTGTTAATTAGTCACTCTTTATTGAAATTTTTAGTTTTTATTTTAGATTTTGATGTCTTGTAACTTTTATAATTTATTTTGTTTTATTTTATTTTTATAATTAATTTCCTACCAATTAAATATATTATTTAATTATTTAATACTATTAATTAATTAATTGATATTTTGATTTAATGTTATTTTTAATTATTCAATATTAATTATAAATAAGAATTATGAATAATTTAATAAATAAAAATGTAATTATTAAGTTATTTGTTTAATAAAATATAATTATTTTTCTAATAATTTATTAACAAATATTATATAAGAAATTAAAATAAAATTATTTTTATTTAATTAATTTATAAAAATCAATTTATTTTAATTTTTATCAAATATATAATTAGTAATAAAATATATCTACAACGATATTAATTATCAAATATATTTTTATTTTTATTTAAAAATTAAAAATTAAAACAAGAACATGGAAGTAAAACCAAATCCCCCCATTTAACTCCCACTTTTTATGTTATTTGTTAATACAAATAGTTCTTAATCATAAAGTTAACACTCATAACTTTGTCTTTTCTCTCAAATGATAGTGTAATTCCTAAATGGCCTTATGATATGACGCTTATGTCCAAAGCCTTGAAATCCTAATGGCTATGGAATTGTTAACGTTTTGACAGACACCAAATAAGAACGGTGGTTTAGCTCGGGGCTTTACTCGATGGGAAATGTGCATTGTCTGGCTAAGTGACTGCCAGTGAATAAGAACTTTTTTTCTTACGGAAAAGTTATTTAAAAAAAAGTAATTGATAATAAAATTTAAAAGTACTTTTCCCCTTAAAAAAAAATTAAAAATACTTTTCTTATAAAAATAACCTTTTTCAAATTAAAATACAACTTTGTGAGAAATTCACATTTGGAGTT
The DNA here is from genome assembly GCA_027568895.1 of Erythroxylum shatona. Classification (NCBI taxonomy): domain Eukaryota; kingdom Viridiplantae; phylum Streptophyta; class Magnoliopsida; order Malpighiales; family Erythroxylaceae; genus Erythroxylum; species Erythroxylum shatona. The sequence continues at coordinate 39,199,133 of JAOSBK010000006.1, read as the reverse complement.
TAAAAAAAAGTACTTTTTAGATAGATTTTTCAGATCAATTAATTAGTTTATTTTTAGTCCCCTTCATTCTTAAGTTTTTACACATAATTTTCATAATACCTACAAACACATTTTTACGTTTATTTTGAGATTTATATAATATTATTTAACTTTTTATATGTTTTAATATTTATTTTTTATATTAGTTTTACTTATATTATAATCTATATAAAAGATTTGATTAGATATATTTTTATTTATGTTTCATATGCTTTAAAATTATATAATAATTAATATATCTTTGCAAATTATTTAATATATTTTAAATAATTTTATTATAAAATAAAATATAATTAAAATTAAAAATATTTTTTATTTTCATGTTTTCAAATAATTTATTATATGAAGCTTTTTTTAAAAAAATTAAACAATAGCTAAATAATTGATTGACTTTTAAAAAAACTTTTTAAAAAAAACTGTACCGATAAAAATTTTACTGAGAAAAAGCTCTACTGTGCACAAATGATAGGTCAAGGGATGAGTGATAAATGCTCCCCTCCGTTCGCCTCAGCAGTAGGCCTTATCCGTGACAGCATTGGGCGATGGCAGGGTGACTTCATTCAGAACTTAGGCTGGTGTTCCCTATTTGCAACAGAACTCTGGGGAGTCTTATCCGGACTCAACCTGGCCTGGAAACTTGGTTATCGCCAGGTGACATTGGATCTGGATTTTCAAGCAGCGGTTCGTCTCATTTCTGACACCGCCCAGCGCATTGCCTCCCTGAACCCACTCATTGTTAGCATTAACGAACTACTCAACCGTAACTAGGTCGTCCGCATTCGCCACATCTATCGGGAAGGCAATTGGTGTGCCGACTGACTCGCTACTTGTCCTTTAGGACTAATCACTTTTGTTAACGCCCCCTCTGAGTGTCTCCCCATCCTCTTTGAGGACAGCGCTGAGATTAGTTTTTCTTGATTTATTATGTAATTTGTAGTGTTTTTTTCAATTAATAAAAAAAATTTGCAAGGAAGGACCACGTGCATTTGGCTTGGACGCTTGTAGCATTTGACAGGTTCTTATCTCCGACGTGTTACTTCTCAAATCCTGTAGAAGACTTGAGTGATCTTTCAATTTTGTTTGTGATGAATGTAACCTGACACACCAGTAGCTTGTCCTTTTGAGCTACCATTCCTGTCACAGCAACAATACAGCTGAGCAATGAGCATACAAGGACCACGACCATGGAATGTATTGAATAGACCTTTATATATTTTAAATAAATTATTTAATAAGAATCAAATCAAGAACTTTACTTAAGTAGTATTTATATATTGTAATTTGTATGCATTTGTGATTAATTACATAGTTGACAGTTAAGTTTAATTTGAATTTAAAGTCATTAAGTCTAGGTTTATCGAATTTTGAATTGAATTTAAATTTGAGAGGTCAATTAAAAATTAGTTTAAAAGATTCTATAGTTTTGTCATTAAACAATATCTTATTGATATTATTTTAATATAAATTGAACTAGAGATTGGTTAAAACCTAATTATAAAGGTTTTATTGGCTTAAATTTACTAGATAAAATTAATATTTTAAAAACTGAATCGAAATTTAAGTCAGTAAGACAAAAGAATTAAGGTTTATAAAATTTAATTAATATTAAACTGTCAAAAAATTAGTTAACGATAGAATAAAATTAAATAATTTAAAAAATGATTAAAAAAGATTATCCTTACCTATTAAAATTTTAAAGTTTAATTGAAAAAGAAAAGTGTTAAATAAAAATTAATAAGTTTCTTGTAGTTTGTAAAAAATTATTAATTTACAAAAAATTGACTGATTAATTAATAAATTATTTGGTTTTAACAATAAAAAGTATTAAACTAAATCAAACCGATAAAATAAAAACCAAGCTGAAAAATTAACTGATTCAAGATTTTTACTGTTAAACCAACCGATTACGTTTAAAATGTTAATTAAAATAAAATCATTTTATTATCGTTTTGATTAGTTATATTAAAACAAAGTTGAGCCACTTACTTGAAAGGTGTGATTTGTTCTATTATCAATTATTTTAATTTCTTAAATTAGAAAATTCTCTAAAAGGACTAGTCTGATGCATAGACCATCCCTAAAATGCTTCTACTGAGTTTTTAGTCCTATCATGAACTTTTTTTTTTTTTTTTATTGTTAGACTATTTTATGTCTTATGTAACTTATAATTTGAGTATCATGAAAAGTACCAAAGATAATGGTTATTGGATATTATAGATTGGGTCTTAAATGAGTCACGGACCTTTTTCCTCTCTCTTCCATTTACCAAAGGACATGTCCATTAGCGATGATATATAAGTTGAAACAACTTATAGAATCATCATGTTTTCTGAATCATTGAGGAAATCACTAAAGAAAGAAGTAGAGGGGAAATAAAACTCTTTCAACGAAATCCACATTTAACGAAACAACAAGCATGGATACAGGTACACGCAAAAATGAATCGATCCGATAAATGTTTTACAATTATACGAAAAGTATCTGAATCTACTGGGCCGACTAATCCGGTTCGGAGCTTAGTCACAATTAAAGCTCTTCATCCCTCTCTATTGGTATATTTAGTAGGGATCGAACCCGATAGTTCTTTCTACATATCTAAAGCCAACTGTTTAGTCATATCATGAAATTTACACGAGCCATTGATTACCCATCAAAGAATTGAGTTTCATTGGATGTTGAGTGCTATCAAGTGCAGGTTCTCTGCTCTTACACTCCTAACCTTAGTTGGGAAGTTTTCTCATCAATCCTCTTCGTCAAGTAAATATAATATTTATTAAATGGACAGATTCCTGAAAAAGACAAACTCTTCAACCTTTGGACAGGAATCTTTAGGATGGAGCACTTGATTAACTAATGAAAACACCACAGTTACCCATAAAGATGATCATATATCTTATATAAATTACGGGTTGTGTTGCTTTTTAGGAGCGAGTAGATCCAGGTTTCCTTGTTTTAAGTATCAGGATAAAGTGGCTAATGTGACAGGATTATGCAAAACCTGTGCTGGGTGTGGGAGGAAAAGTGAGTTCCTGGGGCAGAGATCTCGACAATCTGGTCTCAGCCTGTCAGGTTCTTGACAACCCTTCCAATTCCTGAAAACACCAATACTTGACTTTCAAACTTTTATCAAAAGAACAGATTTTGACAGGATCGAGCAGAAAGCTAACAGATGGCTTGATAAAATAATTAATTTGCCTGTGTTACAATCAACGTTATGAATACCATACCGGACTCGATACTAGATTGAGCTCTAGAATGGAACTGTACCGGTATCGGTCGATATCGGGTACCGTTTCGGGATATTTTTTAAATTTATAAAATAGTCCCTAAATTTTTTAAAAATTACAAAATAGTCCATATTGATATATTATAC
>JAOSBK010000006.1:39167723-39187908 GCA_027568895.1 Erythroxylum shatona | reverse complement strand
TTGAAGATATTTAGAATTCATTGTTATATAAGTTGTATGTTTCTGTTTAACATTTTGGTATTCATTGTGATGTAACTGCTATGCTTCTGTTAATAAAGTGTAGTTTTACATATACGTTAATGATAATTAATATGTGAAGGTTGAGATGGTTGTTATTTATGTTTGAAGTAAGTCGTGAAGATGTGTGAAATTTTATGGTTTCTGACTTTTATGGGAGTGTTTCTAGCTTTTGGTTTTACATACACGTCAGTGATAATTAATGTATAACAGTTGAGTTGGTTAGCATTAAGTTGTAATTAATGTTAAAGTAAACATATCATTTGAAAAATGGAAACAACTTAGCATCAAATCTCTTATTGCTTTTTCTGTTACAGAAATGACATAACACATGGATGAATAAAAAAATAAAACATCCTATGTTTTTTTAATAGTCGTTTTTGGTTGTGTTAATAATTATATCTGAAAATAATGCTCCTCGTTTGTTAATTTCACAGGTGTGAAAATGGATGGTTGATCGACTCCATATTATCGTTTAAATTATGAAAGTGATAATGAGCAACGTAACAATGATATTGGTTTTGGGAATGAGAGTTGTAATATGAATGCAAGAGATTTGGTTGGAAGAGAGTTAGTACCGAAAATTGACATGCAGTTCGCGACAGAAGAAGAAACTTATCAATTTTATTTAACTTATGTGAAGCATATGGGATTTGGAATTAGAAGAAGTAAAAGTCACAAAGATAAAAGTGGTAAGTTAATTGTAGGCTTTTTTGTTGTAGTGCTGAGGGTAAACGGATGGTCGGTAGAAGAGATTTGTATGTAAGAGCTCCACGAGCAGAAACAAGATTTGGTTGTGAGGCAAGGATGAAAGTGAATAGTTTGCAAACTGGAAAATTTCAAGTCATTCACTTTGTGGAGGAGCACAATCACTACCTTTCATCCCCAAACAAAACACATTTGCATAGAAGTCACAGGAAGATATCTTCAGTTGTGGCTATGCAAATTGAAATGGCTAATGATGTGGGAATTCAACCGAAAGCATCTTATGATCTTATGGTGAGACAAGCAGGTGGTAGAAATAATGTTGGCTGTATTCCGGATGATTACAAGAATTATTTAAGGTCTAAACGAACTAGAGGCATGAAAAAGGGAGATACATGTGAGGTGTTAGAATATTTGTATAAGATGTAGGTGGAAGATCCAAATTTCTTTTATGCCATTCAAGTGGACGAAGATGACTTGATCACTAACATATTTTGGTTTGACGGAAAAATGAGGAACGACTACTTAGACTTTGGTGATGTAATGTGCTTCGATACTACTTATAAGAAGAATGGTGAGGGTCGTCCACTTGCTTTGTTTGTCGGTGTCAACCATCATAAGCAAACAACAATTTTTGGTAGTGCACTCCTCTATAATGAAACTTCTCTTACATTTGAGTGGTTGTTTAAGACATTTCAGAGAGCAATGTCTGAAAAAACGTCTACCACTATTCTTACTGATCAAGATGCAGCAATCGCAAAGGCATTAGTCTCAAGATGGTCAAATACTCATCATCAATTGTGTATTTGGCACATTTATCAAAATGTTGTGATACATTTGAGTGGTGTATTTTCTAAGTATAAAGAGTTTGCAAGGGATTTTAGCGCATGCATATATGAGTATGAAGAAGAAGAAGATTTTTGCATTGCATGGATGAAGATGATGGAAACATATGAACTTCAATATAATAACTGGTTGAAACGTTTGTATGGCATAAAGAAAAAATGGGCTTTGGTTCATGGGCGCAAAATATTTTGTGCAGACATGATGACGATGCAACGAAGTGAGAGCATTAACAGTTTGATAAAAAGGTACGTCAATTACTAGCATAACTTATTACAATTTTTAACCACTTCCAGAGGCTTATTAATGATCGTTGATATGAGGAGTTAAAAGCTGATTTTAGAAGTAATGTGAGCAATCCAACATTGTCAGCACCGGTGAAAATTTTAAAGCATGCATCTACTGTGTACACGCCAGAAGTATTTAAATGGTTTCAGGATGAATGGAATCATTGTCATGATTATAGTTTTCGTCTTACCGTTGAGGATGGAACAGTAGAGAAATATCAGATTAGTGTTGTTGGGAAGAGCTACTCTCAATTGGTCAGCTATGATTCGTGTAATGATGAAGTTCATTGTAGTTGTGGGAAGTTTGAGTTTGCTGGCATCTTATGCTCTCATGTGTTGAAGGTTTATAGCTTGAAGAATATTTGGACAATCCCAAGCAAGTATATTTTGAAACGATGGACAAGGAAAGCCAAAAGTGGGTCGATTGCACAAATGGAGTCAACTGTCAATGATACTCATATGGATTCTAAAATGCTGTCAAGTATCAGGTATAAAGAATTGTGTGCATTAAGTCTACGACTGGTGACAAGGGCAGCAGACAGGGGAGATATGTACAAAGTTGTGAAAGATAATCTTTTGAACCTGTTGAAGATGGTTGATAAGAAATTGGAAGGTGAAGAAATAGTTGATGAAGATAACCCAAGTGCACCAGATCATGAGTTAAGCCAACACACACGCTCAAATTATGAAAAGAATGTGCTGAATGAAGCTGAAAGTAATGTTGCCGACATGAATAATATAAGAGGTCTGAAGATGAGGTCAAAGCCGACATTAAGTAAGCGACTAAGGGGTGGACTAGAGAAAAGTACAAATAAGAGGAAGAATGCGAAGAATTGCAACACTTTAACGAATGTTGATATCCCCCTTTCTAATGCTCAGGTTAATCGTTGATATAATGTCTCTATATATATATGTGTGTGTGTGTGTGTATGTGGATGGTATAGATAGTATGTATTGTGATTTTCGTTTGGTTGCAGGAAGGGTATTTCAGCTTCAGCTCTTCCTTACAAGAGGACTCCGCCAAGTTGGCTTAAGATCTCTTCTCAAGACGTAAACTTTCAGCTCTTTGTTTTCTCTTTTTGTTTAGATTACATCATTGTCTTATATATTTTGGCGGCAAAAGGATAGTGATTCTATTTTTTTTGAAGAAATAATTATCATAACCTTAATGAATTGGTTTCTTACTAGGCAACAGATGAATAAGGAAAGTGTTTTGTAGGATCTGAGCTTTAAAATGTATGGAGAGCAGGATTCATAGGTTGGCTCGTTACTACAAGAAAACCAGAAAGCTTCCTCCAGTCTGGAAATAGTAAGACTTATTACTTGCTGTATTTCTTTCTAAAATTTATCATTTATCACTCGAATGCACATGGAGAGCGTGGTCACTACCCATAATCTCTAGTTATAATTACTCTGCTTCTTTATAATTGGGATTTTGGTTTGTATTTAGTTTTGAGGAAGAGTTGGGCATTTGATTTGTATTTAGTTTTGAGGAAGAGTTGTTCTTTTTAGAATCGTGGATTTGATTTTCTGTTTTCTTGTCCAAACTCCTGCACATGTAAGTACTATGAAAACAACAATTGGATGATACTTCTAAATTTTTAGAATCGCTGCAGTGACATTAGTTTTTTGCTCCTCTTTTTACTTTAAAGATGTTGCCTCGCAGAGTCACTCTCGCTCATTTTAGGACATTTTGCAGGAAACAAACTATGATATTACCTTATCATGTTGCCCAGTAACTTGCTTCCATGTTCTGTGGATTGATGGCTTTCTTGTTTCCAAATAATTATTTCATGTTCTTCTACTTCAGTTTTCAATTTTCTTTCTACTCATGATTACTTCGGTTTCGATTTCTCTTGCTAACTCTGGACTACTATCATCTTGTTTGCAGCGAGTCAACCACTGCTAGCACTCTTGTGGCTTAGGCTATATATGTTGTTGCAGTGTCTTTTACCAGACCAGTGTGATGGCGTGCTGCTACCATAGTTCCTAAGTACTAGAAGTTCTTGAGTGTTTCTGTTGGCAGTTAAGAGTAAACGGGGAGATCTTTAGTACTTCAAATGTCCTGGTTTTGAGTTTCCTAAGTAGTTTCATCGAGCATATGAGGAATCTTGTTTGACTCTGAATTATGACATTTGTGTTTTGAAGTATAGAATTCAAATTGTGTTATTATTGGCCTATTCTACATATTTTTCCAAAGTTTTTAGTAATTTTCACTCGTATGAAAGGAAAATGGATGAACAAACTTTACTTTTATTTAAATGAAATATACTTTATAATATGTAGAGATTTACAAGTCTCTCTGTGCAATCTTAATGGGAGTCTAACCATTTTACAATAACGTGACGAAGCCTTCATTCTATAAAATATTGTTATTGTTTTGAATTATTTATAAATACTATTGTTGCACCTGCATGTGGGTCTATTGAAAATCACTTTTAGGGGTAAGTTGGTGAGACTTCGGACTGAGTGTGACGATAATAATGTAATATTAAAATTTTGTGAAAGATCTGTTAATTATCTATTAGATTATTTTAATGGAGATTGCATGTAATTGTCAAATTATAAAAATAAAAATTGTATATAATTAATTGATATGTCAATGAAAGTTTATTTTTAAAATGAAATATATTAAATTTGACTTATTTACTTTAGATGGGGTCCCTTATAATAAATTTTTAAAAAATTTAATCTTAATGTAAAAAATTTACAGATAAAAGTTTCAGCTATTATTAAGCTTTCGATTAAAGATTAAATGAATTTAAAAATTTTAAAATGTAATTAAAAATTGTTTTCATTATTTGTTAAACAATTTAAAATTTAATTAAAATTGTTAAATAAAAATAATTGATTTATTTCAGTTTATAAAAATTTATTAATTTATAAATATAATTAATTTAATTTCTAATAATAAAATTTACTAAAGTAAATTAATTCTGAAAATTAAAAATCAAATTAAAAAATTTTATGATTGAAAATTTTATTTCGAATGTTCTATTCTAATTTCTAACTCTTTTCGTTTCCGGGCTCGTGGCGGTCAGCCCATGATAACAAACCCCTCAAAAACGCTAGAACCGCCAAAACCAGAAACTGGTCACCACTCGCTTTCAGGCCTATAGAGATTCCAGCGAATTGAATACTGTTTAGCCAGAATGGTTTTAGGGCTCAGGCAATTCATTGAAAGAACCGGTGACGGTGCCGGCGTACCGGTTCTCGACGCTGACAACGGCGAGGAAATGATGCATGTCCAACCCGGCGTCTCTATTGTTCTTGGCAATCGCTCTCCGGAAACTCCAGGAACTCTGTATATCTCCACTAAGTACGCGATACCCTTTTCGAGTAGCTTCGTTTGATCTCTGAAAGTTCATGCTTTTCCAGGTTCTGAATGTGAAGGATGGAATTTTTGTTTCAGAAAAGTAGTTTGGCTGAGTGATGTGGATAGAACAAAAGGTTATGCTGTGGATTTCTTGTCTCTTTCGTTGCACGCAGTGTCTAGAGATCCTGAAGCTTACCCGTCTCCTTGTATCTACACTCAAGTACGTTGGTTTGCAGTTTCTGCAATTTGATATTTTCTATGTTCTCGATCGATTAATTGAAATTATGAAATCATCCGTTTTTCTTAATGGATATGAAAAAAAATGCACAATTTTAAAGAAGTAAAAAAAATAAAGAATGCAAGTATAGGAAGACTTGGCTCCTGTCTATCCCTCTTTGTCAATTTTTGTGGTATATTTCTAACTAACTATTGTATGGCTTGAAGATTGAAGTTGAAGATGACGAGCATGAATCAGAGGAGTCGGATTCAGAGAGTAGTGAAGTCTTAGACTTGTCAAGAATCACGGAGATGAGACTTGTTCCATCAGACCCTGGCCAATGTATATATGTAGTCTATTTGCCTAACGGATTATTTCTCAATATGTTTAACATAATTTACTTTGCTGTAGTATCTGTAGTTATTGACCAGATTCTTTCTGCTTCTGCTTTTTCTTTTCCCTTTTTGGTCAGTGGATACCCTGTTTGATGTATTCTGTGAATGTGCTGAACTCAATCCTGAGCCAGTAGATGGTGGGTGTTTATAACTCCAGATTTCACTTTCCAATGCTGCTCTACTTTTCAATACTAATTTGCCATCCTTATTTATTTTTTCTTTAGAAGATGATGAAGAAGGACATAATTGGATCATTTCTGCTGATCAGATGGCAGGTGAAAACGGAGGTATACCATACCGACATGTCCCCTTATAAAAATGTTCTGATCTTGCTATGTTTCTTTAACTGTTTGGATTCTTCAGGTTTGGCAGAGGCTGACTTTCATTTTTTTGCAAATCCATCAAATTCAATTGGTCACTCAAATGGCCATCAAGACTTAGCTGGTAGTGTGCTTCAGGTAAACCCTTCGAATGTTTCATTGATCTAGCTAAATAGTTATACTCTACCTGTTGCTCCTCGAACTTCCGGTAATTTACATGAAATAACTGTTTATAATCGGATTCCTTTCTTCTGCAGCATCTAAATGATCATAAATTGTACCAACATCACAAATTATAGCTTCTTTGGTATAGAATGAAGTATACTAATATAGTATTATGCTTTTGCAGCTTCAAATTGATGATGATCGGTTTGAAGATGCTGAAGAGATGGATCACGACAAAGACATTAGCCATAGGTGATTATGTTGTCAGATTTTAAAGCATTCCTTGAACTATGCCTATTTAGTTTGTAAGTAGCTTTGTGCTGATGGCTTCTGTAAACATTATTAATGTTGATGTTGGGATCTTTAAAATTATGTTGGCAGTTTAATACTGTATAATTGTGCATCCTTTCGATAATTTGACAATCTGTAGGACTGAAACATTCTGTTCATCTAAAATTTAACAAAACAAAACAAAACAAAACAAAAAATCGAATCTTGAGCCTATTATGACAATCTAAAATTCACGACCGCGATTGGAAAAATTGGTGTATCTTCAGATCATTGTTGATAAGATGATTGGAAGATCGATTTGTATGTTATCTATTTCTACAGCTGTAACGCTTGAAACAGAATATCATATTTGGAAGGATAACGAAGAAGCAAAATTACAAATACCCAATTGCAACTACGTACTTTATAATCTTTCAACAACCTCAGATCATATGCTAAACAGCCCTGACTTTAGAAGTAAAATAAGAAACAAAATTCTCAATCACCATACCAAAATCTTTTAACTTCAATAAAATATCGGAAAACCCCACATAGCAATAGCGCCTAGAAATATTCTTCCAATTGCAAGGCGGCCTGCATTTGTTGTGATCCAACATCCAATGAAGCAAAGATTTCCAGCAATATTAATAACAAAAGAAGCTGGGACATTTATGAATCTGCAATAGTAACTTCAACTTCAACACCAGGTTCAATTGTGATGGAAGTGATCTGCTTAACCACATCAGGGGAACTGAAAAGGTCAATAACTCGCTTGTGGACTCGTAGCTCAAATCTATCCCATGTGTTGGTTCCTGTAAACGGAATAGAAAAATGAGAATACACATCTCTATCTGTATACCACCAGGACTTGTTCAAACTAATGGCCATCAACTCAAAAACACAGAATGTTCATATTCATCTCAAACATTCCCAATTACGAACAAGGTGAGCACATAATTTTTGGGTTAAGCAGCTGAATTCTAAAAGACAAACATATAGATACTTAACATAGATTATCGTGATCACCAAATCAGATATTATGCAAAATTTGGGTTTGCTTTATGATATCAAACAAAACTAACACAATTCTTAACCAAATTGGTCCGATTTTTTGACAATACGATGTTTAAAGTTAGTGAACACCACAAAATGTCCATGAATACGATAGTAAAACATGATCAACTATAATAGGGCGTGAATTATTATTGATAAACTACAAAACTCAATTCTTCTTGGTGATTAACATAAAAATCTCTATTCCAAGATAAATTACCTTCACCACAAGGGGACTTCCTGGTGGTAATGTGAAGAACCTTGGTGGGCATTCTAACTGGTCCCTTAACCCTCAGTCTCTTATCCTTAGCACCACGTACCAAGTCAGAACAAACTGTTCAATTCAAACCATCACAATTAATAAACCACAACCTACAATGCACTACAATTTCCTATGTTGACAATCATTACAGGCTCCAGATATATCATGAAAAGTGTTTCTAACAGCATTACAATTACAACCTCAAAGGATAAACTAATGAAAGGGGAACTGATCGATCACAAAATAGGTATGCTAGTTCAAAGCAAAGTTCTTTCACAAGCGTATTCTAAGAGGAACAGAAATAAGCAACCTTTCTCGAGGTTCTTAACATTTTTCGAGGAGAGAGTGATTCTGATTTTATGAATCTGCTCCTGGGGCTCCTCCAACCCCGCCTTTGTTGGCTTCATAGCTCCGTAAGCTGCCGCCATTACCTCGTTTTGCTTCATTCACACAACATAAACATCAATTTAAGGTCACAACCCACACAGAACGCCTCAAAAGGCAAAAACCAACAAACTAACAACAGATTGCTGGATTGTTGAAGAAACACTACTCTATAAACGATATTTAAAGAAAAGAGTCAATGATGAAGAGATTCAGAGCACCTGAAAAGGGTAAGATGATGAACCGGCGGGAGTTCTCGGGGCTGCTTCTCTTCTGCGATTTGGGTAGATGAATACAAATCTACGATTTTGAGGTTTATATATGTGATTTTTAGGTTAGGGTTTTTGTTTAGATGAAATTTTATGCGGTCAGATGACTCAGATTTGGGCTCATATTTTCAATTAATTAAAGAAAACATAAAATATATCTGATTATTTATTCATTTTTTATTAAAAAATATTTTTGTAATTTAAATATGTAATCCTTTTCCTCATAAATTGTTTGAAATTATAAATAAAATATTAACAAAAAATTAAAAATTGTATAATAATTGAACATTATACAAATAATAATTTTTAAAGTCTAAGAATTAAAATAAAATATTAAACTATAAGAAATTTTAGCAAAATTATTCAAAAAATCTTATTCAATAATAATTTTAAGGTTTATCAAAATTTATTTAAATATTTTCATATTAGTCTTAAAATTTATTGATTCTTAATTAAATTTCAATTTTAAAAGGTGTAATTTAACAATACAAACCCTTCTAATTCTAATACATTTAAAATAAATATGTAAATTAAAACAAAAAAATTAAAAGTTCTTTTTTCTTTATTTTTCACATTATCTTTATTTTTAATGTAAAAAGAACTTTTTATACTATTATATTACATTTTTAAAACAAATTTTAAAATTTGACTGAAAATTTTTAAGGTTTTAACAATATAAACAAGAAGAAGCTGACTGTCATTTGCTTGAACATCCATCAAATTCAATTGGTCATTCAAATGGCCATCATGACTTAGCTGGTAGTGTGCTTCAAGTGGGAGCAGATCTCTTGTACCTGTTGCCCTGTGCCTTCTATGTCATAAACCATCCCGATCATTCATTTGAATGGTTTGAATAGTTGAGATGTTTTGTGGCACAGAAAGCACAGGGCAACAAGTACAGGAGATCTGCTCCCACTTGAAGCACAATGAATGATCGGAATAGTTTATGGCACAAAAGGCACAGGATAACGAGTACAGAAGATATGAAGCCGCTTCAGGTAGGCCCTTTAATGTTCCATTGATCTGGTTAAATACTGACACTCTACCTGAAACTTTTTCCAGTCATTTACATGAAACAACTGTTTTTAATCTCATGTTTTTCTTCTGCAACATCTAAATGATCACAAATTGTACTAAAATCACAGATTATACCTTATTATGTAAGAACCAAATCCTCTATCCCATTTATCCAGGACCTACTTTGTTTCACTCATGCACAACCATAGATTTTAGTGGATTCTAGCAAAATCTATAAGCATGAATGAAACAAATTAGGTCCTGAATAAATGGGACAGAACATTTGGAACCTATTAGGTATAGAATGAATTGTACTGAATTACTGATATAGTATTATGGCTTTTGCAGCTTCAAATCGATGATGATCGGTTTGAAGATGCTGAAGAGATGGAGCACAGCAAAGACCTTAGCCATAGGTGATTGTGATGTCAGATTTTGAAGAATGCCTTCTAACAGTTCAACTATGCCTATTTAGTTTCAAAATAGCTTTATGCTGACTGCTTTTGTAGACATTATTCTGGATGTTGATGCTGTGGATCTTTAAGACATTCTGTTCATCCCAAAAAAAAATATATATCGAATCTTAGGCCTACTATTATGACAAACTCTGAAATTCAGGATCTGGGTTGGAAAAATTGGTGAAAGTTCAGATCAATGTTAATCAGATGATTCTACAGCTATAACACTTGAAAACAGAAGATCGTATTTGTGATGATAATGAAGAAGCACAACTGCAAATACCCAATTGCCACTACGAACTTTATAAGAGTCAACCTCAGAACATTTGCTAATCAGTCTTCTGACTTGAGAAGTAAAATAGGAAACAAAATTCTCAATCTCCATACCAAAATCGTTAACTTCAATAAAATATTGGAAAACCACACACTGCAATAACCGTTTTAAGTATTCTTTCAACCGCAAGGCCTCCTACATTTGTTGTGATCCAACATCCAATGAAGCAAAGATTCCAGCAATGTTAATAAGATGAACAGACGCATGGATATTTATGAATCTGCAATAGTAACTTCAACTTCAACACCAGGTTCAATAGTGATGGAAGTGATCTGCTTAACCACATCAGGGGAACTGAAAAGGTCAATAACTCGCTTGTGGACTCGTAGCTCAAATCTATCCCATGTGTTGGTTCCTGTAAACGGAATAGAAAAATGAGAATACACATCTCTATCTGTATACCACCAGGACTTGTTCAAACTAATGGCCATCAACTCAAAAACACAGAATGTTCATATTCATCTCAAACATTCCCAATTACGAACAAGGTGAGCACATAATTTTTGGGTTAAGCAGCTGAATTCTAAAAGACAAACATATAGATACTTAACATAGATTATCGTGATCACCAAATCAGATATTATGCAAAATTTGGGTTTGCTTTATGATATCAAACAAAACTAACACAATTCTTAACCAAATTGGTCCGATTTTTTGACAATACGATGTTTAAAGTTAGTGAACACCACAAAATGTCCATGAATACGATAGTAAAACATGATCAACTATAATAGGGCGTGAATTATTATTGATAAACTACAAAACTCAATTCTTCTTGGTGATTAACATAAAAATCTCTATTCCAAGATAAATTACCTTCACCACAAGGGGACTTCCTGGTGGTAATGTGAAGAACCTTGGTGGGCATTCTAACTGGTCCCTTAACCCTCAGTCTCTTATCCTTAGCACCACGTACCAAGTCAGAACAAACTGTTCGATTCAAAGAGACATCACAATGAATAAACCACAACCTACTATGCACTACAAGTTCTTATATTGAAAATCATTACAGGCTCCAGATCCAGATATATCATGAAAATTGTTTCTAACAGCATTAGACTTACAACACAAAAAGATAAACTAATGAAAAAGGACCTGATCAATCACAAAATAGGCATGCTAGCTCAAAGCAAAGTTCTTTCACAAGCGTATTCCAAAAGGAACAGAAAGAAGCAACCTTTCTCGAGGTTCTTAACATTCTTAGAGGACAGAGTGATTCTAATCTTATGAATCTGCTCCTGGGGCTCCTCCAACCCCGGCTTCGTTGGCTTCATAGCTCCGTAAGCTGCCGCCATTATCTCGTTTTGCTTCATTCATACAACATAAGCATCAATTTAATGTCGAAATCCACCAAGCACGCATCAAAACATGTAAAAAGGCGAAACGCAACAAATTAACAACAGATTGCAGTTAACTGAAGAAACACTACTCTACAACGACATTTAAAGAAGACCCAGTAAAAATATCCTAACATACAGTCAATGATGAAGAGATTCAGAGTACCTGAAAAGGGTAAGAGGATGAACTGGCAGGAGTTCTCGGGAAATCTTCTCTTCTGCGATTTGGGTAGATGAAATACAAATCTACGATTTTGAGGTTTATATATGAAGTACTATAATTTTTAGGGTTAGGGTTTATGGATACAATTAATTAGAGAAAAGATTAAATATATCTTGTATTTATAATTTGATTTTTTATTTTATTTATTATATTATGAAAATTATCATTCTATGTTATTATTTAACTTTTTTATTTACTTCCATTATTTTTATTTATTTTATCACCAAAATTATGTAATATTAAATTGCTAAATTTCAATATACATTATTTGAAAATGAAGAAAATAAATGAATTATTTGCTTAAATTGAGTTTATTATGTTAAATTTAAATAATTTTAACTTACTTATATTACGGAAGAAGAAAGAAAATTTGAAGCAAAATTAAAAATGACGTTTTTTATAGAAGTAAAATCATTAGATGAGGTGATTATAAATTACGAAAATAACCTCTTTGTAAAAATACTCGACAATTCTTCGGAGTTGTGCGCTGCCAACTTTAACATTTGACTTAGACAACTTCAACATTTGACTTAGACAGAAGTAAAATCGTTAATCTCAAAACATTTCAGAACTCACTAGTATTTGATAGTTATCATCATTCTTCATATCAAGTCTAGGACTCCACAATACAACTAAGAACACTAGAGTAATTGAATTCATGTACTTGTAAAACTATGATGCACAACTAGCCTAACAAAGTGCTTTGGCAGCTTCAGTAACAGCATCTACTGTGATTCCTAGTTCCTTGTATATTCGACTAGCCGGTGAACTTGCACCGAACCGATCAATACCGATTGCCTTACCCTTTTCGCCAATGATCTTTTGCCACCCAAATGTTGATCCTGCTTCAATGCTAACTCTAGCTGTTACAGAATCTGGCAAGACACTTTCCTTGTATGCATCAGATTGCTCATCAAATAACTCCCATGAGACTAAGGAAACTACACGAACGGTTTTCCCTTCTTTCCTCAGCTTGTCAGCAGCCTTGGCTGCAATTTCTAACTCAGAGCCTGTTCCAATGAGTATAAGATCTGGTTTGTTGTGAGAAGAATTGTCCGAGATAATGTAACCTCCTTTTTCTACACCCTCAACAGATGTTCCAGGGAGTTGAGGAAGCTTTTGTCTTGAGAGGGCAAGAATTGAAGGTCTCTTCCTATTGAGAACAGCAACTTTATATGCAGCAGCTGTTTCAGTTCCATCGGCTGGACGAAGCATCAGGATGTTCGGCATTGCTCGGAAGCTTGCCAAATGCTCAATGGGTTGATGGGTGGGTCCATCCTCTCCAAGTCCAATTGAATCATGAGTCATGACATAAATAACACCCGCTTGACTTAATGCAGAGAGTCTTATGGCTGCTCTCATGTAATCGGTGAAGACAAAAAATGTTGCACCATAAGGGATCAGCCCAGGACTATGGAGGGCAATCCCATTGCAAATGGCACCCATTCCATGCTCCCTTACACCAAATCGGACGTTACGTTCTTCAGGGGTGTGCTTTTGGAAGTCACCAAAAGATTTCATCAATGTCATGTTGGAGGAAGCAAGATCTGCACTACCACCAAGAAGTCCAGGAAGCACTTTCACCAGAGCATTAAGGCATTGTTGAGACAAATTTCGAGTGGCATCTGCTGGACTTTCAGGAGTGTAAGTCTGCATTATCAGTAGGAAAAAAACTTCAGATGAAAATAGCACTGACTCCTCATCAAAATCAAAGAAAAATGCACACATATAAACCAGTAAGAATTGGAATATGTACAAACCGGAAGTGCCTTCTCCCAGTCTGCAGGCAGTTGACCATTGATGATAGACCTCAACTCTGCTGCTTCTTTTCCATATTTCTTATCATACTCCACAAATTTAGCATTCCATTCAGCTTCAAGAACGGTACCTTCAGTAACATGACGACTCCAGTGCCTGAAGAGCACATCAGAGTTCAATAAAGAAAGGAACTATAGATGGATTCAACCTTCTTAGTTATTTTACCTTTTAACATCCTCTGGTACATGGAATGGTTCATGAGACCATCCAAGGTTCTTCCTCGTTGCATCTACTTCTTTGGCACCCAATGCACTCCCATGTACACTATATGAGTTCGCTTTGTTTGGAGATCCATAACCAATAGTAGTAGTGATCTGTTTCAGAGTTTTAGCAAAAGCAATGTCAGCCAACAAACTCCAAAAATGTATCCAGCTCAAAAATCAAGCAATTTCACCTTAATCAATGAAGGTTTATCTTTGACAGCCTTTGCTTCCTTAATCGCCACACGAATGTCGTCATATCCCAAGTTACCATTCTTCACCCAAATAACATGCCATCCAAGTGCCTCAAAACGAGATTCAACACTCTCAGTGAATGCAATTTCTGTGTTTCCATCAATGGAAATGTGGTTGTCATCATAGAATGCTATAAGCTTACCAAGTCCCAAGTGCCCTGCTAGGGAACAAGCTTCATTCGAAATTCCTTCCATTTGACAACCATCCCCAAGGATCACATATCTAACAAAAGTTGCATGTATATCAATCAATTAAATAGAATTTCAGACAAAATGCAGAACTTAGAAAATGGAAATAAATGATGGCAAGAGGGGTACGTGTAGTGGTCAACAATATCGAACCCCAGTCTGTTGAATCGAGCAGCCAGGTGCTTCTCAGAAAGAGCCAACCCAACAGCGTTAGCAATGCCTTGACCAAGAGGTCCTATAAAAGAGATGGTCATAAGACACAAAGAACATCTATTGATGCTAACATTAAAAATGAACAGAGTTTAGAGTTCAAACCAGTTGTAACTTCAATCCCAGGTGTTTCAAAATTCTCAGGGTGACCAGGAGTAACGCTTCCCCATTGGCGAAAAGCCCTCAAATCCTCCTCCTAGTTCAGACAAGAAAAAGAAAGTTGCTACAAATTATACAACAGAACATGCTTGAACATGTTAGTGAAAACTTTGGTCTAATCATAACAACACCTTCTAATCACAAAAACTATGGAGGAAATTTGATTTTGATACACAGTAAGCACCATGAAGATTCCAAGCTCACGACTCTCTACTTTCTGATTTACATTTCACTAGCAAGTTGATCATCTAACCCATCAGTTATATCACATTCAGACAGCAAAAACTTTCATTAAAATTGTCCAGAGAGTGATAGAAACCACTTTGTTCAGGAAATTCCCAACTCAAGCTTGAAACCTACTCATTCCACAACACAACTGTGCAACCACCAAAACCATCATTTTCCAATAGAAGTTCATTACTTTCCTCTTCCAAGGTGTTCAAGACTCATAAACGATCAAAACCCAGACGTTCAATCCGACGTAACAAGAACCAAATCATCAAGATCGCAACAACTTACAAACTGTACATTAGAGGTAATTAAAGAGAAACGAGGATAAGTGTGCACCTTGATACTATCATAACCAGCCAAATGAAGAAGAGCATAGTGCAACATGCACCCATGTCCCGCCGACAAAAGAAACCTGTCGCGGTTAAACCAATAAGGATTCTTCGGATTATATCTCATAATCTCATCAAACAATATGTGACCCAACGGAGCACAACCCATGGGCAGACCAGGGTGACCCGAGTTAGCCTTCTCCACCGCATCAACAGCAAGAAACCGTATAGTGTTCACCGACTTCTCCACCAACTCGGAGTCGGTCGTCCTTTCAACACTGTTCACAGAAGCAGCTCGCACGAGGAATTCCGGTGAAGTCAGATAGCGACGGCGAGAAATTGCGGCGCGTGCGAGAACCGACGTGGTCTTCCGGTTTGTGGTAGAGATGAAAGAAAGCGGTGGTGGGTTGGTTGCGGAATCGCGATTGTGGCGGTGAAGTGATGGAGAATAGAGGAGGGCTCGTGAGAGTGTACAAGAAGCATAAGTAGCCATGATCGTGTCGATGTAGAGTGAGACAGAACTGTTTGATGTTCGCCGAT
The DNA here is from genome assembly GCA_027568895.1 of Erythroxylum shatona. NCBI lineage: Eukaryota > Viridiplantae > Streptophyta > Magnoliopsida > Malpighiales > Erythroxylaceae > Erythroxylum > Erythroxylum shatona. The sequence continues at coordinate 39,172,066 of JAOSBK010000006.1, read as the reverse complement.
TCTGATTGTCTTCGACGGTACTATGTTTGAGACGTAAATGCTATGATCGTCGGGTTTGGTTAGTTTTTGTCGTTACGCGCGTGGCGAAAGTGAAAGATATATTTAAAAATGAGAACTAGGGCCCGGCCCAATTTTCGTTTGATTCCGGGCTCGACTAGAATGATTTAGAGCCCAAAACTCTATCAAGTTCAAGAAAACACTGACCAATGCCGAAGTAGATTAAAATAAAAAATTTGGATTCAACCAAATTATAGCCTAAAGTTTAATATTATTTTGACTGAATTTATAGTATCATATTCAACTTTAATATTTTCAAAATATTACTAATAACACTTTAAATCTTAATTAAATTAAGTTTTCTGTAATTTAAATTATATTATGTAACAAATATGCAATTTGGATCTACTAAGTTCATTAATTAAAATTGTAATTTTCACTTAAGGGTATTATTTAAGTAACATTAAGATAAAAAGTAGTATAAAAATGACGATAAAATCCTTAATTATAATTTTTTTGTTAAATGTTAGTAATACCTTTACTCATAATCAATGTTTTAAAAACTAGACCGAAAATTGAAGTGGTAAGACAAGCAGTTTAAAATTTGAAACGTTTAACTAGTATTAGATCATCATAAAATCGGTTAAAATTGAATAAAAATTAAAGAATACGATATTTACCTATTGAAAATTTTAAATTTTAATTAAAAAAGATATTGTTAAACAAAAATTAATCATTTTATTTTGATTTGTAAAAATTAATTAGTTTACAAAAACTAACCACTTAGTTAATAAATTGATCAATTTTTTATAAAAATTATTAAAATAATTTGAACCGAAAAGTTAACTGATTTAAAATTTTTGCTATTAAACCAATCTAACTGTTTTAGTTTTTAAAACATTATTAGGTTTAGTTTAATAATAATTAAGATGTTTGGCATACAGCTTATTAATTATTTTTAACTTATTGACTAAAAGTTAGTTTTTTTTAACTATTTTAAAAAGTTACTGATGTATTTAGTTAACAGCTTATTAGTTAACTTATTTAACCTAATAAGCTGATTTTCATAAGAGAAGCTTTTTGAATGATTAGCAAAAAATTAATAAGTAGAAAACCAATTATGCCCTTTTTTCATAAAATTTGAATTATAATATAAATCATATCTGTATCATACTATAATTATAGATGTTTTAATTTATTAAATAAAAAAAATTTATATATATTATATAAAAATACTAATATGATGTAGCTCGCTGCATCATTTATATTAATACAGAATTTAACAACGGATTATTATTATTATTATTATTATTATTATTGTAAACTTAATTTTGTAAATTAAATATCTAAATTCTAAATTCTTATAAGAATATTTAAAGAAATACTTATAAATATAATCTTCATGCCCTTATAATTTTTTAAATCATACCCTCGTAAATCATTTTACATACCAACAACTAATATTAAATAATTAATTTTATCAGATATCTTTAAAAAATAGTAATGTTATCCACATATCAAATTGTTGATATAAACAGCTATCAGCTAATAGTTAATATAATCTACTGATTGTCAAACATGATCAATCTCTAGTGTCGAAACAATCTGTATCCACAAGCCTAGAGATAAAGCAGAGTCATACAAATCTATCTTTTGCAGGGCCAATTCAAAATTTATTAGTACCTTTTATTTTTCTACTTTTTTTTACGTGCACTAATTAAACATTTGATAATAACTAATCACTTATTCTTTGGATAAGTCATTAGTGAATTGATAATTTAAATTTAAAGATAAATTTGATTCAATTAATTAATAATAAATTTATGGATTGAAAGCGATTCATCATCAGTTCATCACACTCGATCTAAAATTTTACAATAAAGTAAAATATGAGAAGATCTGATAGCACACAATTTTACCTCTACGTAATAAAGAAGCTGTTTTCGATGTAAGCCAGGTCCGGGTCGAAAGCGATCCCGATGCAAGATTTTTGAAACTACTAAAGAAATTTTTTTCTTTTTATGTTTTGATTGATGTAATATCAAAAGTCAAAAGTTCGGTAAAACTCTGACACAATTTTATAGGTATGTATAGAAGTTCAATGAAAAAGCTGACATCACATGCGCGTTTCCCTCACGAGCCTAAAGATCAATTTGAAGTATTCACGGTCGGAACAGATATTTCTTAAATGAATGTATATACGGTTTATATAAAATGTGTGGTTAAAATTAACTTAAATAAAATTGGAACACTATTATTTTAATTAATAATTGAAATTTAAGTTAATGGGGATATTTCTAATAATTTTAATTTTTTTAAATAATATTATTTTAAATAATAGAATGATATTATTTTAAAAATTAAAATTGAACAATATTATTTTAAAACTATTCAAACAAGTTTGAATCACCTCTCAATTTAATTAAATTTATTTTTTGTTAAATCAAATATAAGTTGAACTTGATTGATCAAACGAGTACATAGTCATAGGTTTATAGTAACAGAGACGATAATGTTTTGTTGAATTTGTAACCTTACTAAAAGAGATAAAATCAATAATATATTGGTAAGAAATAAATTAAAAATGGTCAATATTAATGATAAATTAAGAGTGATGAGACTAATGTGATTCGAATATGTTAAAATAAAGAATCCTAATACTAAAATTAAACATGCAAAATATAGTACTTAAAGATTGAAAAGGGAAAAAAATGGAGGTCTAAGAAGAACCGCGGTGAAACAATCAAGAATAATGTAACTTTGTTGAAACTTAATGAGAACATGATCCACAATAGAAAACTTTCGTATAGTAGGATATGAATAACGAATATCATGTAGAGAGATCTACTTTTTTCTTTCAAGTCATTCGTTATATATATAACCTTAATATTTTAATAAAGTGATATTTCCCTTGTAGTTATTTAGGGTTTATTTGATTAGATGTTAATTAATGGAAAGAAATTGAATGAAATTGAATGAAATGAAATGGAATGGTTTATAATGGAATGAAATGTAATATAGTGAAAGTTGTTTGAGAGAGATGGAAGGGTTCATAATGTAATGTAGTGAAATGTTATTTGGAAAATAGATGAAAAGGAATATAATGTATGATAAATGACTATCATACTCCTGATATTAAAATAATTGTTACAGGAGGCCTAACGCTATAATTTTAAAATAGAAATCATCTCTAATTAAAAAGTCACAGTTCAATTCACAACCGTTATAAATAATTTTTTATATTTTCTATTTTAAAATAATAAAAATTTTAATAAAAGTTTTCTTTTTTATTATTAATTATATACATTTAATTATTAATTATATAAAAATAATAGTATTAATTATTTAATAAACTTTATTTTATTCAATTATATGTAATTTATATTTAAAAATAAATTATTTATATTTTATTTATATAGAAATATATACAAATAATTAAATAATAAATTTTATATATTATCTAATTTCATTAATAAAAATGTCCTTAATTTTTTTTCATTATTAATTATATACAATTTATTATTAATAGTGTAAAATATTATTATTAAGATAAGAAAAAATGATATAAAATATTATTAATTATATACAATTTTTGTGGACCGTAATAAATGAGTCTAAAAAAAGGAGGTTAAGGTTAGAAGAAATAATTGATATTAAGATAAATTATTAATTTGCACTACATATGATACGGGTTTTTTGAGTTTCAAAAATAATTTTTTTACTATATAAGAGTACAATTGCGTACTATTTAACCTTTTTAAAATTTTATATTTTAATAAGTTTTTTTTTTCACAACGAGGTGTCCTGCGAAGTCCAATATTAAGACTCTTACCCAGTGTATGGTTACTGTCCCCGGGACTGGGGACAGTTGACAGAACCAAATAATCTTGTCCATTGCACACGTTTGGTTAATGTCTTCGCGTTTTTGTCCTCTGTCTCCGATAGACAGGGACAAAAAAGCTTGTCTCTTCCTAAACCGAAGGACAAAAACCACTTATCCCTGTCTCCGACTGAAACCAACAAGCTCTCTCCCAAAATTACCCCAAGACCTCTGAAGATTCATCCTTCTCTGTCTCGCACGTCCTCCTTCCCAACTTCTGAAGACCTCTGACTTTTCAATTCTTCTTTTTCATCATTCTTTCTCTCTCGCACGTCCTCGTTCCCATCTTCCCAAGACCTCTGATTTTTGGAGATTCTTTCTCTCTCGCACGTCCTCCTTCCCATCTTCTACACAGCCTCGTCTCTCGCACGCTGGGCTTTCTCGCGACGCTTCTCTGTCGAACGGTGGGCAAGTCTCTCGCACGCAAGGAGTCTTCTTCCACGGGTAAGCTTTTCTTATTTGCCCG
>JAOSBK010000006.1:39154413-39167623 GCA_027568895.1 Erythroxylum shatona | reverse complement strand
TTTTAAACATAATTATATATGTTAAGATTTTTATGATTTGATCTTTTTTATTTTGATTATCACATTTTAAAAACTATAACTTATTCTCTTATAGTATTATTTGTCATTAACATCAAATAAAGATAGTGCACATAAATGTATCTCATATAATAAATTACCAAATTAATAGATACAAAAAAGCACTATGATTTTTCTCATCTAAACATAAAAAAGTGTTTAACCACAAAACAAGTTCATAACAATAAATCTAAAAGACATAAATGGAGAAATTGTCTTTTGAAAAGGTGGATGAAAAATAAGAAAACATTTCATCTAACACATGGTGTGCACAAAATTATCAACCCTAACTAAACCCAAATTGACAACATTTTTTCATTATTTACATGGGAAACCCTAAAACAATAACAATCAAACCCAATTAATTCAACAGCAAAGCAACAACTAAGTCCAAAAACAAGAAAAATTTAAAAACAAAGGTTGACAGCTAACCTTCACCAAAATCGCTGGAGAAGATGCCCTTACCTCCACCAACACCGCCGGAGATGACGACCAGCAACGCTGGCCAGAGACACAACAGGTGGTCAAACGAAGGAGGACAGTCGACGTCGGAGGAGGAAGAACGAGCTGTGCACGAGGAAGAGTCCGGGAAGGGAGGGAGGGTTGCGTTTTAATAAATCCAAAATGATGTAACCAAAACGATGTCGTTTTGGTTGTAAATAACACGCAGATCTTCTTCAACCAAAACAATGTTGTTTTGGTTTAAGCCAACACGACATTGTTTTGGATTTAATTCAAACGCAGCTATTGTTGTAGCCAAAACGACATCGTTCTAGATATAACCAAAACGACATCGTTTAGGTTATATGAGGGATGTTCTTCAACCTAACCCAAATGACGTCATTTTTGTTATATGAAGGACGCTCTGAAGCTAGCCAAAACGATGTCGAACGACATCATTTTGGTTGTAAATAACACGCAGATCTTCTTCAGCCAAAACGACGTCGTTTTGGTTTAAGCCAACACGACGTCGTTTTAGTTTTAATTTAAATGCAGCTCTTGTTATATCCAAAACGACGTTGTTTTAGTTTTAATTTAAATGCAGCTCTTGTTATAACCAAAACGGCATCGTTTTGGATATAACAAAAAACATGTAGTTTAGGTTATATGAGGGATGTTCTTCAACCTAACAGAAACGACGTCGTTTCTGTTATATGAAGGACGCTCTGAAGCTAGCTAAAACGACGTCATTTGGCTAGCACCCAAACGACGTCATTTTGGTTTTAAATATCTAAAACGACGTCGTTTGGTTTACACCAAAACGACGTCATTTTGGAATAAACTTCAAACCATCCTTATTATACGAGACGACGTCGTTTACGTATCAACCATATGATGCTTTTACCGACAGCTTTTCTGTTGCAAATATTTTGTTTTCCCAACACAACTTTACCGACGGACATAACAAGCCCTAATATTTCCGTCGCTAAATTACTTCCGTCATTAATTTCATACGATTTCTATTCTATCGCTACATTTCCGTTACCGATCTGCAGTTTTCTTTTATTATTAGCAACGGCCATACTTTTCTATCGTTAATGTTCGTTGCAAATTTTGCCGCGACGATTTCCCTCCATATTTAGCAACGGGTATTACTATCGTCACTAAATTAATCAATTTTAGCAATGGAAAGCATATTTTTGTCGCTAATTTTCAACGATTTCTTTTCCGTCGTGAAGTTTCCATCGCTCATCCACAGTTTTCATGTAGTGTGGTGGCTAAGGCTGGTGGCTAAACCATCCCTTGACAGGCATGGAGTAAGGCAATTGTGTACGGGCATACATTACACAGTGCCTGAGTGCAGATGAATGTTGTGTAAATGGAATGGACTCCTTTGTTTCTAAACCCGTTACCTTTCAAGTCTTTTATTTTCTTCTTCATCCAGGAAGAATTTAAGCAAATGCAAGTATCACTAATTTACTAAAGAACATCAATATAAATAGAGATATAATACAGTAGTTACAACATTGCACTCTTTTATCTTTCTTGACCAGTCATGAACCGTTAGACCATGCAAGTAAGAGAGCATTACTCCCTTATGGGATGAGATCAGACAATAACACGCCAACTTCGTACACGGGGGGACAATATTAGAAAAGATATGTATTATCTTGTACATAATTACCTTTACCTAAAATAGTTAACGTGTATTTATCATTGTATATTTGATAGCCTTGTATTAGCCTAAACTTAAGGAGTAGTTAGTGCTGTAAACGTGTATATATATGTCTCATGTATCACGATGAATAACAACTCAATTCCTCCAAATCTCCTTTTATTATTTTTCAGAGAGGTTGTAACTTCTAAATTTTTTATAATGAAGTTTCTTCGTTTTGCCCGTAGTTTAGGAATTTTTCACGTAAAAATCTATGTTTTTATTTCTTCATTACTAGTTCTTTGAACCTATTTAGTTGCGAACATGCTTTAATCCAGTCAATTTTCACAATACCAATCAAGATTAATGCTCACCAGAAAACCAATTTTGCACTAAGAAGGCATTATAATTCATTTAAATTGTTGAACATGATTACTCACCCAGTCTTGCATATTGATTGTGGAAAGTTGTCATTGTCTTGGAATCATGTACGCACCTCCCTCATAGTAAATGAGAACTAACATTTTTACTTAACATGCTATCAGAAACTTACAAATCACCGAGCTTCTGCAAAGCTTCCAAAATATTTAATAAAAAGGGAGAGAGATCAGAGTATAAAACAGAGAGATAAACCTCTAAGGTTCTTACTCTTTCAATATTTTGAACATGAAGCAAAATCTCAGGATTCTCTTTCTCACCATCCTGAATAACCATAAAAGCATACGGTAAAGCTTAGAATGATTAAGACAAACTCACGAGGCCCCCACCTAATGATTTAATTTTAGATTCCACAAGTAAATAAAGAGACGTCAGATGTACAAGGCCAAAATCATACTTCCACTACATATTTCAATTTGTCTGACAAGTCTTGTGTCAAAGACATGGTAATCTCCCTTCTCTAGCACTGCCTTTTTTTTTCCTATTTGTTTATGCCATAGGAGGATCTTTTATATGTCAATTTTAACCTGTATACATAAAAACTTATCTTGAGAAGGAAAAAAACCAAACTTTTCTTATGTTTACATATATGTTCAATTCACTATATAAAACTAACCAATGCAGCTGCAATTTTTTATTCTTCTCTTTCAAAAACCACCATATGGTTGTACATGCAATGTATCAAAGTCGCCTAGCACACTGTAAGAGACTTAGATTGAATGCTTTTACCAGATTGCTTTATACTCTTAACAAGCTTATGCTGCTTATTGCTTATCTATAAAAGCATAAAGGAAAAAGATTGCTAAACCCTCCAAAATAGCAATCTGGCAGCAGCTTCTACATCTCAACTAGTTAAACTAATTTTCAAAAAATAATAAATGTAAAGATTGATTTAATTTAGTTAGTGCATCATGTGCCCACTACTAACCATCCAAAGTGGTCAAATGGGCAGTGAAAACTCACGAAACTAGATTTTTGTGAAGCAAGTCAAAAGGTCAATAAGGAGAAGTAATCATTACAACATATTTAGAAAAATGAACTTCTAGGTATTTGTGAATAAAGAATGATGAGTTAAAGCATGAAGCATCCAAACTGCCCCACTAATAACCTACAATAAGTCCCCCTTCATCACAATTATAACAGCTTAGAAAGTTGTATCAACGAAAAGGAAGTGTGACAATCCCAACAACATATCAGGATTTAAATGTCTTATGATATTTATAAGTTGTGATTAAGCTTCAACTTTCTAAATTAGAGACAACATCAAATGCTATACCTTGATGTTCAATGGTGTCAAGTAAGTAGGACAAGAATTCAACCAAAAACTTTAATCCAAAAGGACCATCCCTGAACATTACAAGAGATACTCCTGATCTTCCAATAAGACAGGCATATGAAGGTACTCTTCGTACTTATTAGAAAGCATGTTGCACTCAAGTCCATCCCAAAAGTAACAAGTATGCTCTCCAGAAAATTGCTAACCCATCCCCTTTCCACCAATGTATGAGTAGGAAAAGAGTAAAATATTCCAAGAATAAGCAATTAAATAAATAAATATTTACCTTAAAAAATGACATATCTAGCACCATGCATGATGGATATTACGATTGAGTAGTCCTCTCCTGAGTCTTACAGAATTGGAATGCAAATATTTTTTATTTTTCCCCTTCTATTCTTCTACGAACCTTTCTCATACACCAATGGCAACAAGCAAGATCAATTTCAGATTGCATGAAAAAGTGCACAAGAGAAAGCCATTTCACAATTGACTTTAAAGTTAAGTTATTATTCTTTTGGCACATAGATCAAATGCACATGAATTGTAAGATGCATTCAAAAATTCCCACCGGAGGGTAGATGATTTTAGTTGGAATATATTGCAACAAAACTGTTGATAGATTAAATTAGTAAAAAGAGCTTAAAGTTCATAAAATACCTAAAAGAGGAAAAAAAATAGTCAACTGCAGGCTTTAATTTGCTGGGATAAAGTGAGAATTGAGTTAACAACAAAGACAATAAGAACTGAAAATTTAGATTGTGTTAGGATTATTTATTAGATAGGAAATAGTAATAAGTTAGATATGTTATTCTAGTTTTAGATATGTTATCTTAGTTGTTTAGGACTTAAACTTGTAGAATTTTTATTAGAATAGGATTTAAATTTGTTAATTAACCATTCCTACTAGAATAAGGGTTCTAATAAACTTCTTAATAAACATGTATGTACTCAACCCTTCAATAACAAGATATCTTGAACTTTTTTTAATACAAATTTGAGTTTTGAATTAGAATGTGTGATGCTTTCTTATAAGAGTACTTTAGGAGAGATTCTTAGTTCCTAACCTTCATTACTTACTTACCTCACTAAAATTCCAGCAACCAAAACCCTAAATGTTAGCCATATTAAATCCTAAAATCTTAACCTAAATTTCCAGCAATCAAACTTTAAAAATCCAGTTATATCAAATCTAAAATTTCAACATTCCAAGATGTAATATTCCAACAACCTAATATCAGACATATTTCCTGATTTAAAGTGAATTCTAGCTACTAGTTAATATTTCTTCTATTTGTCCCACATCAGAAATATCAAAACAATGAACCAACAATGTCAATTTAGGTATCTAAACATATAAATGTTCAAATATCAATGTTAATTTTAGGTATCTAAACATATAAACCTAATGTTCGAATCATGATTACAATAGGTCAAGTATGCTATTGCTTGAAATTTACCAATGGCAAATGTCATAACTTCATAAAACCATCTCAAGGCCATATATGCTCAAGAAAAGAAAACAACGAAGCAATCATCCACATGGCTCTTTATTATAGGAAGACTCAAAAGATGCAAGTTAGGACCATACGTTCCCAGATTCCATGAACTACTACTCTATATTGGAGGGGAAATGTAAAACTTGCAAAAAAAACAGGGATATCGAACGATAAGATTACAAGGAAACATTAAATAAGGAAAAAACTGCATAACGAAACCATGTACACATAAGTTTCAATAATAAACTTATTTATGAGAAAAAAGTGACAATGAACAAGCTCTTTAAAACTAGAAAAGAATAAAAGATTCTAACAACAATGAACAAGCGTTTTAAAACTCAAAGTGACGTATGATATTCGCATCTCAGTAGTGTACAACTATAGCTGTACAATTTAGAATTTGTAGTGGAATCAATCACCACTTCCTCTGCAAGACTTCCACTGCTGGATCCTCATTACTGTCATACATGTTCTCCAACTTCTGCAAATAATTTGTCGTCCTGTATAGTAAAAAAGAATAAAGAAATCAACAAATATAGAAGAGGCACGGATATCAAATAAAACCACTGGATTGAATAAATTGATAAAGTTAGAGCTAAGTTGCATACTCATGATGGTAAATCTGTACTTGTATGTTTTGTTAGCAGCCTTTAGGTACTGTTCACGACTAGGAACTTCATCATGCTGAAGCTTACCAGAACAAAATGAAGCTCCCCTGCCAGCATGTGTTCCATATAAAATGTCAAAATCAAACTTTGAATCATCCAATCCATCATAAAAAGGTTTAGTTCATTGCAAAACATAGACTAAAGGATAATGGTTTTAGTTTGGAATTTCTTCTGGTACCAAGAAAGTGCATGCACATCACTACAATAGAGAATAACATTATGTCAAGTAGTTCTTGGAGGCAGAATCCCATGGATGAATATGAAGTTTCCTAAAGAAAATTACATGTAATAGATTATGAAATCAAAGAAAAGTGGGAGTCTGCATGTCCTTTTCAATGACTTTCCTTAGAAGCTAAAATTTTTGAGCTTTTGAAATATCTGTTACCAACGCACCAAAACAAAACATTTGAAATATCTGTGACAACCGCATGAGGAGCTAGAATTTCATATTGGATATTTGCTCACGTATACACATCAAAAAAAAAAAAAGAGATGCAGCATAGCCAAAAATTGAACATTATCCATCATAGCAAACATCAAAGACTGTTCAGACAAAGAAGTTTCAGCTCCACCATCAACCGCAAGAACCTAAACAATGAGTTTGAAAGACATACATCCTTAGAAATTCAAAACCATTTAAACAGTACTTGCCATTTCAGAAGTGGATTTCCAAAATAATAGTTGTGCCCTTCAAGCAATGATTGTACAACTTCTTCTACATTTTGCCCTCTAGGCAGATACTGCAAGAGAAAATATCTCTCCTTTTTCGATAAATTTGTAGCGAAACCTACGCCAAATTCCATATATTCATTAGCATCATGCTCGGTAGGAAAAATATAATTTCCACTGACAACAGTGGCCACAAATAAACATGGAATTACGAGTATTTCTTTTATTTTTTTGTTCACGAGGTATTTTAGGAGGGTTTTAATTATGAGAAGGTACCTTTAAATCATCTATACCTAGACTAATCATCACTTAAGCCGAGTAAGTCCCTTACGGAAAGTAAAACCTTGATCTCAAATTTTAAATGCTGCATATGTAAGAGGTTCGAACCCACGACCATCCAAAAGTATCTCGTTTTGAAACCACTTCTGACAAATTGTTTAACTCAAAAATTTCTTCTGGAAAGGCAAAAATATCTACCAAAACATTGCAAGACTTAGGAGGAGAATCAATAAATGCCCCAAACATCTTCGACTAATGCCAATTTGTTTTATTCCGGCAACAACCTTGCTTTGGTTGTGCAAGAAAACTTGGTAGAGATGATGAAAGAGATTTCTTTTTCATATCATGTAATGAGCTTTCGGATGGTTTATATACAATTGTCCTCCTAATGCTATTGGCTGGCAAAAACCAGCAGACAGACAGTAACGAAATGTTGGCTATGCTATGGTACTGGGAGCACACAATGTACAGAGACAGAAAAGCATATGTACAGAAAGGAAAAGACAAAGATAGGAGAGGACAAAAAATAAAAGAGAGACCAAGGATAAAAAATATAAAAGAGAGGCAATATAAAAGAGAGGCTTGCTGCGTATTAAGTAAAGCCCATTGCTTTACTTGGGTCTTCTAACAGGTTGCATTACCATTGAACAGAAATATAAGATTTTGCACTAAGATTATTTCTTGGTCATTCTAACTTTTTCGTTTTGGCTGCGTACTGCTCTAAATAACCACAGTCAGGAATATTGGTACGATCCAGCCACATTCTCCAATGATCAGCCGCCATTGCCAAAAACATTTCAAGGATTACTTGACACACTTTAATGCCTTCCTCTACCTGCTAAAAAACCATAATTCTTCCTGTACTTGCTAAAACACCATAATTACATATACGTTGCAATGAATAAGATAAATTTTGTATATTGTTGCACCCTTGTGACCAAGGAAGCATAGAATTTGATGTGACATAACTATTACGTTGAAGAACATTCATCAATAACACAGACAGTATCAAACAAAGTATATGCAATCGTGCCCTTTAGGTTTGGTAATTGAAGATAGACGAAATAGATATTCACACTCCCTCAGAGCAGTCATATCATGCAGAACAAAAAGGGAAACCAGAACATTCAAAGATGACATCTACCCAGTGTATGGTTATTGTCCCCGGGACTGGGGACAGTTGACAGAACTAAATAATCTTGTCCACTGCACACGTTTGGTTAATGTCTTGGCGTTTTTGTCCTCTGTCTCTGATTGACAGGGACAAAAAAAACTTGTCTCTTCCTAAATCGAAGGACAGAGACCACTTGTCCCTGTCTCTGGCTGAAACCAACAAGCTCTCTCCCAAAATTACCCCAAGACCTCTGATTTTTCATCCTTCTCTGTCTCGCACATCCTCCTTCCCAACTTCCCAAGACCTCTGATTTTTCATCCTTCTTTCTGTCTCGCACGTCCTCCTTCCCATCTTCCTAAGACCTCTGATTTTTCATCCTTCTTTCTCTCTCGCACGTCCTCATTCCCATCTTCCCAAAACCTCTGATTTTTGGAGATTCTTTCTTTCGCGCACGTCCTCCTTCCCATCTTCTACACAGCCTCGTCTCTCGTACGTTGGGCTTTCGCTCCACGCTTCTCTGTCGAACGGTGGGCAAGTCTCTCGCACACAAGGAGTCTTCTTCCACGGGTAAGCTTTTTTTATTTTCCCGAACAATGTGGCTACCTCCGAAGGACTCCATTTCTCTGGTTGCGTAAATTTCGTCCACCAAGTGTTGTGCTTAAAATTTTTTCTCGTCTGGAGTCGGAAATGGAGGAAGAATGTGTGAAATGGAGACCGTCGGAGTGTTGGTTGTTTGTATATGTGGATTTGTATTCTGTGGAGAGCGTCGGCCATTACTGGGGTTTGCAGATCTTCAATACGATCATTTAAGTAGCTGCTCATCTTGTTGGGTCTTCGGTTCAATTTTTGGGATATATCAGAATGTTCCTGATGTTTTTTGTTATTGTACATTGTTGTGGGTTTTGGATCATTCCCACATTTGCTTTCCAAAATTTTAACTTGTTTCTTTGTTTCTGTGTAGTAATCCTAGGTTCTTGTTGATCGGGGATAGGTTGCATTGCTTTTCTGATCCTATCCAAGTGCTGCTTCGGTTTCTTTTGACAGGTATGTATGTTGTTCTGAATTGAATTTCCATTATGCTATGTTGTTTCTGACTGTTTGTGTTGTGTGAAGTATATATTGAATCTGAATTGTTTGTGAATTGGATTATGCCTTGTGTTGTGTGAAATTGATATGTTTGTGTTCTGTGAACTATATATTGAATGTGATTGTTTCTGAATTGGATTATGCATTCTGTTGTGTGAATTATATATGTTTGTGTTGTGTTAATCGTGTTTTTCCAAGCAGTACGTACTGATATTATGTTTGAAATTCACTTTAAAGATGAGGAAGATACATATATACTTCACTGAATTGCTTTTGTTAGTTATTGCATAATGATTTATGGAAGTAATTAGAGGTTAAGTAACTTCATAATTACATACATTGTGAGGAGAAAAATTCACTATGCCCTTCATGCCTTATCCACACAGTATTTGTTTGAGGAACTAAACTTATTTGTTAGGCATGAAAGTATTGCAGTGGAGTGATGTGATTCATACTTTGATGGTCAGATTAGATTGAAACCAATTTTTATGCATGTGAGGTTAGGCAATAGGAGATGGATCCATAAATACCAAATTGGTGTTAAGCCAATTTCCCACAACCAAGTTGCATGGCTTTCGGCTTTGGGACCTTATGTTCACAGCCACTGGTTTTTCAAAGCTTATGTCAACTGATTGTTGAAAGAAATTTAAAGAATCTTTGTCAAATTGAATATAAATAGTAAATGTCAGTCTTCCTTCTTTTCAATTGTCGACTTTGTCATATTGTTAATTTTTTCAACTTGAATGTTGCATGAACTTCTTACCTATTGGAAAAAAGTCAATCTGAAGAAAACCAGGGTTTATTTTAAATTGAAGTGTCATGAACTATGGAACATGGCTCATATTCCTGTTGTAAGTTGCTGGGGAGAGATTATGCAAAGTAAAATTGTTGACATTATAATTGATGAGTTGCCAAAGAATCAACAAATTTCATGAAGTTTTTGTATGTTGTGGAAAAACTATGCTACATATTTTCTTGCATTTGCATTAAGCATGTTGATGATACTATGATTTCTATTCTTGTACAAGTATAAACAAACTATCCACAATTGGCCCAAAAATATCAGACATGCATTGCCCATATTTACAAGTATTGCCTTATTATTGTTGCTGTTAATTTTGCCTTTTCACTTTTGGGTAATTGTTCCATCATATTCTGTTGAGATTCCTTGCTCTTTTGAGCTAATTAAAGTACCATCCATGCTGATTTTCTTGTATCATTACAATAAGATTTTTTGTTAAGTTATAATTTTTACACAAAGGCTTGTGTATTCTCTGCCTGTGTAAAACTTACCTTACCATTGGCATTTTATAATAGCTTTAATCGAACACTTTATTGCTTGTGATTCTTATTATTATTATTTGCTCAATTTTTTACTAAAGCAAATTATTCGTAATAAACTTATCAATTAATAACACATTTTTAATCATCTTAAGAATCAGGGGCATTTTTGTCATTGACACTTTTTTTTTCTGTTCACTGCAACCAAACACATTCTGTCCTCGAGACGGAGACAGTTTTTTTTGTTCTGTCCACCATAACCAAATAGCTCACTATCTTCAGTTTTTGTCCCATTCTGTCTCCAAATTTCTGTTCCGTTCTGTCTCAAAAAATCAGAGACAACAACCATAAAGACAGGTAATAGGATTTAGGGCGGAGACTAGTGGACAGTACAACTTTTGTTGGATAATGAAATGGTTTTAGAGTCGCATGTAAGCTACGGTCATCTTCTTCTCAGCCATCATTTTCCATGCCTCGTTATTATTGCCATTACTGTCAAACACAACACAGCTGTGTACCAGAAGGTGATGAGCATGACATTGAATAAAACAACCCACCCTCCTAAGTTCTTCTTCAAACCAAATTCACTCGATTTTTCTTTGCGGATAACAAATTTTATTAATTGGGTTTGGTCATTTTAAAAGATTGAATAAAGATAAAGACATTATTTAACAATCAGCTAGCTACATTAACTATTAACTAATAGTTGATTTGGTTAGCGGATTGTATTAATTGTCTGTTATTTAATATCTGATAAAATTAGCTGTTTAGTACTAACTATTTATGTATAAAATGACATATGAGGATATGATTTTAAAATTTTTAATTATATGATTAATTTTTTATGACTTTAATAATTTAATTTAAAATATTAGTTATGTTAATATTTTATTAATTTAATTAACAGATTTTTTTAATCTATAATATGCAAGTGTCCATTATCTTCAACCTTGACTGAAAGAGACAGGAATAGGCCGATCTTGACCCTCTTTATTAGGCCACTTAAACACAGTCAAGTCCTGCCAGCTACTGGACTTTTGGGACCGTCACCACCCAACTTTGTCAACTAGTGGAATTTCAACGCAGTTTTGGCACTAGTTCTTAAATAAAAAAATATTCATATAATTATAATTATAATTATAATTATAATTGAAGAAAAATTTAATTTTTATTTTGGTATTTTAAAATTATTACTTATCTCAAATTTAATTTTTATTTTGGTATTTTAAAATTATTACTTGTCTCTCAAATTATTTAATTATTATACAATATTTCTTGTTTGCTTTATTCAGATGTATTAAATTTTAATAATTTCAATGATAAGTGATTTTGATAACAATAGATAAACAATATTTATTTAAATTTTAAATAAATATTTTAAATTTAAACCGGGCTTAGGTTGAATTTTAGATCAAATTTGAGTTTAATTTTAAATATTTATTTAAAATTTGATTGATCCCAAAATCTCTTTCTAAAATAACATCATTGTAAAAACTAAATTAAAATAACATCGTTTTAAATTGATCCAAACTTGCTTATAGAATATTCGTGTTCGAGTTTATGATTATATATATATGCGTGTATTTAATTTTAAAAATTAAAATAATGTTATTTTTACTTTAGTTAAATTTGAGTTTCTTAAAAAGCTGTATTTTGAAAGCCAAAAAAGTTATTTCTACTAAAAAAAATAATTTTTATTTTACAGCCAAATATTCATTTTTAAAAAACATACATTTGTAATTAAAAAAATATTTATTTATCTTTCAAAAACTCAACCAGTTAAGCACTGAATCGTATTGTCTACCTGGCAGGTTGTCTCTTTCCCAGACCAACCTATCCTTAACCCCCAATCTTTGCCTAGTTTGGACCACTTACAGAGCTAAACCAGTCTGGAATCCAGAGAAAGAGAAAACAGGGTTTTCTACATGAAACAGAAGCTCAAACGACCAATCAGGGTATGTTCGGGAAACGAGCCATGCAGTGTGGGAGTTCATCCAATGTGGTGATTCCTTGTACGCATCAAACATTGGGTAGACTTTTCAAAAAATTAGCTGAGATCAAACCGTGATTTACCTCTCTCACATAATATCATACCGGAATGTGGGAACGCCTAGAGTGAGCATTCCACCTTTTGAGTAAAAAAAAACGCAGTTGAAGTTGGGGACACATTCCTTTCAATTGTTAAGGTAAACTCAATCTCATCATCATCATTTCCAATCAAGTAACTATGCCACCAACTCCAGAAAAAAAGAAAAAGAAAAGTTGGTTTCTGTAGCATGAATCTTTACATCATTCAACCCAAAGATTGACTATGATTTTGTTCTCATCCAACGAATCGCCATTAAATTTGGTTGCTTTCGGCTCTTTTTTTAAACACCGCTCGTCTCTTCAATCGATTCATGTCAATTAAGCATTATTCTGGAGTGTTAAATCATATGTCAACGTGTTTTCCCATAAAGAAAGAAACAATGTATTGTTGTCCCATAAAAATCCACACAAAATATCTTATCTATATGACTTAATGGCATGAGATTGCCAAAACGTGTGTAAATTAAAATCACATTAGATATTTAAATTTTAAATTAAAATTGAATATAAATTAATTACAAATTTCAAAAAATAATACTCCCTTCTATCCAAAATAAGTGTCATTTTAAAGAAATGCACACTTATTAAGAAAATTAGTGAAATGTTTGATATACTCTTATTAATTGCATGTTAATTGTCTTGAAAATATAATCTGTATAA
>JAOSBK010000006.1:39136408-39148858 GCA_027568895.1 Erythroxylum shatona | reverse complement strand
TAATTTCTCTCACATCCTAATTATACAGATTACATTTTCAAAGCAATTCAACATGCAATTAATAAGGGTATATCAAACATTTCACTAGCTTTCTTAATGAGTGTGCATCTCTCTAAAACGACACTTTCTTTGAATAGGAGGAAGTATAATACATTATAATTAATTAATTTAATATAATTAATGAAGGGAACAATCAAAGCTCGAGGTTAGACGAAGCTCGATGCTATGTATGCCTTCCATGTTTTACGTAATTAATTACATTAAACCTACGGCTGGGAGCATGGGTTTACTGGAACTCATCGCATGTTCAAACAATGTCTTTCAAGGGAACGATGTAAACGATAAACTATCTATCTTTTTTATTTTTTTAATTTTAAAAGTTTAAAAGAGTAAAATTATATTAAATAATTTATTGTTAATTAATAAAATATTTTATTTAGAACATATAATTTAACCAGAAGTAATTTACTTAAAATATATTATTTATGCACTTCTTTATAGTTTATTTAATAAAAATAATTAATTATTATTTTTATACAACAACTTAGTAAAAAAATTTGTTAATATACAGGATTTTGAAAGATCTAATAATATGCAACTTTACTTCTCACTAGTAGAAAGACTGTTCATCATCATCACACCCAGTTTAAAGTTCCACAATAAAATGGAGTCTGGGGAGGTCTGATAATACGCAACTTTACCCCTATATAATAGAGAGGTTATTTTCGACTGTTATTTCTATAAATATTAAAAATATTTTATAAGACTAACATTTGCAAATTTTTTCCTTTTTTATCAATAAAATAAAAAAATGACAAAAAAGGAAAAGAAACAAAAGAATAACATTTACATATTTTTTGGTGAAATGTACTTCCTTTCTTCCAAGAAAAAACAAAAGGAAAAAGGGAAAAGAAACACAAAGACAGAGACAACAATGGGGTGAAAAGGAGACAAGCAACAAGATTCCTAACATTGATCACAGATTTCACCTTTTAGGTTGCAAATTTGGGAAACAGCTGGCTCTATCTTCAAGTAGGCATATATTGGATATGGGAGTAAGAAAACATTAAACATGGCAAAGATCAGACAAATGAATCAGGTAAAGCAACCAGGATTAACAATATATTAATCTGATCAGCACATTGACTAAGGGAGCCAAGAAGAATCAGATTAATCAGTTCCCTTTTGATTAAACATAACAACACTAATAACTCAACGAAAATTCCGCTGATAAACTTAATAATACGTAATCTTATCGTAACTGATAAAGAGATGATTTCGGACTTTGGATTAAGGATAATCAGAGGCAATTATGTTTAAAGTGGAAAAAGTAGCAGAGGCGCCTGAAGCTTTGATCCTTTTTGACATATATAAGAACCTTAATTATTATAAACAACCAAATGCTTTAACTTAAATATGTAAATGTACACAATCCAATAAAAAAGAGATTAAAGTGATAAGATACGATAGGTTTACTAAGGGTAATGAAATCAACTACAGAACAAAAAGTATGTCACCATCAAGGCATCAATCCTAGCTTAAAGGAACAGAAGATGGTCACAACAGAACCGGTAAAAGAAGAATAAAAAAAGATTCCCTGTTGAAGTTTCTTGGGTACAGCAAGCTAAGGGGCTGTCAAAGTTGTGAAGCTCTTTTCAGTTCCATGTAATTGATGTAAACAGAACAATGGTTTATACTTTAATAAGCAACAAAAAGGGAAGGTGGAAAATGAAGAAGCATGTATGGAGTAGGTGCAAATTGTTTAGCATTGAAAAGGGAAGAGATATAAAAGGAGAGGAAGTGATAATTACATGAATGGGGACCTCTAGGGTATGCATTTTCATCTGATTCTTTACACATCTTCCATGAAGTGACACAAAGTGTGCTTATATTTAATGGATTTTAAAACTCAAACCAGCTGGTATTGCAGATATATAATGATCAGGTGGGCCATAAAGATAACACCGAAGTTTCAAAAACTAGACTGGACAAGACCAGCAAAATCAAGAACCTGCCAGTATTCTAATCCGGTTTGTAGTAACAATCTTTATTATATGTTAACTAATAAGTCAGATAGCCCCTTAACCGGTACCAAAGGTATGATCTTGACAAATGCTATTTACTTGAGGAATACATTCATGGACTGTGAAGGATAAAGCTATTGCAGAAGCTTAAGATTCCAACTACACAACTTTAGACATTCACAGTGAAAGAAGGGAACTTGGTGAATTTCATAGCTTGTATCATTAACTGTTACACATAGCAATTTCATGGGAAGCAAGGCAAATCACTGAGGTATATATCAAGCTATTCAATGAAAACTACATTTCTTGAGAAGCATAATCTCTAACAAAACTTGCCAATTTCAATACTTCAGCAGTTTCTTATAAGCAAACAACATGGGGTATCAAAATGACTTTTCCCGGACGAATGAAGTTCATACCTGCCTAAAGAAGAGGTATCCTCGGACAGAGTCGGACCAATACCCCTCTCATGCGCCATCCGGGACCAAACAAACATAAATATGATATGTATTAGCCTCTTCAAAATCTGGTTCTGCGAATAGCAAATGTTGTACTAGAGGCCAATTACACATGCATTAGATTTTAAAGCATATATCAAATAGCAAACGTTGAACTGACATGACGATGTAGGAACAAGTGAAAAAAAGAGAAGTGAGTCAGGAAAAGAAAAGATTTAGCTGCAGAACACAAGTTTGGAAAGGATTACATCATAAACTGAAAGGAAGTTAGGCACAATAAATTAGTGAAAGAAACAGTTTAAAGTGACGTGCACTGTAACATCTGTGTTATGCTGACTTTTACAGGGTAAGTTAACAACAAGACATCATGTGAATCTATTGGTTCAACATGTACACAGCAATATGACGGTGAGCAAGAACAGACTCTGCCTCTCATTCATCTCATACTATCCCCTACCATTCACATGACCAAGTCACGCAGGATTCACTCACAGGAAAAGTGATCACCAGATATGCCTTCCACTAAAAGACATGAACTAAGTTTTAGATGTTTAGAAGGGTGACAAATACACTAAATTACAATCTAACTTGATATAATTAGCTGAGGATTCCGTGTAGAACTACTAAAAGGGATACAAACAACTCATTATCTTTCCCCTGTTCTCTGATATGATACATTTTCGACTCTTCAGTACAACAAGTAGAATACAAGGTCAAAGAAACCATGGAAGTGTTGGTCCATTGTGCACCAGAAGTGCTCCTCACAAAACATTGAAGTGTTGGTCCATTTCACACATATCACTTTTGGTCCTTAACTTTGTCATTCTGCAGGTACTTCAGCACCCCATATGCAACAGTGCCACCAACAAATACAAAGACCGTAGGGGTAAAAACTGGATAGAGATACTTCACAAAAAACTTATCCCATTCTTCAGGTAGAAAACCTGTAGATACAAAAGAGCTAAAGCCTTGTTAGTTGAAAAGAATTAGCAGTATCTTTAAGATCAAACTTAACATGATTTGCCTTCTTTTACATAATCATAATGACAAGAATTTATGTTTTCAGACTAAAAACTGAAAGAACTTTACATGTCAACACTAAGCAGTTAAGCAACCACGTATAAGTTAGTCCTACCAGCGACAACAGAAAGTATGAAAGACGGAACTTTGTTACAACTCTGTTAAAGGCTTATCTCTGGGGTTCCGACTCTCATAATCAGATGCAACTGTTAATAAGAACATAAGTCTTTTAAGGAAAGCCACTAGCCATAGTTCGAAAAGTTGACAGAGTAGCCTGCCAATTCTCACAACAAGAGTTAGCTAGTACAAGGAACTCATATAATCAATAGCGAAATGCACTAAAAATAGGCATCTACGATCATCACATATACCATAAACATAAATGGGTAACCCCATATAAAACTGATCGTAGCAGGACCTTGGTAGAGGTTAAGGAGAGTTGATTAAAGATGGTCAATTTCCAAATCATTGCTTCTCGCTTGTGTATAAGCAAAACATTGAAATGTTTTAACTTCATGGGATCACTAGGATTATATTTGAGTTCATGATCTCTTCACAGCCTTCAAAAAGAATCGAAACTGTGTTTGGCTTAGAAAGATTTTGTGGTCCAAATATGGATGTCATCATCTTCCCAATTTAACCCAATTCAACACAATTCGATTTGAATC
This sequence comes from Erythroxylum shatona, assembly GCA_027568895.1. Lineage (NCBI taxonomy): Eukaryota > Viridiplantae > Streptophyta > Magnoliopsida > Malpighiales > Erythroxylaceae > Erythroxylum > Erythroxylum shatona. The sequence goes on along the minus strand of JAOSBK010000006.1, from coordinate 39,144,688 downwards.
ATCCCAGATATTTCTAGTTTAATGCAATCCCATCCACCAGTAATATCCTACTTCACTCCAACACAAGTCCAATCAAATGCAAAATCCCTACTCATCTTACATATCTTTAATCATAGATTCAATCACAGGATACAACTTCACAATCAACGAACACGTACCTGATGCAGCGAGCATAATGCCCTCAACAAGAATGACTATGCCGAACCCCAACCAAGCAAGAACAAAAGCATTCTCATTTTTCCTCTCCTCCTCGACTTTAGCCTCGTCCACTTGAGAAAGCAGTTCCGGTTTCTCAACCGGCGACCGCCGAATTATCCTCGCCCTCTCTCTTTTACCCTTCTCTTTCTTCTTGCTCGAACTTGACTGGGTTTGCGCCGAGGAAGACGACGATGACGAGGATGAGCCAAACCCCAGCCCAGCTCCCGTGGGCTTCTTGGTCGGAGCTTGGTCGCCGGCGGGCTGAGCGTCCGTGGTGGGTTTCTGGGAGTAGATGGTAAGGTTGGTTTTGGAGGTTGAGAGGAGAAGAGGTGTGTAGCGAAGATAGTGATATTGTGCGTTGAAGAGGAGAGAAGTTGGAGAGTGGATTCGAAGCGCCATTTTCAGTTTAATCGGTTAATACAGTTGTCTTTGTGTTGGCTCTTTTTAGCGTCCACTCAATCTTCAGAGAGTTTTAACTTTTTGATAATCACACTTTTACACCCTACAATCTTGTAAGTATTATAAACAGCCCCTTTTCTTTCGGCTTCTTACCATTCTCCCCAATGGACTAATTGATGTACTAATGGGCCGGGTTAAGTAGGGTCGAGACCAATCTAGCTCGAACTTTTTTAATTTAAAATTCAAAAAATGTTGTATATCATTTTTAAAAAAATATTAAACTTTAGACCAACGTCGGACAACCCGATCAAAAACCCCGAGCCAAGCCTGTTAAGTCAAGTTGGGTCGAATGAGCTCGAACCATTTTGCCAAGCCTACTAGATGAAACTACAAGAGTTCAAACTTAGTTTACAATGGGGTTGACATTTGAGTTTGGGTTTTCGTATTCAACTTATCCCAAACTTAAGCTTAACATTTTTAAATTTTTAATTAATTATAACAAATTAAGTCAAAGTACGTTGAACTCACATACATCATATGTTTACATTAGGGATGACAATAAGTCGAGCCGACTTCCAATCCTATAAGACCCGAGCTCGATCAAATAAAGATATCTAAACTTGAACCCAAATCTAAGACTGATCAAACATAACTTAACTTGTTAATTTCAAGTTAATCTGTTCCAATTTTCTATAATTAGTCTAAGTCCAAGAAACTTTGCCAAATTGAAGCCCAAACCTCATCGATCCCAAATACCAGATCCTTAACAGATTTGGACTCAGATACTCGAATCCCTTTAGACCAAACTTTACCTGATGACTTTAAGTCTTGCCGGACTGAACTCAGACATACAGATATTCACATGTTTGTATGCTCAAGATGATGGGAAAGTGGAAAAACTTTGCATTGGCAATGACAGCTCTGCAATAACCGTTCGGTCTGTACAGTTCGAGCAACAACGATGTTCGGCATTCTCGTTTCAGTCGTTCTTGAATGTTGTCTATGTCTAAAACTGTCCCTCCTAATGTTTCAAGTTCAACACCTTAAATTCTTCCAGAAAACTAGTCATATCAGGAACTACCCCTCCATTGCAATGCTTTAAAATCCCTCCACCTGCTAGATCATTCAACATTTCAGATGGGTCTTTGGCTCCACCGTACCGCAACAGTTTCGTTCTGAGAGCGGTTCCTGTGTTCAATGAAAGTGGATCGTCCTGGCAGAGCTTTTTCCATATCGTAGCAGCAAAGCATCTCGCATATAAGTAGCTATAGTAACCTTCAAAGATTAAAGACCATCTCAGCAGTAGGAAAAACAATGAGAGAGGTTATGCAGCACAGTGCACCAGAAGATGGAATTTATCATTCCAAGTCTTAACATTTTCCAGGAAAAAGAGATTAGATGAAATAAAAGTCAAAGGCACAGCTCAATACTAGACACGATCAGGATCTGCGTAAAAAACCATGATAAGAAGAATCTAATGATCCATAGATACCTGCTCCATAGTTTATAAGATGATTGAATCGGACCTCCCAATGTGTGCCCTCCACATGCTTCCAACTGGTATACTCTCTTTTGAGATCTGCAACAACGGAGCTGGTGCTTTTCGGCGAGGAGGATTGTTCTCCAAAAAGGGTTTGGTCAACCAGAGCATAGAAAACCTATTTAACACCGAACAAGAATGGGAAAGTATTATGGTCATTAGTTATTTCAAGTGTTAAAAGATAGTGAAAGGTGCCACTTGGTCATTATATTCAAGCTGTCATACCTGGCGCTGCAACTCGGTTGCCGCAAACATATCTCTGGCACCTTGAATGGAATTCACTAACTTCTCAGGTATCACTTCACCAGTTGAGTAGTGCTTAGCAAATGTCCTCAACACACGGTAATCCCAGGCATAGTACCTAGCAAACACCAGGTTGATTTCTGTTTTAACTGGCAGTAGTGCAAGGTACAAACTTCGGATTCTAATGAATTTACAGAACTTTTGAGTGGATAAGAGTATGTAGGAATTTGAAGCAAAAGGAATTTGCAAGGCAATCTTAAGAGTAATGATGACAGATTTATAAAATGGGAAGTACTCTACTCACTCAAAGAGGTTTGAAGGTGTCTCAGCAAAGTCAAGAACTACCCTGGTACCTGAAAAATGTTGGTAATCCTACAAGAAAATTCAACATATAGCTAAGATTGGAAAAGCCAAATTCACATAATATTTTCTGCACAGGATAACACAACTCCACAAAGTACCGTTCTTGACAGTAAGGAATGAAGAGCATGTCCAAACTCATGAAATAGAGTTTCAACTTCCCAGTGATTGAGCCTCACAAGTGATGGACTAAGTGAACCTGAGAAATTGCAGACAAGCGCAACAACCTGCACAGTAATGTAGTTAAATAAAGCAAACAATAGAGAAATGTGAATACTATGACTGACATTTCATGAAACATAGAATGTAAAATCATTTTTGAGCCATCCCTTCATAAAGAATCTCATAGTCCTAAAAGGCTGCGCCAGTGCACAAGGCTCCCCGATTTGTGAAAGTCGGGGAAGGGTCATCAATTGTACACTGCCTTCCTTTTGTATTTTACAAAAAGGTTATTTTCGTGACTCGAACCCGTGATCTTTCAATTACAAAGGAGTAATCTTACCAGTTGTTCCAAGGCTCGCTCTCAAACAATCTTATAGTCCTAGTTGATTAATATGGTGAATGTCAAAATTTCCAAGTTCCATATGTTAATGAAAAAAGAAAAACTTCAGGCCAAATAATTTCAAACACCTAAGGAATTCTGCCAATAATTTTATGTTTACTTATTTCCAGCATTTCACTATATAATATATTCAAATACTAAATAAACCCACAAAAGTAAAGAAAATTAAAAAAAAAACTAGCTGGTAAAAATCCATTTAACTTACAGGAAGTTGGTACTCAGATTCAGACAAACGTCGGCCACCTTTAATCGCAAAGTTGGCACAACCTGGATATTTGCCTTTCCTAGCGTATAAATCAAGATATAAATACCCCAGCTCACCCTGAAACAAAAGAAGTGCATTAATTCTCAGGCATGAACTCATCTGATAACTGCAACTTAATGGATCCACAAATAATGAAAAAGGAAAATACAAGAACAAAAATATATATCAGAACTTGGAATCATCAACCAAGTCAAGAATTTTAACCTCCCATTCAGCCACATAAATACCTCTTCAGGATGATGAAGACACATTTTTAGCACATCAGGATGCCATGATTCGCCTGGTGCCATAGGGACATTATCACATGTTGCACCAAATAATGACTTCAACAGCACTTTCAACCCTTCAATACATTGTGGCAAAGCAAAATATGATGCTACAATCTGTACAAAGTACAAAGAAAAGTTAAGAAAGGAAGGAATCACCACTTCCCACATGTTGAAATGGTCCATCGGTCAAAATTTACATGCACTATAAACAGAGTGCAGCTTACCGAAGAGTCTAAACTATGAGCAGAACCCTTCATCATTGCTGTATAGTATGTCTCATCCCACGGCTCCAAAGCAACACATTCTTGACCACATTTCTCTCTCTTAAAATTCATTATCATCTCAAATTCCTGTAAGAAATTCACTGCTCTTCAAACGCAGAAAAAGATTCTACAGTTCAATGACAATGTAATAAAAACTCATAGTTGATGAGCATTTCCACGTAGAACAAAGTACCTTTTCAGCTTTTGGCCTCACCATCTTGCTCATCTCACACAAAAATGACGTCACAACCTCAGGTGACGAAGCTAAATTTTGCTTGACCATGAACTCAGCATAGGATCTGAACCCCATTATCTGCAGTCCCAAAAAATAAATGAGATTTATCTAATTATCATACCCATGCACAAATACCAAATCCTAGATTATCTAGTCACCAATACGTTAAGGAAACAAAAATCACATCATGGTCAAAATGTTGCATTATGAAATAACCTGCGCAAGCTCATGGCGAGCAGCAATAAGCTTATCAAGAACTTCAAGGTTTGCAAGTGGGACTGAGTTTCCCTTGATGTATGCCATCTTCCTAACCTGGAAAAGAAAACAGGAAAATAAAACTTAAAGTCTAGATCAAAACAAAGGAAAAGGTTAAACATGTTATAATAAATAGATTATGTAACCAAGAGTGGGTACATAGATTCTGCAACTCTGAGTTGGTATATACACTTCGGCACTTGAACAAAAATAATGTTTATCTAACAAGCAACTCAAGGAGTTCCATCTATATTCCCTGATTGTAACAGAACAACTTAGCTGATAATTGTACTTAAAACAAGTCTAATAAATCCTAGAAGAATAAAAAAAATTAACGATCAACATAATGATCTACCTGTTTACCTCATCATCTGGTGTCCATTGCAGAATAGATACCAACGTACGTGGCTCTGTTGTTATCCGCAGTCCTTTTTGTTTCACATTATTTGATGACCCCAATAATCTTGTTGAAATTCCAGAAGTGACATGATCAATGGATGTACCAAGATGGTGAATGTGTTTTGGGATGTGAGATGCTGGAAATACATCCACATGACCAGGATCAGTACTAATATTTTCACCAAACCTGACAAGAACGTGACAAAAGATACACCAAAATGGATTCCAACACCATTTAGATTAATAATTGTGAAAATGTGAAGAAGAAAATACCAAAGAAAATAGATAAATGATATTAAACATACTCTCTACAGAGCCGGAAAATGTCTATATTGAGCTGATTCACTCTATCCAACTTGTCTGCAGGGAAAAACCGACGTGCTTATACTTGTATTTACAATAAAAAATGCAATAACCAAATTTCCAGTGCCATAACTAAATGGCCAACAGTCCAACAGCAACAATACACTTACCAGAAGAGAGATGAATTCCACCCTTTTCAAAGTCAAGGCGTAGATGATGGGCAGCCCTATGAGTCTCCCTTGACAGTAGATGGCCGTCTTGCTCAGCCTTCTTCACCGCAGCATATAGTTTATGATTTGTATTCAGATACTATACACAAGCATGAAAGAACAACATGATTACAAGCAGCTATTAAGATCACCACAGAGAAAGAACAGATTAAACCCTATGCAAGTGCCAAAGACGATCCAAAACTAAAAAAATAATTGGTCACCTCACATGTAGATATTCATTCATCCTCATTGATGCCTTGTTAGCCTCCTCGACAAATTCCCTGATACACGTGATAAGATCAGTTAAGTAGCAAGCTACATAAGATGTTAATTAGTTCTTTGGTTTCAGTAACCAAAACCTGTCTGGATGAGTATGCCTACAAAGTTCAGCAGAGTCAATCACAGAACAGACCTGTCCAACAAATCACCAACAATCAAGAAGAAGAACATTTCATCCCAACACAGTAAGAACACTAAACTCAAACCCTACCGTATCGGAAATCTCATCCATGGACCGGATAATCTCTGCAGACGATGGCATGCTTGAAATATAGTCAACCAATTCTCGCGACCTATCAAAACACACACGACACTTACATATTTTACAACTACCATGAATTAAGCGTGAATTTTACAATTCCTTCAACTTGTCTTCATTTCCCAGAAACCAAACACCAATACGGAAAGAACAAACAGTTAAACTTAGAAACTTTCAACTCTTCCACTTCTCATAGCTTCCGAAAAAGAAAAAAGAAAAAACGCAACGTACACTTAAAGAGTCCACTAAGCAGCTTATATCTTACCTCTCGATAGCTTCATCGACAAAACGTTGAAAACCTTTTGCCGTTTTTAAGTAATCGAACCCGTACAGTCCGGTGGTAGCGCCGACTGGTCGAGGTTGGACCCGGGAACTAAAGAACCGATACTTGGTGGTATCCGAAGTACATCGCTTGGGGATATATCTGAAACGGAGCTCTCCTAGGGCTCTACGGATTAGCGCCGACATACTTTTTTTCTCCGGGAGACGGTGGCAACGACGGTGCTTCTACAAGTCTCGCCGACGGAAGAGGTTGGAGCGAAACTTAAGGAATAAAACGGCGAGTGGTTTCACCGTAAAACGCAGCGAAGGTTTCGTTCTTCCAAACACGTTACTGGTATTAGTTTTGGATCGGGCATTTGGTTGGGTGACCCGTTTTAATGGATCTTGGATATGAATTTTGGAAAATTAAATTTGGATTAATTATAAAAAATTAAAAAAAAAACAAACGTACCCAATTTTATAATTCTAGCTTGAATTTAGAAAATTACATTAAAATACTTCATTTTTTATTACAAAATTAATTCGGTGTTAAATTTTTCGGTAACTTAGGTCATTTGGTTGTACTTCTATTTTTTATTATATTTTTCAATTTCAATTTTTAGTTTATGAATTTCTTTCAAATAAAAATAAAAACTGATTTGGTTGTTAATGTTAATGTTGTTATATTTTTATCATTGATAATAATTACATATTAGATAAAACTTAAAGATAAATTATTTTTAATTAAAAAAAATTAATCTCTTATATAATATTTATTAACAAATTATTAATAAATTATGTTATTTTAATATTTATATTTTTAAATTTAATTATATTTATTAATAATTAAAATTTAATTACATATAATTTAATTATAAAAATTAAATTATCAATAGTTTTATTAATAATTAATTTAAATTTGTTAAATGGATAATGTTGAATTAAACTATTTATAATTTTATTATAAATTAAATAATATATATTTAAATGATAGTAAACCAGATAATAAAAAACAAAAACAAGAAACAAAGACTATTTTTTATATTTTCATAATTTTTGAAAACTAGAAAAATCAAAAATAAAAATTAAACATATTTTTTACTAAATTTAAAAATAAAAACAAAAAATTAAAAATACAAATGTAAATGCAAATGCAAACAAACATCTCTTTAGCTAGCAATTTATTAGATCATAAATTAATTCAATATTAACCTACTTTTACTCTACGATAATAGGTCGGATAAAGAGGCAACATTTATCACCTCATTCTCGAATGACACATACCCGACATCTATGGTGATATCCAAATATGTACCCCACAAGAGTGACATACTAAAACAACCATTTAGTCAAAATTTCTTACAAAACTTTTGTTTCTATAAACAAAGTACACGTATGCGGAAATTATTAATAAAATTGGGTCCACTTCTTTTAAAAACATTTCCAATCACAAGTTACAATTATTACAAACTTTAGTATTCAACAACCACTTGGGCCCATTTCAGATACGTAACACTTCATTCAAAATTTTATTTCATTACCAACTCAATCACATACACTTAATACAATTCTTGCAGAATATAATACAAAAATACAATCACTTAAGACATATGCAAGTGCAAACTGATTCTGATCTCTAACTCATACTCATTCGCAGTGGCTGAACTCCAATTGGTCTAATTGGATAACTCCTCTTAACCTAAAAAGTCACATTACAATTTTTTTATAAGTTTTGCGAACTCAATTAGTGAATCATCATTGGTGATTTCACTGGATTCACATACACAAATCACATATTTCGCAATTATTCATGCATAACATATATATTACAAATACTCACACTGTTATGGCACATCATTAAATTATTGTGAATCAGAACATACATAAACAAATACAAATGCATATGAGACTCCACATTCGTTATTATTGTTGTGACCGAGTGCCTATCACATATACAAATACTGGCCTATTGGGCTCA
>JAOSBK010000006.1:39106435-39136308 GCA_027568895.1 Erythroxylum shatona | reverse complement strand
TTATATTTTCTATTTAGAAGTTATATTTTTATGTGCTATACAACCCGATGGATATCCAAAAACCCGAACAACCCAATAGATTTGGATATGGGTAGTAAATCGTAAAAACTGATGGATATAAATATAGATATGGGTTGAGTCATAAAAAATTGATATAGATATGGGTAAGGTAAAACCCGAACCGAACCCTACCCATTGCCATCCCTACATGCAAGTCCTCGAGTCACCACTTGATCAGGTCAGCTGTAGAAGCATCCACCTTCTTTGCATGCGAAGCAGCCGAGCACCTTGCTGGAGAGGACTAGGATGTATTCGAGCAAGATCACTACCGACTGTAAGTCATTATCGTACCTCCTTTAGCTAGTTGAGATCCTGGCTAGCTTGCTTTGAACACTACACTCCCTGTAGGTATGCAGAACCATCGTTTGGAAGAGGAGCTCCACAAAGCTTGAGTCATCCTACCTTCTTTTGAGCATCTTCAATTCTTCATACAACCCATTGTGGGCCACCGCTGACTGAGTTTTCCAGGACAGCCAGCCTGTGACCATTGCTGGCCTAAGTGTCTTTCTAGCAATTGTTGTATCTCTCATATTTAGAATTTTACACACACACACACACATATATATATCACGAAATATGCTTCCTTTCAACCCGATCTTGTAGGCCTTAGGGAAAGAGTAATTGTCCAAGAACTCACACATCAAACTTAGAGTAAATATCCCATATATTGATTTTGCTTTAACCAAAACCAAAACAACCCCTCCTTCCGTTTGTTCCTTCCAAGTAAAGCACTACCATTCCATCCTTTGATCTTCCCTTGAACAGTAAGTTAACTGAATCAACTGTCTAAACTGTCATCTTTTGTTCGCTAAAACATCTCATCCAATGTCCCCTTCTTCACAACTATGCATATCCCCAAGACCCCACAAGTCCAACTCTTTCAACCATTGTACAAAGCATAACAAGACAAGTAAGAGCATAGAGCGAGCTAGTTAGAATAAGAAAAGCATTTCAAGTTTTCTCAAATTCCATTCCTAGTCTTCTTCCAAACACACAGTTATTAATAATGGAGGAAGAGAGTTTCAGATTTATCTCCATGGACGAGCTGAAGATTCGAGGAGAGCTTGAGATGGATATAGAGAGAGACTTGGAGCAAGAAATTAAAGATGGGATATGCCAACTTGCAATAAGGTTGCAACACCTTTATCAGCGGCGGCAGAAAGAAAGGAGTGCCAGAGAGGTATCGAAATCAGGTGCACCAAAAGAAAGAAAGGACAAAACAACACTCTCTGAAGTGAACATAACCATAAGGTTGGATGGTGGAACCAAGATTGAGATTAAAGAGAGCAAGAAGGAGATTCCTGAAAAGGGCAGGCTAAAGACACAAGGACATGACAACTTTCATGGCTTGCTATCTAGGAGAACCAACAAGTTCGATTGGGCAAAGAGTCTGAGATCGGATCCATTTGACTCCCTTAGGGAAAAGAATGACCAGAAAGGTCTCGTCACTGTTTGTTCAAGGCAACGGAAGGTGATCAATGCAAATGTTTGATTCCAAGAGTATAATTCTTGGTTTGGTTAATTTTTTTAAATAATTTTGGCATAATATCTTTTCCACATTGTTATTAAGGGAATAAATATATTTTGAATCTTTTAAGTTAAGGTTATTATTTATTTTATTCATTTGATTATTATTATTTATTTAGTATTAATTTGAACTTTAATAATAACTTTCTATTCGAATTTTTATTATGGTTAACAAAAATTATATATTCAAATAATTAACGAAATTTACTTTTAGACAACATGAATAATTATTCATATTTATAATTATTTCATAATTTGAATACTTTAAATCTATATAAGATAAACGAAAAAAGTGTGACATCTTTATTTGGGAATTAGGTGTTAAATATTATATCAAAATAAAAGAAGAAACGTAAAAGGGTTTATGAAATTATAAAATTAATTATTTTTATCTTATAATTATGATAATTCAAACTTGTAAGAATTTATATACATAAGATAAAAGTTTATCATAAATCTATTACTTGGATTTTGATAAGAATAACCAAATTTTACATCTATCAATTATAAAATTAAAAAAAAAAGTGAAATGATAAGATAATAATATAGTACGGAAATAAGGTCATTCTTTATATGGTGTTTATGCCTATCTTATGTTTTAGTTAATAGAATATTTAATTTAATAATCATATACATTTGTGGTTATTTTTTGTTTATTATTATTGTCATTTCAAAATAACATATCTATTAACTATAGATAAAACTGCGTATTACTGTACCTCTTCAAATCCTGCATACTTTGACTTTTAGTTGGAGTTATGAGTTAAGATGCAGCATGAGTGGTTAAATAGCCAGGTAGGGAGCTCATTTTAATTATTAATAATTAAATGTAAATAATCCAAACTAGTCTTTTTCCAAGCAATATAATTTTTGTTTGATCTTTTATTACTTCTAAGTTTTTTGTTAAAATTTTTGAGATTTTGAAAACAACTTGGAAGAATAATTCATGTCATGTGATTGAAACTCCTAAAAGAGATACTTAAGGATTGATATTAGGTAGATACTATAATTCTTAATTAAAGGTAAGAATAATAAAAAAAAATTTCTCTTATCTTAAACCTAGTAGTTGTTAAATTACAAATTGTAATATTTTTAATAAGCTAACATAATTAAAACGGACCATAAATATATCATGATGATTGTTGTTTAATTTGTTACAATTAAGTACCTCATTTACAGTTTTTGTAATAGCGCATAAACTATATATCAATGTGTTAAAAAACAAATAGAAAGTTAAATCAGTAAGATAAGAGGTTTAAGATGTAAAAGATTAAATCAATATTAGACGATCAAAAAATCAGTAAAAATTGAATAAAATTAAAGAATTTGAAATAAGATTGAAGAAAATTATTCTTACTTAATGAAAAATTTAAAGTTTAATTGAAAAAGAAAACTGTTAAATAAAAATTAATTAGTTTATTTTTATTTATAAAAACTAATTAGTTTATTTTTATTTATAAAACTAATTAGTTTACAAAATCATAGAACCTTTCAAGCTAAGTTGACCCCTTCAAACTCAAACCTAACTCAAAGTCTAATCTAACCCAAACTTGGACTGCTAACTTGCAGTACTCAAATTGCCAAACATACTTTGAATGCCTAAAACAAGTATTAAGAGAAAAATGCATCATATTACTAAGCACATATGCTGATAACTAAAGTATGATCAATCACCTTGTAACACTATATATTTCATGTAGTTTAGTTGTGGGCACAAGAAGAAGCGAGAGCTATCAACAATAGTTGTAGCACCCCACTCTCGAAGGACACATACCCGACATCCATGATGATATCCAAGTACGTACCCCACAAGAGTGACATGCTAAAACAACAATTCAGCCAAAATTTCTTACAAAACTTTTGTTTCTTTAAACAAAGTACACGTATGCGGAAATCATTAATAAAATCGAACCCACTTCTTTTAAAAATATTTCCAATCACAAGTTACAATTATTACAAACATTAGTATTCAACAGCCACTTGAGCTCATTTCAGATACGTAACACTTCATTCAAAATGTTATTTCATTACCAACTCAATCACATACACTTAATACAATTCTTGCGAAATGTAATACAAAAATACAACCACTTAAGACATATGCAGGTGCAAACTAATCCCGACCCCTAACTCATACTCATTTGCCGTGGCTGAACTCCAATTGGTCTAATTGGATAACTCCTCTGAACCTGAAAAACCACATTGCATTTTTTTATGAGTTCTGCGATCATTGATAATTTCACCGGATTCACATAAACAAATCACATATTTCGTAATTATTCATGCAGAACATGTATATTCCAAATACTCACACTGTTATGGTACATCATTAAATTAATGCAAATCAGAACATATATAAACAAATACAAATGCATATGAGACTCCACATTCGTTATTATTGTTGTGACTGAGTGCCTACAACATATACAAATACTGACTCATTGGGTTTAATTAGAACAGAATCACGGAGCATAGCTCTACGTGTAGAATCATATACCACAGAGCAAAGCTCTACGTGCAAACGCTTTCATGCTGGCTACTCCAGTCACAACGCTTTTATCTGAGCATGCATTTTATGAAATGCATCAATTCAAAATTTACCATGTATCACAATCATTTATTAAGCACAGTCAGAATTTCATAATCATCGGACCTAATTCTGGCATTCAACTTTCGTTAAGAATTCACATAGCATATTACAATCAAAATTATCAAACAAATCAAAACACTTCCAATCCAGTCCCAAATATATACTCCTCGAACTTTAAGTTTGGAATTCAGAAACAATCGCAACAGTTCAATAGTTGGAAGCTTAACAAATCAAATTAAATCAATCCAAGGAAATTCATCTAGGTTGACTCACAATACGCTCCAAGAAGTCATGCCTGGATGGTCCGACAATATCCGACTAGCGTCCGATGTACTCTTTTATACCATACACGACACATTCACAAATATCACACTTTTGCACAAATGTACAAGTATTCTTTTATGCACAGCAATGTATAGAAAGTATGCACGATGCATGTTCAATGACAATTCCGGGGTACTTTATTGTGATCCTTATCAACAAATCATTCAGATATCAATTCCCTCATTAATACCATTTGGTACTTACAATTTGGACCAAAATAAAATAATGTGAAATCAATTTCATAACCTAATTGACCACTTCAGATTTTCTACCCATATGATTTTGGGTCAACTTTGTATAATTAATCTGATAGAGTAAATGACAAAATTAGGCAAAACTTCCTTCTGGAAAGTTATTCTCCAATGTCTTAAATTTCTAATGACTCCAAGACCATCCAATTTGATTCAGTATTCAATGAGTTATGCACAAAATACCACAGATTGTGAACATTTGAACTTTTGACCAGTACATGATCATACCCTCTAATTGTACAACTCATATCTTTCAACTCAGATATCCACAAATTATAAAATTTATACCAATTTAAATATAAGAGAATAAGCTACAACTTTGGTGAAGACAACTCGGCCTAATTTTTCTCTGATCAATACGGTTTATTCAATAACCACAGGACATGATTTCCGTCCTTGGTAATGCTACAACCTATGCTAAAACTCAGTTTCATGTCAATTTTGAAAGTCTTAGAGACAAAATTAAAATTCGACTTCTTCAAGAAAGTTGTAGAAATATGTCTCTAGTTTAATCTGAATTAAGAATCAATCCATTTAAAAATCTACAGATCAAGTTATAATTAAAATACCAAAGCATGATCTTAAAAATACTCTAGTTCATAACATTACAGCACATACCCTCACTTTGAGTCAATCAATCTTTTTCTAATCAATTTAGATGGCTCTAACTTTTTATGGGAAGAAAGTCCATTGGTTCAACCTTCAAGTCATTTGGAGGTCGAATGGCAAAATTATAGCAAAAAGAGTCAGAACTGTTTAGTATTAAAAAGTTTAATTTTTGCACTATCACCTTCTACTATAGAATCACGATTTTTGCACATAATTCTTCATATTTTTGCTTCAACACTCCTCCATCTTCTTCCATTCTTCTACTTAATTCCTCATCACAAACTTATACCCTTACATTTACTCCTTCATTTTTACACCCATGCAACTTATCTTATGCTAAAACAACTCAAAATACAAGATTAGCTACAATTACCAAAACCAGAAAATTTTCACTACTATTCATCATCTTCAACCTTTGTCACATTCTCTCTACTGTAAACTTTTTTTCATGTTTAACAACAATCCTAAACAGAACCTATATCATGCTTTTCCACTCCCATTTACATTCAGTTCACTATCAAAACCTTTAAAAATTCAAGATCACACGAATATCAAAACAACAATTATATTCACTTATTTCATCAAAGTTTACGCATTTTCATTCTTTTTCTGCTTTCTTTTTCACACTTTCAGCATCTTTTCTAACCCATTAATTACCACTGAAACTACTTCTTCCTCCCACTACTCATGCATGTATCTAATTTCACATACACTAAAACAACATCAACATAAATCCTTTACAAAGCCTACAACACTTTCAGTGGATGGAAATAACGAAAATAAAGAGTAACAACATAAGATTAAGATTGAAGTTCTTACTTTGATATTAGAATCCAAAGCCAAATACACAACCAGAAGCGACTAGCTGATTCGGTGATGAGTAGGATCAACAAAAGAAATTTGGGTGTTGATGTATACGATGAAGAACGAGGGTGGAGAAAACAACAATAGCCATATAATTTATGTTTTAGCTTAAACATACCCACGTGCATGTATAACACCTCTCCATATGTCACCATGCATGTGAGACATTTGTCACATCTATAAACTGCCATATGTCACAATATAATTGGTCCATTATTTCAATATTTTTCTTAGTCTAAAATACCCCAAAATTTTAGAAATTTCCTAAAATTCACCAAAAATTCTGAAATAATACTAATAGTCTCCGAATAAAATTTCAATGTAAATAATTCATAATTCATATTTTAATCAGATTTATAAATCAATTATACTAAAAAAATGTCAATGAATGCATGTATAGTCATATTAATGTGCAAAACTCATTATTATCGCGTATGTGCATGCCATATCATGCATAAGCATAAGTTGTACATTATAATGTCTCAGTAATTTCTCATGTTAACTATTCAAGCCTTATCATGGGTGACGAGATGTTACACAACAAGTATGACCCAATAATCAGTCTTCCTCTCCCAAAAGAGATGGTCGAAAAGCTTATCAGTTGACTTGATGTAACTGTTGTTGTCGACCAGGAACGAATGCTTAGCTTTGAGGAAAACCTTGGAGTTTCTGTCATAAGAGACGATCTTTGGCATAGGTCTTGTGTAAATAAGGGATCGACATCACAGTCAGAGCTAGGGGAGAAAAATGTCAGCAAAACCTTCGACAAAATTTTCACCACACCTCTATGAATTCTCTATAACGATGACGGAATAGGACATTCGAAGATAAAAGAGGAAGAGTATTACTGGGAACATTAGGTTTTGTGTTTTAAAATTTAATAACTATTAAACAATTAGTTGAAGGGTAGTAGGGCAGTAGAACATGATGATACGCATAAAAGCATGGAAGAGTATAGATGAAAAGGGTATTATTTGGTTAGTCAAGCTTTTTTATTGTGATCCTTAAGTTGGAGATGTAATATGATAATTCCTTTATTCAAGAACAAAGGGAACATTCAAAGCTACAACAACTACAGAGGCATTAAGTTAGTCAGTCATACTACGAAATTACGGGAGAAAGTGATCGACAAGAGAGTAAAAAGGGATGTTCATATATTGGAAAACCAATTTGGCTTAATGTTACGAAGGCATACGACAGAAGTTTTACATCTCCTTAGAAGGTTAATAAAATACTATAGGAAAAGACAATGTAACCTTCGCATAACTTTTTTTTTATTTAGAGAAAGCGTATAGTAGGGTTCAAAGAGAAATCATGTGGAAGTGTTTAGAAGTTAAGGGAGTTTTGATAACTTACATACAGATTATTAGGGATATATATGATGGTGTAAAAATGAAAGTAACGATAAAAGGAGATATTGAGCCTTTTATATAGATATTGGGCTACCCCAAGGTTTCGCTCTGAGTCCCTTTCTATTTGCGGTAACAATTGTTGAGCTCACCGAGAACATTAAAGAGGATATGCCTTTAGTATACGTTGCTTGCTGATGACATTATTTTAGTGGATGAAACAAAAGAAGGGGTCAATGACAAGCTCGAACTTTGGAGGGATATGTTATAATCAAAGGGTTTTAGATCGAGTATAACTAAGACTGAGCATGTGGAGTGTAACTTTTTGGGATGTAGGGTGGCTATAGACTTGTTGCTAAAAAGTTGGTTCAGAAGTTATACCATAAAAAGAACATTTAAAATATTTAAGATCTATCATCCAAAGCAGCAGAGAAATTAATGAAAACATAATTTACCGGATCATATTAGGTTGAGTGAAATAGAGAAGTGCTTCAAGAGTTTTGTATGACAATAAAATATCACTTAAGCATAAAAGTAGATTTTATTATTTAGCGATTAGGTCAGCTATACTTTATGGGCGAAGTGTTGACTCATCAAACAAGTTTATAATCACAAGTTAACAGAAACAGAGACGGGGATGTTCCGTTAAATGTGCAACTTTACTAAAAGGGATAATATAAGGAATGTAATCATAAGAGACAAATTAAAGGTAACGAATATTGTTAACAAATTAAGAGAGATAAGACTTAGGTGATTTGGACATGTTAAGAGGAGATATCGAGACGCTCCAGTCAGGAGATGCGAGAAGGTTGTAATTATAAATTATAAGAGAAAAGTTGAGAGGCCTAAGAATAATTGGAGGGAGGTGATAAAAAATGATACAACTATATTGAAACTTATTGAAGACATAACTCACAATAGAATACTTTGGCATGCTAGGATTCAAGTTAAGGATCCCTCGTAAAAAGATCCTGATAGTTCTCATATATCTTTTAACTTTTTCCAATTGTAGTTAGCCTATGTGGTTTAATACGTATTATTATTAGGATCTTTAGTATTTTCATTAAAATTATTATTATTATTTTGTTTATGAATATTAATATTAGTATGATTCTTCTTATTATTATTATTCTGTATTTTTATTAGCATTATTATTATTATTGTTAGTATTATTATTATTGTTGTTGTTGTTATTATTATTATTAGTGGGATCTTTAGTATTGTCATTAATATTGTTATTATTATTTTGTTTATGAATATTAATGTTAGTATGATTCTTCTTCTTCTTATTATTTTATATTATTATTAGTATTATTTTTATTATTACTATTAGTGTTATAATAATAATAATTATTAGGATCCTTAGCATCGTCATTAATATTGTTATTATTATTTTGTTTATGAATATTAATGTTAGTATGAGTCTTCTTATTATTATTATCTCCTATTTTTAGTTTTTATTTATATATATATTATTTTTTCAATTATTTCTAGCCATTAGTTATTTTATTTGATTTTCCTTTTTTCCTATTATTAATATTATTTTATTTACTTATTTTATCTTAATTTTAATATATTTTTCCTTTTTTCTTTTATTTTCTTCATTTATGTGGGTCACTTGGAAACAACCTCTCTATTAATTAGGGATAAAATTACATACTACTAGATCTCTCTAAATCTTACATCTCAACAAAATTTGTACTGAATGTTATTGTTATTATAAATAATTAATTAAAAGACAAGATGACAGGCACAACAGCAAGAGAAGTATAAAAATCCAACGTGGCTAATCACATTAGGGACGTTAACAAGAAACTTAACTTCAAACAAATTTTGTAATAATTTGAAAGTTTAATTATTTTAGTCATTTTTTAAAATTCAAACTTGTGCTGCAAAATTGAGTTTGATATTTTATAATATATTGAAAAACTATTAACATGTAACCGAAAAGTTCCATTTATTCAATCCATCCTACCTTAAGCTATACGGAATCATTAATAGTAAACTTATCCATAACAAAAGAAATAAATTTAGTTATTTTTATTATGAAAAAAGTTTATCTTCAAATAGTCAAATTTTTGTATTCTTAAAATACTATATTTCAACATGCTAATAAATCTCAATTTAATAATACAAAAATAATCGAAGAATAATTCGTAAGGAAATTTATGTTTTTCATTAAATAAAATAATCATTCTAAATACATAATTAGTCTAAATTTATCTTAATTTAGTTCATAAATTAAGAAATAACACAAATCAAAATAACTCAATATGATGGTTATTGAAATCTTGAAGTCTTCCCTTAAATATTAATAGAATCTCCTTCTTTCTTTCTAAGGTAACTTAATTATTATTTTAATGTTATAATTGGACTCCCTAATAATTTATTTGCTTCTAATGTCTACCTTATATGTTTTTAATATATTTTAGTATTCCAAATACAAATGATAAGTAAAGATGATAGTTTGGATCCGGATTCAACTCAACTTACCTTAAAGTAGACATAAAGTCAACGAGTCAGATCTGAATTGACCAGGCCTTGGGCTGAGCTCAAGTTGAGGCAAGATCTGGCCTATTGCTTGACCATTATAAGCAAAATGATGTCATTTCGTTGAAGACGACATCATTTTTTTTTAATTTTTATAAAAAAATTGGGGTTAAATTGAGTCGGGCTCAAGCTCAAGTCGGATCGGGCATCAAGTCAAGCCCAATCCCAAGTAGCAAGGGTTCGCCATGTTTAGGCTGGGCCCGACCCCTTGTAGCAGGGGTTCTCAACCCGAGCCATTTTCATCCCTGACTAGTGTCTAAAAAATATACAACCTAAAGGTTGATCCACAAAAATGATATATAAAAACCAATAATAGTGAATATTCCACTCCTGAAATAAAGGCAAAGACAAACATTCCCTTTTAAGATAAAGATAAAGCAATTATTTAACACTAAGCTTTCGAGAAATGGATAAAACTTGGCATTTTCTAAAATTCTAATTATGTTGTCACATAATTATTCCACGTTTATACTTTGGTGATTAGGAATTTAATCCAAAGATGTATGAATTAGAGATTTGGTGTGTTGACTTACAAGGATATTCAAGTCAAAATTTAGCATATAATTTTTTTAAAAACCATATAAAATTATTAGATGTCTATTTTTTGTTATTATTATGACATGTATGAAATTTTATTAAGAAAAATATAAAAATTATGTATACATAAAGAAAATAAGATTCTAATTTATTATTTAAAATCTTAGTAAGTGTTCTCTTAATTTAATTTTTTTATTAAATAAGCTTTGTACTTGCAAATTATATTTTAAAAGAGTGTGTTGTTCACTAGATTAAGAGTCTCTAGATATAACTATAAAGGTAAAAGACAAGGGTTCTTTAACTAGTTTAACAAAATTTTCTTAAAATTTAAAATTATTAATTTTCTAATTTTTAGAAAATTATTTTTATTGAAAATTTAATAATTGAATACATATGATAAATATCACAGGTAAACTAATTAAAAACTCAAGTCAGATTTTCAACCTAATTTAAAATCTTTTAAATCAACCAAAATTAAAAATTTATTATAATTATCTTAAATTATGACCTTAACTAGTTTAAATAGAGATTAAGAAATGTAGATAGTTGTTATGACATTGATATTTGAATATTTCACATACTTTTTCTTAACATTATGTGCGTTTTTTATTGTTATTTTTAATAAAATAAATAATTAAATGATAAATAATTAAAAATTATAAAACTTTGTATGCACTGCTCGTCACACTATGAGAGTTGGCCATGGCTGAAGTCGTTACCTTAATCGCAAGGAAGGAGATGCCAAAGGCAAAGCTAGTGACTGGGGTGAAGTCGTAACAAGATAACTATATTGGAAGGTACGGCTATGTCACTCCCTTTTCAGTGAGAGATAATGCTTCCAACAATAATGTTATATAAAATTCTTGGATTTTCGAATCTGGAGTATCTTATTTTCACGCAATTTACAGAGTTTAACAAGCACTTGATATTTTGGAGTCAGTTATGCTAGACGGGCTCAATTGGGTAAAAATTTTGAATTAGATCATGCCACTTTGAATTTTGAGGGTGATATATCATAAATAACAAAACATATAAATTTTAGAAAAATTAAATATGATTGTATTAAGCTAATATATTTAATTATGTAATTTATAATCACTTTGCATAAAACTTTATTTAATAATTCTCATAAATAAATTATAAACAATTTTATCATATTATTGTGTATAAATAATTACTATTTTATATAGGAAACAATTTTAGGTTTTTTGATTTAATCCTAGATTTTTTTAAATTTATATTTTAACCAATATTTAATCGATATTTAAGATGCGAGTTAATACTAGTAACAGAATCTGGTACGAAGCTTTGGTCGGCATTTCTCGGTACAAAACGGGGTTCTAAACAATGCCTCAAATGCAAGAAAGTTTCATATATTTTACTTAATTATAATTTTTAAAATTTATAATTCATTTTGCAAAAAAAAAATAAATTTTAGAGTGAGTGAAATTTTATAAAACTAAAAAATTAAATTAAAATTTTATTACATAAAAGTCATAAATATCTATAAAATAAACAATATAACTTATTTATTATCCATAAGTAAAATAAAAAAGTATTAAGTGACCGTTTCATCACAATAGCTTAAGTTGTTATGTGAGGCCAACTTAATTGATTTTATATATTCACTAACACATCCTCAAGTGAAAGCCTTTTCAACTTGAAACTTGCACATAGTTATTTCACCTTATTCTAAATAATAGGTAGGTGGTAGGATTTGAACTCATGACCACTATCACAAAGGCTCTGATACCATATTAAGTAACCGTTTCGGGGACTATTATGTGAGACTAACTTAATTAATTTTATATATTTACTAAAAAAAGAGTATTTTCGTTTGATACTGTGCATTTTGGCGGTTAACGGCTTGCACGTTTAAATCCAAAAATCAGAATAATAAAATAATAAAATATGCGAATTATTAAATTGCTCTCTCTCTCTCCTCCGTTTCAATCCTCTGTTTTGTTCGTGCTAACCTCTAATGTTCCATTTCCCGCGAAAAAATCTTCACTTTCTCTCTCCATCGCCTTGTCTATCTCTCCCTATATATATCTCTCTCATCAATTTGATTCTTAGTTTCTCTTCTAGAACAATCTTTGTGTGATGTTCGTGACCTCGTGATTTGTTTATACTCTCACAATGCAGTGAAGAGCTTGAAAACTCGATCGTAACCGTCGCAGAGGCAAGGCTTATCCATGTCCGACTCGCCGTCTTCAACTCCGAAGTCGTACAAGCACCGGAAGATTCCTCCGGTACCCACTCGCAGGACTCAGAGGCCCATCACCAATGATAGCAACTCCGAGGGGGGTGGTCGGTGTGATGGGAGGGCGGAGGAGCAGTCAAGTAGGGGAAAGGCCGGCGAGGTAGTCTTGGCGTCGAGTCTCGGGTTGAACCATATTCGGACCCGGTCTTCTGCGTGTCCGTCGCCTCTGGGGCTCTCGTCGGCAGGTATTCCCACGGCTTCGAAGCTTGGGAATAACGATGACAAAAGCAAAGAGGAAAAAAGTTGGCCTGATTCGAACTTCTATAATAATAATAATAGCAACTTCACGCCAATTGAGCAAGGTAATCGTCGTTAAGTTTTGTTTGCTTTTGGTGAAGAGTATCCAGCTTTTGGTGTTTTAGTGGAAGAAACGGTTATGGACATGTTCTGTAAAATTTTGTAAGACTGGCTCCGAATAAACTGAGCACTTACAGGTCTAAACGAAGTCTCATCTTAAAATCAATTGATAACAGGAGTAATAAATTAAACTTGTATGCATGTTTAATGTCATATACTCTTTTAATATCAGACAAACTTTTACTTATATTTTAATTTTTTTTATATGTGGGCTAATTTAAAACTTAATATATGATAATAGTGACGACTGATTTAAGAACAATTGTTCTATTATCATGTTAAATTTTATAAATTAGGCTTAAATAAATTTAGCATATATAAACTCAAATAAAGTTTTATCCTGAAATTAATTGGTGATAGAAAGATTAACTGAGGATTCTTACATGCATAATTAATGTCATATATTCTTTCAACATGTTCAGCAGGGAAAAGGGCGTGTTGGAGCCAATCGAAATCTTTGAAATATTCATCATCGATCAATCCAACTCTGGAGGTATGTTCTCTGTTTACGTATTGGATTGGTGGTAATTTTCTCTATAAACTCAGTTTTATACGTGAGCATGGACTATTTTGTTCTTTTTCTTTCTTTCATTCCCTGCATAGACAGAGTAATCTTGCAACGTTTTTCAATGAACTTCAGTCACCGCGATTCCAAGCTATGGTTCGAGTTACGAGTGGGAGAAAGAAGGTCCCGGATGTCAAGAGTTTCTCTCACGAGCTTAATTCCAAAGGTGTTCGACCATTTCCCGTACGGAAATCTCGAGCTTTCGGTCATATGGAGGTATGCTCTTGTCATTCACACCACTTTCTTAATGTTTCGTGACGTAGTGTGGTAAGAAAAAACAAAGAAACTGTAAGTAGAATAGAATAGGCTATAATTGATGTAGATTGTAGCTGGAACTTGAAGCATAGAATAGGCTATAATCAAGTGTAGGTTATCTATTTATAATAGTATAGGACAACTCCTAATAGGAAAAGAAAATACTAATTAAGAAGTAATATGTTAATCCTATGATAACTAGGAATTCAAATAACTTAAGAAGTATTAAATAGTAAGAAATCCAATATTAACTAGGAATTTAAACTAACTGCTCCTTCATCATTTCATGTGCGTTTATCTTTGTCCTCTGTTCTGTTGTACTTTTTAGTGATCGACAGAAGTGGTCTCACCTGATTATTACTATTGTAGGAAGTAACGAAGGCAATCAGGGCAAAATTTGACAAGTTAAAAGATGAAGTTGATTCAGACTTGCGTATATTTGCCGGAGATTTAGTGGGCATACTTGAAAAGACTTTTGATACTTATCCTGAATGGAGAAAGTGTTTGGAGGACTTGCTGGTCGTAGCCAGGCAATGTGTAAAGATGTCATCTAGTGAATTTTGGGTGACATGTGAGCCTATTGTTCAGAAATTAGATGATAGGCGTCAAGAGCTACCAATGGGGATCATAAAACAAGCACATACTCGTCTTCTCTTTATCCTCACCAGGTGTACCAGGCTTGTTCAGTTCCAGAAGGAGAGTGGCTATCAAGGTGATCGCATCATGGGTCTTCATCAATTTAATAATCTCGCTGTTTACAAGAAACATATTCTGGAAGTTCCGCAGCAGGACTATAGTGGTCCACTGGCCAAGCATGATCAAATTCAGCAAGGCCAGGAGATTGACACCGCCAAAAGTGTTGATTCAACAACTAGTAGCTTTAGGATGTCTTCTTGGAAGAAGCTTCCTTCTCCTGCTGGGAAAAATCGGAAAGACAATGATAATGTTGATACACCTGGCAAAGACAAATCAGAGTCACTATATACCAACGACACAGCAAAAATTGGTGGAGATAACCATTCGCAATTTCTTGAGACTCCACAACATCCCCCATCTTCGGCCTTAAGAAGAGCTGGTTGGGGCTTCTGGGGGGAGCAACAGAATGTTGGATATGATAATTCAATGATATGTCGTATTTGTGAAGTTGATATACCCATTGTGCATGTAGAGGAGCATTCCCTGATATGCACAATTGCTGACAGATGTGACTTGAAGGGCTTAACTATAAACGAACGACTTGAAAGAGTTGCAGACACTCTTGAAAGAATACTGGAATCGTGGACTCCGAAAAGCACACCAAAAAGCTCCGACTCTCCAAGAAGAAGCACCGAGGCCGAAAGAGCAGGTATACAAGAGGAGCTAGACAATTTGACAGAGCGGAACAGATATTCTGGTTGTTGCTCTAGGGAGATGCTTGATGTTGCACCTGATGCCGATAAGGAAGATCCAAACATTATGCCTAATATGTCAAGTGAAACTCATTCCTTTCTTACACCAGATGGAGACGCAAAAACAGCATCTGCGGGGAGTTTGACACCAAGATCACCGTTATTAACACCACGGGCAAGCCAAGTTCAACTGCTATTAAGTGGACGAAGAACAATGACAGAGTTTGAGAATAGTTATCAGGTATGTAGATGTGTTCAATATCGTTCCTAAGTATATCGTGTCTGTTTGTATTGGTTGTTGCTAAAAACAGATTCTGAAACTGATGATAAACTTTAGGCCCTTCGTTATTGTGGACGAATAGATTCTTTCTTGACATGTTATATGCGTATAATTATCTTGTCATCAAGTTGGTATTGGTTAGGAGACCTTTCCCTGATCTTTTCACACATCAGATAATTGAATATGTAAATGCATCGATATAACATTTTACGACATTAAATGAAGTAAACTATTTTTGTGAGCACAAAGTTTGAGGAAGCGAACCCTTTGATAATTAACAATTAGGACTGTTGAAGAATTATAAGTTCTTGATATTACTCATAGACTCTTTTGTGAGCTGTTTATGCATAACTTTCTTGATACATCCCGGTAAATTAGACTTCATGAGACGAAATGCAGGAGTGATGCTTCCAAAGACAGCCGTGCTTTAAAGCTCTTCTTTTATAACTATAGCTGTATTTCATGATTGATGTCTTTCCCTTTCTCTGTAATAACCATTTATAAGAAAGCTTCTTATGCTCTAGTGTTTATTGAATGTGATGGGTACTATAATTGTACATTTATCTTCTTTTTGTTTAATTTGTAATCAGTATTTTTGGTGCTGGACTTTCTCTTGATCTGGTTATTTAACTAATTCTGCTTCTACTTTTTGGTTCTTTGTTGCTTCACTTGTTATTCTTACTAATGCATGACAGATCCACAAGCTACTTGATCTTGCTCGTTCCATTGAAAAGATAAACGGCAATGACTATAGCACATTGGAGTCTATGATTGAACGTCTAGAAGACCTGAAATATGCTATTCAGGATCGGAAGGTGGATGCGCTCATTATTGAGACTTTTGGCAGACGCATTGAGAAATTGCTGCAGTATGTTGCCTTCCATCTTATATTATTGTCAATAAGACAAACATTTGAGGACCTTACTTGATTTATTGCTATCATTGCCACTTCTACTGTTAATACTGGACTCGTTGGAATTTACAGGGAGAAGTATGTGCAGGTGTGTTCGCAGATAGATGATGAAAGCCCATCAAATCATTCAGCTGATGAAGTAACTTCTGTAGAAGATGAACCTGTTCGCAGTTTGCGTGCAAGTCCTAATCCAGGTTCTAAGGACCGAACTTCTATAGATGATTTTGAGATACTGAAACCAATAAGCAGGGGGGCATTTGGACGTGTCTTCCTTGCCAGAAAAAGAAAGACTGGTGATGTATTTGCTATAAAGGTCAGCATCCATATAATAGAACAAAGGCTGATAGATTTTAATCAATGTTTCTTTTTTGTTTTTGTGATTAGATAGATAGGTTAATTCTCTTCCATGATGGATATGAATTTCTTCTTCATTCTTCTAGGAAAATTCACTTGCGCTATTCTCTTCAAAGTTACTTCTGGGTAACCTTACTCGTATTTTCTTACCAAGTAAACAGTTAGTATTATTTATTTGTTTAGCATATAACATGGTATTAACTTACTCTATCCTTCTGACTTTCTTACACTTTGTGTTGATCTAATTGACTTGATGGGGATGATTTTGCAGGTTTTAAAGAAGGCTGACATGATCCGCAAAAATACTGTTGAAAGTATTTTGGCAGAGCGTGACATTTTAATAACAGTTCGCAATCCTTTTGTGGTGCGCAAGCCTTAAAACAGTTTTTGACATGCACGATACAGTGAACTATTATCCTAATTTGTAACTGATTATGAACAGGTCCGATTTTTCTATTCCTTCACATCCAAGGAAAATCTCTATCTTGTCATGGAGTACTTGAATGGTGGAGATCTTTACTCTTTGTTGAGAAACTTGGGCTGCTTAGACGAAGACATGGCCCGAATATATATTGCAGAAGTTGTAAGGGCTTACCTCTGTTGTGTGAAAAATATAATTGTGTACTTGCTTTTCCTTGGATTTGCTTCTTAGTCTACCAACGGAACTTTCATCGAAGGTGTACTAGTGGTGAATTTTTATTGTTTCTCAGGTTCTTGCTCTGGAATATTTGCATTCGTTAAATATCATTCACAGAGACCTGAAGCCAGACAACTTGTTGATTGGTCAAGATGGTCACATCAAGGTTGGCATTTGGCAAATCTTTTCTAAACCATTTACTCACTGGAAAGGTCAATCTTTCTATTATAAAAATTTTACATAAAATTATCAACTGTTTCCTTTAGCCAACCTGCTACTTGGGTAGAAATACGAATTAGTAAATGGTGATAATATCTTTGGGAACTTAAGAGCTTCTAATCTACTCTGATACAGTTGACAGATTTTGGGCTGTCAAAGGTTGGTCTCATCAACAGTACAGATGACTTATCTGGTTCATCCTTTAGTAGTTCTGGTCTTCTTGCCGATCGTGAACCACATGTTCAGTCTTCATCCAAGGGAGAACAACGTCAGAAGCACTCGGTTGTGGGGACTCCTGATTATTTGGCACCTGAGATACTTCTTGGCATGGGACATGGTTCGTAAATATTATGCTAAAAGGGGAACATAAAGCATAATGATGAAGCTTTAGTTTAATGGTTTGATTCTTATCTACTTTCGTACTTGAAGGTGTAACTGCTGATTGGTGGTCTGTGGGAATTATTCTGTTTGAGCTGCTTGTTGGAATTCCTCCATTTAATGCAGAAACTCCACAGGTAGGACCATTGACATTTATAACCGGCTAACTCATTAAAACACCAATACCGTTCGCCAGTTTGCCCTTGTTAATGTTGGATATGATTACTAAAACTGCTTTTAGTTAACTTATACCGTTCAAACTCAATGGTTATATGTACTATTCATTAATCCGTGCTTCAGATTGAAATCGAATATGTTGACCTCTGGAGAATTTAATATGCACATGATTTTAGCCTTAGTTAATTACAGGAAACTTAATTTCATCCTCATGCGTCCTATTTATCGCAGCAAATATTCGACAATATAATGAACAGAGACATACCTTGGCCAAAGGTGCCCGATGAAATAAGCTATGAAGCCTATGATTTGATCAACAAGTAAGATTTGTATATACTTCCTAGACCTAACACTTAATATGATTCCATTAGAATGAATGGTGTTTTACTCTTATTGATTTGATGTCCCTTAAAATCTGTGGCCGTTCAATTTTCAGATTACTGACTGAAAGCCCAGTTCAAAGATTAGGAGCAACAGGGGCCTCTGAGGTACATTTGACAACCATTGTTATTACTTGCAGTAAGGCTGCAGATAATTGAAACTGATTGGGTCATTTGTTTTTCAGGTTAAGCAGCATCCTTTCTTCAGGGACATTAACTGGGATACATTGGCAAGGCAAAAGGTTGTCTTGATTTAGACATCTTTATTTTATGGCTACTAGCGTCATATATATTTGGAATACTAACGAACTTTTATTGCAGGCTATGTTCATACCATCAGTAGAAGCTCTTGACACAAGTTACTTCACGAGCCGTTATTTATGGAATCCAGAAGAAGAAATTGTTCATGGAGCTAGTGACTTTGATGATTTGACAGACACATGCAGCAGTAGCGGTTCATTCGGCAACATGTATGATGAAGATGTATGTATAAATTTCAGTTCTGATAAATCAGTCGCCCTCCTCACATTTGACTTTATGTTTGATAGGGCCTCAATTATTGCATTCATCAATACTACTGGTGGCATAACATTCAAGTTTTGATTAATCAAACTCAGGTCAATAAGTTATAGTAAGAATAAATTTCTATATGATCTGATCTGAATTAAAGAGAACATTTCTCAATAGGAATGGCAGTCTAGTTTAGGGAAAGAACTTGGAAGTTATAGTTCATGGTTTCGAGGTGAAGTTTGTGCTGGTTACTAAAGAAAACCATGAATGCTAGTATGCCACATCCTCTTATCTTTTTATGTGAAACTTCAACAAAAACGAATACCTAGTTATTACATAATTAGCAGATCTACTAGCTGTAACTCGTTTTTAAATATAATCCATTTACTACAAGATGTTGTCTTTTTATTCGGACCTCCAACTGTTTTATGCCAGGGAGACGAATGTGGTAGCTTGGCCGAATTCAGCTGTCCAACTCTTGCTGTGAAGTATTCGTTTAGTAATTTCTCATATAAGGTGAGAGTTACAGCACCTTGGTTTTGGTTAAGGACTTGTAGTGCCCAACTGGGAAGGCTTTCATATCCTGTCAATACTAATTCTTTCATACTAAACCATACTCTTCAACTACTGCTGTTATTATATCTATAGAAATTAATGTTGTGATTTTCGTACCGTACTGTCTTGTACTGTACCGTGTTGTCATACCAGGCTCCGGTATGGTACTGGTAACTTTTCGAGAAACTCTTCATAATTCCGTCTAATAATTCAAGGCAAGTCTGTATCATCATATTATTTGAGAATTTTCTTCTTGTGTGCTCAGAACTTGTCTCAGCTGGCTTCTATCAATTATGATATGGTCATCAAGACTGTCAAGGAAGCAGCAGATGCCTCCAAAACTTCTGTTCCTTGACATGTTGGCTTTCACCTATCTTTTATTTCCTTCTGAAGTTCGAATGTAAATCTTCTTGAGGTAAATCCATGTTCGAAAGGTATCTTTTTCAATGCCTACTTTACAAGGATGAATCTGTTAAGATGATGATATTTCAGACACAAACCAGTAGTTAAGATTTGATAGAAGTGGAGTAGAAAGCATTCAAGGTTGTAGATTTTGACACCTATTTTTGTACATATATCTATATGTATATATCCTAGTGGGAAATCTTCCTTTTACCTTTCTTTGTATTTTCAAGTACTTTTATTAGTTTATAAAGGCCCCAAGTTGGTTTAAAATCAAAACTAGCATTGAAACTCGACTAAGAAAAAGCGAAATCTAATTAAAAAATTATTGATGAAGCTTATAAGTTGATTATGTGTATAGTTGACATATTATGAACTCTTAAATCAAACTAGACTTATGAAGTTCAGGATTCGATTCACTTAATTGTCTTCGTTCTCGAATAAGTGATAGAGTTATTTTAGTATCTTTTGAGATACAAGTAATCTTATAATTATAAGAAAAAGGTATACAATTAATGAAATTTATTCTAATTTTTAGTATTGCTTTAAAAATTGAAAGTTAATCAGGTAAGAAAAAAGGTTAAAAATTAAAACATTCAACTGATATTAAACTGTTATAAAATTGACTAAAGAGTAAATAAAATTAAATAATTTAAAATATGATTGAAAAAAGAAGAATTTAAAATTTAATTAAAAAAATTGTTAAATAAAAATTAATTGATTTATTTAAGTTTATAAGAATTTATTAATTTATAAAAATTAGCTGATTAAATAATAAATTGATTGTTGTTTAATAACAAAAATTATTAAAACAAATTGAACTAAAAAGTTGAAAAATCAAATCGAAAAATTAAACGAAGCCCTCTTTGTAACTTTTTATGAAGATTAATAGTAGTTAGGAGTGTGCTCTTAATCTCTATAAAGAATAAATGAGAAAAAATAAAGATCATTTTTATTACCTATTTTATTTTTCACGGGAGTAAATTTGAAGCAGGTATCCATCTTACCTTTGCTTAAGCCAGACCTAATTTGGAACCTTTTTTTTTAAGTTGCCTATGAGGTGTTCTAAGAGGGTTCTAATTATGGGAAGGTATCTTTAAGCCATCCATACCCAGACTAATCTTCATTTGAGTAAGGTAGGTCCCTTGCGAGAGGCAAACCTCTGGTCTTAAGTTTTAAACGGCTGCATACATGAGAACGGTTCGAACTCGTGACCTCACTTAAATCAGGAGAGTCCCTTACTAACTCACCTGCGTCCTGAAATTTTTGGAACCAATTTTTAGTAATATGTGGGAATCATTTCCAACCAACTTGGGTAGATTCTAAGTGGATATCCTTCCGGCCCTTGCTCAATCCGGACCTAATTCAGAACCAAATTTTAGTAATATGTGGGCATCATTTTCAACTAACTTAGGTATGCATATAATTCCAAGCACAAAGAGTGTTTCCCACCTTTTGAGTGCTTCCTTTTATAATTTGGCCAAAAAAGAAAACAAGACAATCTTTAGAGCACAGTTGTTGCAGATCATGCCAAGATTTTAATGAAGGAATCTTCATTATCAAGACCCTTTTCTTTGATTCTGTTCAATTTGGCTTTATGTTCACCACTTAAAAAGGACCCCATCATCACATTTGTTTATAGTTCACACCTTTTAGTGGTGCCTATAATTTAGCTACATAAAGTGAACTAAAAGCTCTCCCCAAGCGTCCATTTTGGAATGGAAGACCATTTTTATCCGATAAGTACAAAAAGAATGAAGTTTTAGTTATTTTATATTTCAAGGAATGGTCGAGTTGGTAGAATGGAGGAGTATATAATTAAAAGGTTCTATTTTCGATCATTGCCGGCCTTGGACAGGGGCAGGCAGAACAGCTACCCACGTCACACAAAAAAAGGGCCCATTCTAGTTAACAAAAATGGGTCCCATTCTATTTTTAGTTATTTTATTATTAATGATAATTGTAAGATATTATTAACTGATGTTACGATCATTTAATATTTGATTGAGTATGTAGATTTATAAATTGAGTCATTTATGTTTCATATAAACTTAACTATATTGTCAATTTATTGCGGTCTTTTTTTATTTCGCCCAGGCCTATAAAACGATAGGAACAATTTTGTGTTCGATTCCCCCTACCTATGGTCTTTCGATCGAGTCTGTCACACGAGGCTTGCCTAGAATAGAATACCCAGTTGACATAATTTATAGGCTATTGTGTCAATTCAGAGATTTAGCCGGTGCACATAAAAGAGATAATAACTACATGTTCCTCTGTTTTTTTTTATAAATGTATTAGTAGAATAAAATTTCGATAATGCATAATAATTCTTCAAAACGAAGAAGAAAGTTACAAACTTTTTTATCTGAAATTGTCTGATATGGCTTCAACTTTGGCTTTTCTGAAGAGAAAACAATGTACAGTACAGTAGTTAGCTTGTTAAATCACTTCTTGGTGGGAACTCGACAGCGGTCACTTTGTGTAGTTGCAATGTCTACATTACACGATTGGGGATGAAGATCTCAGATGTAAAGTGTAAAGTGTGCAAGATGTGAACTCCCACTACAAGCTCTAAGGTTCCATTAACGGAGGAAACCATGATTGTGACCAAAACCCTCTTTTTTTTTCTTTTTGTGTCTACTGCAACTCCATTATTAAAAGATAAATAAAGCTATTTATAAACGTCTTTGTTTAAGTCGCTTGGATGATGATGTTTTTGGAGGGGGAGGGATGGGCAGGTCCAAAAAACAGAGAATTGAATTTCAGTGATAGGAGTGTCATTCATTCTACCACTTACAATACTTCATCGCGTATTTGTCTACAAGTTTTTATCAATTGTTCTGCTAAGCACTTTCGATTAAAAAACAGTCAATTGATACGGTCACGGGATATTTTTGATGAGAAAACAACCCCTTATGACAAGTCTAGTAAGAAAAACAACTATTTATTACAACTTCGGTAGAGAAAACAACCCTTTGGCATAGCTCTGCCCATTCCTCTATCTCTTAGAATTGGGTTGGCGAGAGTAAGGTGAAAGTACATGATACCCAATTAAACGTGCCCTTAATCAAACTAATTTAACGATAACTTGATTTCAAGTTTAAGAGAATAATAAATCAAGCAATTTTTTGGTTTGATTTAATTTTATAATTTGTTATTAAAACTCGATTAGTTTATTATTCAGTCGGTCAATTTTGATAAATTAATATATTTTTATACTCTAAAATTAATTAATAAATTAATTAATAATTTTTTAATTAAACTTTAAATTTTTTGATGAATAAGTACAAATCTCTTTTAATTATATTTTAAATTCTTTAATTTTATTTCATTTTTAACCGATTTTATAAAAATTTAATATCGGTTCAATATTTTAAAACTTAAACCTCTTATTTTATGGCCTCAACTTTCGGTTTAATTTTTAAAATATTAAAAATAACTGTTACTTTAAAGCAGTTGGTGATGCTTTTTTAACTTTTCCATTAAAACAAAGAAGATCGAGAATATTTTGCCATAGATAGTGATCTCTTGCGTAGATACTCTTTGGATATAAATGTACAAGTTCATGCCACCAACTATTGTTTGACTATGTAACCTATTCCCTTACACTTTATAATGAATTTAAAGAGAGTGGAACTAATTATTTTATCTTATAGTCCACCGATTTTTGGATAAATTATTTAAATATAGATATGTAATCCATTATGAGAAAATTTTATTTAATTTAATAAAGGCAAAATCAAATTTTAATTAGTACGAACTGTCTTTTTATTTTTAGATAAAAGACGTTTTTACTATAAATACTTTTCTTTAATTTTTATTACGATTTATTTAATTCATTTTTATAAATAATAAATTAAAAATTTTCTAACCATTGAAAATTTTAATTTAGTAATTATTTTTCAAAAAATATGTACAAATTAGGTCAAAAGTTATTCTTGTTAATCCATTAAATACTATATGGTTAGCTATCTATTAGTCACATTAGCAAAAATAATACTTTAATGTGATAATACCGAGTTTGTAAGAGTAGTCATTAAATTAATTTTTTTAAAAAAATTAACATTAAATTAAAAAAATTGGGGATTTTTAATTATATTATTTCTTCTCTTTATTAAGAGATAATGTTTGGTCTATCCATTTTTATAATTTTAACAATTTAGTTTATTGCTTTTAAGGTATATAAATAAAAAGGGAAGTACACTTCCTGAGTACAGAAATTGATTGTTCAAGATGTGCACAGTTTAATTTGAAGACCACTTTATCATAAATTAATTAAAAATAAAACAAAGTAAAAGGCACAAAAGTGATGATTACTTTACAGGTGGGACTAACTCACCTGAGATTGTTTTTGTGAATGGAGAATAATAGGAATATGCCACTTTCTATACTGGAATACTATATAAAGAAAAATGTCATAAGTTAACGTACCTAAATATATAAGGGTTTTCGCTTCACGGGATTGAAGGAGGGTCATCAATATATACAGTCTTCTCTTTATAATTTTTATAAAGAAGTTGTTTCCGTTATTTAAACCTATGACCTTATGATCACGTAACAACAACTTTTATCATTTGCTCCAAAGCTCTTCCTCTAAAATACTCTATATAAAGTGATTAGTGAATATCATTTATATGCATGTATTAATTAGTAATTCAAAATTAAATAATAAATTTGATTTATAATATTTACAAATTTAACGTTTTATAATTATTAAATTCTGTCTTCTTTTAAATTACTAAGATGAATAATAGTCTGTAACCTTCTCAACTTGAAATCTTTAAAATGATAACTATAATCTTTTAGAAAATATGGAAAAAATTTCTAGGAGTGAAATAGTTACAATATTCCTTACAAAAATATTTTAGAATTTGAGTCTTTATTCCTCTATTTAAACTATAATTTGTTTATTACTATACTAATATCATTTTTTATTTAGCCAATGTTTTAGAATTTAACATTTTTAAGGATCGCACTCGTGTCAGAATAATAAAAAATATAATTAATATGACTCTAACTCGACTCAAAGTTAATGAGTTTAGATCAAGTAATATTTGGAGGTAAATATCGTAGCAAATGAAGATTAGCTTGTGTTGTTACTTATGCTATTAATCATTGATTCATTGACTTATTTGAGTGACAATGATAATTAATGAAATTTTAATTACATAACGTGTTTTCTACCATCATTTTCTTTTCTTAATAAGTTAAGAAGAAATTATATTAAGCAAAATATATTTAAAGTTATACATGCCATGTTAGTCAATTGGCAACACCTAAAAAGGATAATTTTCTATGGGTAAAAGACACACCTCTGGGAGCTAAACAAAAGATTATCTAACCAAGAGTAAGTAATAATTATAGAATTTACTCTACTAGACTATATCCACTAGTGAAAACATTACTAAAGTTGGGAATTGGTCTGGTATTCATATTGTAGAAATTAATCAAGTACTTCTCATAATCGAGTTAACTCTTTACTCATACTTAGGAAGATCTCATGAATAGCAATATGTTCTCTAATTTAGAGCAAGGTGTTGCTTATAATGCTGTGAATACTTCAATTTGATATTTGAAATAACCTAGTATTTCTTTCCTTTCATAAAGCATTGGTTCCATAAGTTATCAATAATTTGAAGACAACGGAGTCTCTGTGATGGGTGAACTTCATTTGTATTGCCCATTCTATAAATGAGTTCTAAATGGATGGAAAAAAAGTTAAGTTTACATAGCATTAGAGATTTACACCAAAATTCCATTGCATAATCACAGGAATGAAGAACATGATCGATGATTTCTGGAACCTAATTATAGAGTGGACAAAGCATTTTAGGACAATTCCTTCTAATCCTATCTTTGGTTGCTAGTATATTCTGGATTGCTAACCAAAGTATGAAAGATGTCTTATGGGACCTCTTAAGAAACTATAGCAATTTCTACCATGATATCATTGACTTTCTACTTCTAAACAAATCAAGGCAAGACTTGTTGGCAAACATTCTAGAGTTATGGCGAACTCATTCAAGTTTGTCGTCCTCATTTAAGCGAAGTGGATAAGATGGAGTATGATTCATGATAGGGCAAAGAGCCCTGATTCTACAATTCTGGTCTCTTTCCAATATCATTATATTTACTTTTGCTCTAGGAGGAATAAATAGCTTCAGGTGATTTGGCTGCATAATGTTGTTAAACGAACCTAGTCATTCCAAAAGTTATACCAAAATCAAGTTTTCGTTCCATTTTATACCTTGATCTTAATAGCAAAATTCATATCCTTTCTCAGCTTCAAAAAATGATTAAAAGACCAAGAAAAGGATTTGTTTACCTTGATGATCTAAAAGTTATATTCTTTTATTATATAAGTGTGAACACATTTAACCCATATTAATTGAGCATTAGTAAAATGTTTTCAACTTCTTTTCCATCTTGATGTTTTTCAGCCATTTCCGTCCATAAAAAGTTCTTTAACATTTTTTATATGTCTTTGACAAGATTTTAAGGAAGAAATAAGTGTGAGCTCCAATGGATATGAAGGTTATTTAAGACTGATAAAATTAGTTATAACCTACTAGTATAGGAGATGAAACAGTTGTTCCAGTGGTTGATTTTTTTCCTGACCACATCAAAAAGAGGTTAACATTCAGAGTAGGAAATCCTTCTGTCTGAGAC
Organism: Erythroxylum shatona; assembly: GCA_027568895.1. NCBI lineage: Eukaryota > Viridiplantae > Streptophyta > Magnoliopsida > Malpighiales > Erythroxylaceae > Erythroxylum > Erythroxylum shatona. The sequence goes on along the minus strand of JAOSBK010000006.1, from coordinate 39,109,342 downwards.
CAAGATGCCTAGTACTTAAATGGAATATTATGAAGAGGTAGTCGTGAGATTGTAGAGAATTAAGAAGTAACACATGATGCATCTATTAAAATATATAAGGCGCTCTTCTGTAGATTCACATTAACTCCTAAAAATACAACAAAATCATGCAGGGATTTTATGAGCAAAGTAATAGAACTAGAGTAAGCTCCACTGAATAGTAGCAAATCATTTGCAAATGTTAAGTTGAACAACTTTAGTTTACCACAATGGTAGTGATACTTGAAGCTACTTTCCTGTTCTATTCTATATGAGAACAACCTTAACAATACCTCCATACATAAAAAAGTATGGTAAGAGAGGATCTCCCTAACATAGCCCTTTGTTATCTCTTATGACCAAACTTCTCTGGCTTATACATAATTTAAGGATATCCTTTCCCTTCGAATTCTCATTTGCTGAGTGAGAGTAATAAACGATGACAAGTGACTAAGATAAAATAATAAGCGATCAAGTGCAATGAGAGCAACATAGAAAGTTAGTGTAGAGAAGGAGACATGTGGATGTTGAAGGCAAGAGCGAACATGCAAAAGAAGCAAGTGACAGGAGATGAAATATAGCCACCTCCTTTTTCTTCTCTTCCAGCTTCCAAGGTCTAGCTACCAGCTCAAAATTCTAGATATGGAGATGGTTGGTCCAATCCTAGCTTCAAACACACTTAGAGCTAAATGGTGGGAGATGTTAAGACAAGAGGACTTCACTTCTATTAATTTTGATGACAATCAAATAATAATAATCTTATAAATGTATGAACTGTTTTGATAAGTTTGTTAAGTGTGCAAAAAAATGGAAGTAACACTTAGTCAAATCAGAAGGTGCGCGGTCAATGCCAGATGAAGCGTGACAATGGACAAAATGTGACAACAGACAAAGCGCAATAATAGATGAAGCCCGACAACAGACAAAATAATATAATAGACAAAGTTGAATAACAGATGAAACATAATAACAAAAGAAGCATTATTCCAGATGATACAAAAGGAAGATATTCTAGAACATCAGATAGTTAGTTAGTTGGAGTTAGTTATAGGACTCAACTAATAACAGTTTCTAGAAGATTCAAGAAGCAATTTTTAAGAAGACAGTTGGAGACTTAAGTTATAAATACTAGTTCTAGTCGAAGACTAAGACTGCGAATGCTCAAAAGAAGTGAGCAAATACATCTTTAACCTAAAGCTCAAAAATACTTTTCTTAAAGAGAGAAAGGAAGGCTAGAGCCTGGAGAGGCTAATACGACTGATAAAGAATACTTTGTGAGAGAGACATAAAAAGGCTCTACAACTTTAGAAAGAATACTTGTAAAGTTGAAGAGTATAGTGAAATCTTATACTAGTTATGAGGACTGAACGTAGCCCAAGGTTTGTGTTGAACTAGTATAAAATTGCAGCATTTATTCTCTAACCCTTACTCTTAATTTTCTTGTTGTTTGACGAGTAGATAATATTATTTATGATTGCATCACTTATCAACTTTAGCAAAGTATTTTAGTAATCATTTGAATTTTTTTAAAGAAATTCAAGAAGTCTCAAAAGATTAATATTTTCGAAAATATTACACAATTTAACCCCCCCATCTTGTGTAGTTTACATATCATATCGGATTTCTATATTAACAAGTGGTTTACTTTAGTTGGTATTAGAGTGAGGTTTTTAAGAAACACTGTCACAAAGTGAGGACAAAGATCCATGGCTGAATAACATGTTTTTATAGCTGAAGGTGTCTCGGTCATAAAACCTTCTACGTTCAATGGCCAGGATTATCATTATTGGAAGGACAAGATGCGACTCTTTATAGAATCCACACATATTGATCTTTAGGATATCATTGAGATTGGTCCATATACACCAACAGATAATGAAGGCAGTATCATCTCTCGTGACAAATGATCAGTCGATCAAAAAGCTCGATTTCAGTTGAACTTAAAGGCCAAGTTCTTTCTAAGTTGTACCCTAAGCAAATGTAAATATGCTAAGGTTCATGAATGCATATCTGTAAAAGAGATGTGGGACACATTAACCATTGGAAACAAAGGCACAAATCAAGTGAAAGAGTCCAAGTATTCTTGCTCATCAGTATGAGCTATTCAAGATGAAAGATGGGGAGACTATTGATCAGATGGTTGGATGATTTCAAACAATCATTAACGAACTTAAAGCTCTTGGAAGAATCTACGATAATCAAGATCACGTCAAAAAGATTCTCAGAAGTCTATTTAAAAGATGGAGACCCAAGGTTACAATAATACAAGAGGCCAAGGAGTTAAGCAAGATGAAGCTAGATGAATTGCTTAGTTCACTAAAGATACATGAAGTAGAGCTTGATGCAGAAGATAAACCTAGAGGAGATAAGTCTATTGCATTAAATGCTAGTCAGAAGTATCAAAAGAACTAGAAAAATAGAAGCACATCTTCAAAAGCATTAAAGATTGAAGAAATCAAGAATGATGATGCCCTGATCAAGATTTAAGTGATGATGATGATGAATTATCCTTCATTTCAAGAAATATTCAGAGTATGTGGAAAAAGAAAGTGAAAGGAAATAAAGACTTTTCTTTTAAGAAGAATAGCAAAGACGAAGCTAAGATTGAGAAAACGTCTGTCATCTACTATGACTGCAACAAACTAGGACATTACAAGTCTGAAAGTCCATTGCTTAAAAGAAAACTAAAGAAAACTAAAGAAAACAAAAAGAGCATGATGGCAACATGGAAAGATTTGGACTCATCCAAATCTAACTTCGATTCAGAAGCATCGGAATAAACAAATATATACTTGGTAGCTAAAAAGGAATACGACGATGAGGTAACTTCTAACTTTAATGATCTTCAAGAGGCATATTTAGAATTGTTAGAAGATTCGCATGCTATAT
>JAOSBK010000006.1:39061357-39087803 GCA_027568895.1 Erythroxylum shatona | reverse complement strand
GAGAGAACCTTCCTACTAATCAACAACGCGTGTTACGACGTCAAGCCCTGGATCCCTCCTGCCAAGGTTGTGGAGAAATAGAATCTCTTTTGCATGTTGTCAGGGACGGGTGTAAAGCTCGTGCATTCTGACGTGGTCTAAACATCAGATTTATACAAGATGACTTCTTCCACGAGGAAACAAACCAGTGGCTTCTCACAAATCTACGACAGCATCACTGGCTACAAGGACTGGATTGGCCGATGGTCTTTGGAACAGCTTGCTGGCTCCTCTGGGTTTGGCGTAATAAAGCAATTTTTTAGTCCAATTTCTCCTGGCTGATAAACCCCTATGCTATTATATTTCAATACGTCAGATCGATCACCCATGCAAGGGAATTGGTGGGCAGAGCGCTTCTACATCCTAGACGGAGAGTGGAGACACTTGTGGGATGGATTCATCCGCCACAAGGCTGGTTACGATTAAATACTAATGGCACATACAAAGCATCGACTTCGCGAGCTTCAGCAAGTGGAGTGCTGCGAGACAGTATAGGCCAATGGAAAGGAGGTTTTGCGCACAATATAGGGTTCTGTATCCCTATTTGTATGGAGTTTTGGGACGTTTATTCTGGCTTGCAGTTGACATGGGATCTTGGGTATCGCAGAATTGAACTAAAAGTTGACTCACTGACTGTAATCAATTTATTATCCTCCTCAACCGACTTCAATGTTCCCTACAATACTCTAATTTTGAGAATTTCCCAATTACTCCACCGTAATTGGAATGTGAAGGCTAGGCATATATACCGCGAGGCTAACAGAGCTGCAGATTGGCTAGCGAACTATGCCAGTTCTCTTGATCCTGGCATCCATTGCTATCAAAACCCACCTATGAGTTGCCTTTCTATCCTAATAGAGGATATAATCAGGGTCATTTTCTCCCGCCTTGTAGTTTAACTCTACTGTATTTATCCTTCAGATTAAAAAAAAAGTGAAACGAAAGAGTACCGATGGCATGCCATCGGCAGTCACCTGGTGAGGCTAGAGGTCACCAGACATCAGGCTGGGCCTCAAGCTCGATTTTCTAGGCACGATCGGACTTCCAACAGGCTCATCCAAGGTTCAGCCTTTCACAACAAAATAAAATTGTTTTACTGAAAATTTTTGAACTTAAAGTTAAAAAATTTATCCAGAGTCAAGCCAAGCACGGACTCGGCCATGTTATCTAGGGCCGAATGGGGCCTAGAGTCGAACCGGAGCTCTAGCTCGACTTATTGTCATCTCTACAAAAAAAATAAGGGTAACCAATTTTAAAATATCTAATTTTTTGAAATATTTTTAATTTAATGTTTAAATTTTTAATTTCTTTAATTAAGTCACAAATCACATAAAATTAATTAAATCTTCTAATGTTCTTATAAATTTTTAAAGTATTATTTCAGTCTTAATCAAGAAAGCAATGATGCTTCCTTTTTCTAGAAATTAGGTTAGATTGGAATAAATTTGGTCCTAAGTAAGTTTCCCATAATCTCACATCGCTAGAGTGGTGGCTATACTGTATTGGCCACAAGAAGAAATAAACACAGATAATATTAATTATTAGTCATCATACTATATTAATTAAATATTTTACGTACTATTTTAACTTATTTACTCTTTTAACTTATATCATTATTTTTCTATCACATCTACACGTGGATTTATCGGAAACAACCTTTATATTATGTAAGTATAAGGTTGCATATTATCAGGCCTCTCTAGATCCTTCTTCATTGCGAAACTTCAGACTGGATGTGATGATAATGATAATAAAGACTAGATAGCTTGGGTTCATTTGATACTAGAGTTTATTATTAATAAGTCAAACCTAAGCGCACAAGCCTTTCTGTCTTGTAAGAGTATGAAGAATATTATAATATACTTAACTTTTTTTAATTGTTTATAAAAAGATTATTTTTGTGACTTTAAATATGTAATCTTATCATTACAAAGAGATGACTTGACTTTAGTTTTTTATATTTGAATAATTTATTTAAAATATTTTTTTTTTATTTTTATTTTTATTTGACCTAAATTTGGACATGATTAATTTAATTCAAATTTTAATTAATTAATTTTTTATTGAATTGGAATGAATTAACTATTTCTATATTCAATTTAAAGGAAATTTAAAACTTAAACTTAGTAAATGTACTCAAAGTTTTACATTTTAATCTCGAAAGAGTGTTTTCGATTCAGAGCTTCCACTGCAATTTTATATATGGCTCGTTAAAGAACAACAGCTACTCAATTGTCACGACCATTGAAAGGTATTAGATCCACGGGCTGTGATTGGTTCGCACGTTAACTTAATCTCAAAACAGTGTTAGGATTTTAATTTGATGACAATAACGCGTTTCGGTGGGCCGAAATTTCAAAGTCAATCATTGAAAACACACACAAAAAGAATTAAAAAAGAAAAATGCTAAGAGCATGCTCATCCAACTTTGCGCAATGACACGGTCCTTTCAGGTTGCTCAAAAGAGGCATGGAAGCTATAAAGTTAAAAGGACCATGCATGCATTTCCATTGCGGATCAGGAAACATGAAATCACCAACACACTAGAAGAACAATCAAACACGGTAACTGAGGGCGGCCGTGCCCAGTGCAACACAGCTATCACCCATTTTCTAGTTCTTGCAAAATTTATATATAATCAATTAAGTTGACTTTCGCAACAATTTGGGCTAAGATAAAATGGTTATTTAATATAGTATTAAAATCTTTGCGATTGAGTGGTCGTGAATTCAAATCCTATTATTCATCTATTATTATACATAAGATAGAGTGAACATATATAAATTTTAAACTTGAAAGGGTTTCACTCGAAGAGATGTATTAGTGAATATATAAAATCAATTAAATTGCCATCATACAACAACTTAAACTATTGTGATGAAATGATTATTTTAACACAGTCTAATTAATAGAATCATTATTCAATTTAATGATTTTTTTTTGGTTACCCACGAGGTGTCCTAGGAGGATTCCAACTATGGAAAGGCACCTTTAAGCTATCAACACCCAAACTAATCCCCGTTTGAACCCGATAGGTCCCTTGCGAAAGGTAAAGCTCTGACCTCAAGTTTAAAACGGCTGCATACATGAGGACAGTTTGAATTCTTGACCTCACTTAAATCAAGAGAGCCCCTTACTAACTCATCTGCGCCCTGGGGATAATAATTTTAGGGTAAGGTGGCATAATATTATAACTGATTAAGTAGTTTGCATTAGACAACAAAACATCAAAAGTCAATCTAGCTGAGTACACCAGAGATCAGATCATCATTAATTCTTTGGTTTTCTTGATTGAAAAGAATAAAATTATATAATTTCTAAGACGAGTTATTACAATGGGACATTCTTATTGAATTTTCCATGGGTTGATTCCGTTGGCAGTCAAACTTCAAAAGTAGCCAACCTGTCTTGTCATCGATCAAGCACACCACCAGCTCCTTCTTGCTAATTCTCCTATTCTATATAAACCACACACTCAGTCACATCTTGATCAATTCAACCCTCTTCTCTACAATGGCGATCAATCTTGGTTGTTTGCTTGTTCTTGCCGTATCAGCTTTCTCTTTGTTTTCACCAACTTTAGCTTCCATTGATGAATGGTGCCACAAGACCCCATATCCTGAACCATGCAATTACTTCATGAAACGAAGTCCCACACACTACTTTCCCAAGCAGAAGTCTGATTTCCGTAAACTGAGCGTCGAATTGGCCATGCAAAGAGCTCTCAACGCTCAAAGTCACAACAAGTGGCTAGGTCAAAAGTGCAGAAACGAGAAGGAAAAGGCTGTGTGGGCTGACTGTTTAAAGCTCTACGAGGACACCATTGCTCAGCTCAATCACACTCTAGACACCAACACGAAATGCACCGAGTTTGACCAGCAAACATGGCTCAGCACAGCTCTCACAAACCTTGAAACCTGTCGAGCAGGGTTCGCAGAGCTTGGAGTCTCAGTTTCTCAGTTGCCCATCATGTCCAACAACGTCTCCAAGCTGATTTGCAATACTTTAGCAATGAACAATGGCTCATCGGTGTTGCCTCAAACTTACAAGGATGGTTTCCCTACTTGGGTCAAAGCAGGTGATAGAAAGCTTCTGCAGTCATCGTCAACCAGGGCAAATCTCGTGGTGGCTCAAGACGGCTCCGGCAATCACCGTACTATAAAAGCCGCACTTGATGCTGCAGCTAAGAGGAGCGGGACTGCCAGGTTTGTTATTCACATCAAAAGGGGTGTTTACAGAGAGAATGTCGAGATTCCTAGCAAATTGAAGAACATTATGTTGGTCGGCGACGGTTTGAGGAACACCATTATCACAGGTAGCCGGAGTGTCGGAGGAGGTTCCACTACTTTCAACTCAGCAACAGTAGGTAAGGAAGATCTATTTCTCTACTCTTGCCTGATCAACTTCTTGATTTTGCATCTCATTGCAAATTTGGTAGAATTGGATACACTTACATACATAATTTGGTAATTTGCACAGACAAATATTCAATCTAATTAAGATATTGATCAAAAAAGATGTCATCCATGTTTTTGCCAAGAAGTTGTCATAGGTTGAAATTTTCAAATGACGTTGTCAAATTCATAATAAATAGGTGGTTCTTCTTCATAAAGTTAAAGATTAAGACAGTGTTGATCTCTGCTTGTCCAAGTCTTTGTGTATTAGGTCAGTTATACAGGTAATTTACAAGCTCTGGGAGTCTTGATCGAGACAGGAGCTAGCGAAAACATTTAAACCTTAGTCGACCACGACACGGTCAAACATTGTTTATTCATTTACAATATATTTCTAGAATGTTTGACTAACTCATATGATTATTTGTTAAGCTCAAAACTAATCCCGACTACCTAACGAATTGCAGCGGTAACCGGAGAAGGATTCATTGCTAGAGGCATAACATTCCGGAACACTGCAGGTCCACAAAACCACCAAGCCGTAGCCCTCCGTTCAAGCTCCGATTTCTCAGTATTTTACCTCTGCGGCTTCGAAGGTTACCAAGACACGTTGTACGTACACTCACAGAGACAATTCTATAAAGAATGTTACATCTACGGCACAGTAGACTTCATTTTTGGTAACGCGGCTGCGGTTCTCCAAAACTGCATGATATATGCAAGGAGACCAATGGCTAAACAAAAGATTGCGGTGACCGCACAAGGCAGGACCGACCCAAATCAGAACACGGGGATTATCATCCATAACTCACGAGTCATGGCTGCTTCGGACCTCACACCAGTACAAAGCTCATTCAAAACCTACCTGGGTCGGCCATGGAAGCAGTACTCGAGGACTGTTTTCATGAAAACTTATCTGGGTTCCCTCGTAGACCCTGCAGGGTGGCTAGAATGGGACGGTAGTTTCGCTCTCAACACTTTGTACTATGGTGAATACAGGAACACAGGTCCTGGAGCTTCGACTAGTAGGAGAGTGAAGTGGCGTGGTTACAGGGTTATTACAAGCGCGACCGAAGCGTCGAGGTTCACGGTTACGAACTTCATAGCTGGTCGGTCATGGCTACCAGCCACTAGTGTCCCTTTCACTTCCGGGCTCTGAACGTCGTCGTTTAGGAAGATTTTCACATCAATTTGTTTGTTCTTTCCACAGTTGGGTACATTTAATTGTATCACTAGCAAATAATTCTTCGGAATATTTAATAATAATAAAAGGAGGAGAAAAAAAAGGATAATTTCCGATTTATTTCTATTTTTGATTAAAATTCTTAAACTTAATTTAAAAATAAATATATATATTGATACATAACTGGACCAATCAACAAGGCCCGTGGTACTGATAACAGGGGCCGTAACACAAACCCAAGTCCCATTCGAGTACAACGACGTCGTCATGACACTAACTTTGCTTCAATCAGTATGCATAAAGATTAAACAAAAAATGTATGCAATAGCTAATTTCCATCTAATTCAATCCAACATAAGTAAAATTTAATATGATTGAAATTGGCTTTTAAAAATAGAGAATTTAAACATGAAACTGTTACAATTAAAGGATTATATTTACTTCAACTAAGGATGACAATAGGCTAGCTCAAGCCCACGCTACTCCTGACCCGACTTTATATTTTAAAAATTTTAAAAACAATATTATTTTATATTTTTGTAGGGTTACGAGTCGGATCGGGCTAAATTTATTATCCCTAGCTTCGACCTCAATTGAATATTTTTATATTAAGGATTTGTTATTGTGAAAATTATTAAGTTGGCATGACGTCGTTGTAACTTCATGCAACTTTTAAGTAATTTTCCTTTTCCCTATGTATGATTAATCCAATCCCTATCCTGTCTAAGCTTTTAATAAGATGCAATTAAATTAAAATCCAATCCCTATCCTGTCTAAGCTTTTAATAAGATGCAATTAAATTAAAATCTTTTTTTCATCATTGCACATCGTAAACGTTAGGTCATTTCTCCACATAGCCTGTAAATATGATCTTAATCATGTCATTTCCACTCCTTTTTACTCGTTCTCATTTCTCATTCATGTAATTATGGTTATTATTAGCATTAATTATTACTTTGAAGATGACATATAAACCATAATGCAATCATAAAATCTCCCATTAGCTTAATTTTCTTTTTTTGTGGGCAAGAAAGAGTAAGATCAACAACAATTAATAGAAATTTGAAACACAATTATTGGTACTGTTTGTTCCTTAAGTCAACTAAATTATTTAGAGTTTGCCCATCCACATGTGAGATTGAAAAGATTAATGATTCTTCACAATGTTCTTTTTCTTTTTGCAAAAGTTGCAATGATCCCAAAAACTAAATAAACTCGGGATTGAGTTATTTCGAATGCTGTAAAAATTGAACCGGAAATTAAATCGGTAAGGCAAGAAGTTTAAGATTTTAAAGGTTCAATCGGTATTAAATAGTAATAAAATTAACTAAAGATTTAATAAAATTAAAGAATTTTAAATATGATTGAAAATATTTTCTTTACCCATAAAAATTTTTAAGTTTAATTAAAAATAGATTATTAAATAAAAATCAATTAATTCATTTTAGATTATAAGAATTTATCAATTCATGAAAATTGACTAATTAATTAATAAATTGATCAGTTTTTAACAATAAAAGATATTAAAATAAATCGAATAAAAATATTAAAAAATGAACCAAAAAATTGGATGATTTAATATTTTTACCGTTGAACCGACTAACGGCAAAAGTTGGATGACTCAATATAAACGGAATTATTGCTTTAACCAATTAGTTTATTTGGACTTGTGAGTTCATGCCATTGTTGACAAATAACAAATGCACATGTAATTTCTTTGTTCATTATTAAATTGAAGGATGCGAGCCTTAGAAGGCAGATGAAATAAAGAAGAGTATAAAGCATATAGCTTAACTATTTGAAGTGCATTGAGCTTTATGATTTTTGATTTCTCAAATTCCATGTCACCTTTTTAGCAGCAATTACTTTAGTAACTATATAATGTGCTTTACTTTATTTTAAAATCTAACGAGTATGTTTAATTTAAGCAATAATGAAATAGGTATAGTTCGACCCAAGATGGTCAAATCCTGATTATTTAGATTTCGGAAGGAAAATATCTATCGATCAAAAGACTCAACTGATTCGCTCAATTCAACTTTCGGATTGTAACTTTACTTTAGTAAATACTGTTGTTAAAAACTGATCAGTTTATTAATTAATCAATCGATTTCTGTAAATTAATAAATTCTTGTAAATTAAAATAAATCAATTAATTTTTATATAACATTCTATTTTTCAATTAATCTTCAAAATTTTCGATAAATAAAGACAATTTATTTCAATCATATTTCAAATTATTTAATTTTATTCAATCTTTAGTCGATTTTATAATTTATGACGGTTTAATATTGGATTAACCTTTTAAACCTTAAACTTTTTATTTTATTAGCTTAACTTTCGATTTGATTTTTAATATGTTGAAAATACTAACTAAAGATCAAAATTCAATAAAAGTACCCTAGGACATAAATCGTATAATATGAAGACATGAAACACCTTAGTCCCTAAGGCTATATTTGGTTGCGAGTTTATAATAAAACTGAATATATTGTATTATTTCATCATTTGAGATGAGGGTTTATAATGGAATATAATAGGTTTGTATTACATCTCATTCCATTCTGAAAACTTTCAATTTGAAAAATTTAGGACGAAATGTAAAATAACAAACAACTTTTCACTATATTACATTATAAATCTTCTTCCAAACAACATTTTACTGTATTATATTATGAACCTTTTCATCTCTCTCAAACAATAATTTTTTAATATTACATCAATTTAATTATATTTCATCCCATTATAAACCACGTTACATTCTATTAAAAACCTTATACCCAAAAAAACTCCACAAGTCCCCAACTCCATTAGAATATTTTTAAGGATCCAGAGGATTAAATAATATTTTCAAGAAAATATCTTGGCTTACACAAACACACACACACATATATATACACACTATATAACATGGGACCATTTGAGTTTCATCATTACAAAGAATTCAGATCGATACATATGAATGTGACATAATTCCTTAATGGATTGACCCTTCCTTGCTATGAAGAGAATATCAAACATTTAGTATAAAACAAAAGGGTCCCAGGAGTATTTCTTTTCGTTTGTATATATATATGATCTCTTGCTTGGGTATAAAGAACCGGTGGGATGTCCTCTGCTTCAACTATATACACCTTTGAATATTATTATCAATTTATAGAATATTTCTTCCTCTCAATTATGACCATAGCTGTGTATTCGTACTATTTGTTTGAGTATTTCATACTTCTGAGGTACATCATACATACTCTTAGATATTTTTAACTTTTTTGTTGGTCTTGCCCTTATTGCATTAACTTCACAATGATTTCACACAATAATGTCTACATACTACTCCCTCCTATCTAAAATAAGTGTCATTTTAGAAGGATTTTAATTATTCAAAATAAGTGTCATTTACAATTTTTCATGTATATTTATAATTTTATTTCTAAAATTACCCTTTAATTTCTCTTACATCATAATTATACAGATTACATTTTCAAGGCAATTCAACATATAATTAACAAGGGTATATCAAACATTTAACTAGCTTTCTTAATAAGTGTACATTCATCTAAAACGACACTTATTTTGAATAAGAGGGAGTATTATTTTTTACACTTTTTTGGTAATTATATTGACTATTTGTAGTTTGACATTTTTATTTTTAAAAATTATTACTTAATTTCTAATAGTATTGCTTATCTATCGGATAAATCATCTCTACTAGTTAGAGTAAGGCTCTAAAACATCGTTATATTACATTATTTTGAATAAAAATTAACAAATTGATAAAGAATTATACGATAGACAACTAATATTATATAAAGCAAGAACTATTCCTAAAACAAAAAATGTTAAACTACAAGAAATTCCAACTTATTTAATTATTCTTAATTTATCAATATAGTTTAGGTTTTATTAGGTTGATTGCGTAATTCTCTAATACTTTCTTAGTTAGTATTTGAATTATGAAAAAACACCCTTATTTATTAAACTCGTACAAAGAGATTTCTTTATAAAACTTATTATAATCAACACCCGATTAAAGTATCGCTCAAGCGTGAAGTCTTGAATGAAAAATACAAATTCGAGTTTGAAGAAGGAGTCCTCAACCCGCAATAGATAAAGAAAGGTTTTATCCGATCAATCATGACAAAAAGTATATGAACCCAAAAAGCTTACTATTTCCTTAAAAAGCAAGTCTTACAAGTTAAACAAATCTTGTATGAAAGTAAAACAAGATACTCAACCCAATCAAATTTCACTAACAAAAGGCCAATTTTGGCATTTCAAAGGATTCCAAACCCACATTAAACTGAACACAATTGTTAAGCAGCAATATGTCGTAAATCACCAACAGAAACTTCCAATTTGGGCCCCCGATCGAGCTTGAATGTACAAAAAGCTTTTGTTTATGGATTCTGTGCTCCGCGTTTGCAGGGGTATGGCCAATCATGACAGCGAAGTGAAACAAATCTCTTGTGGGTCCCAAGGTGTATTAGTGAAGCCGCATCCCTATTGGTTGCGGCGAAGTTCAGCCACCCATACATCGCCACGTGGACCCATAAAGTCTCCCACCAGAAACGTGCGGACCACAACAATGATGTTTCTACAGGCCGATTGATGAGGGTCGTAGGACCCACGTGATTTAATCTCAGCCTCAGTACTTACTTATTTTATGTTATGCCTTAATATAAATAATAAATATTATTTTTACAAAAATAATATTTCTCATTTAATAAAAGCAATATTTTATTCCCAAAAAAAAAACAATATTTTATAAAAATAAAATTATAATTTTTTAAGATTAAATTTGGTGAGAAAATTTAAGGATTTAAAAAGCATAATATTTTATCTTACTATATGATTGTAATATCAATAATAATTCAATGAAAGTCTTGCTAACAGTACGCAATTTTCATCGTTCATCTTAACTATTAATTATTGATTTATTGGAAGAAATAAAAATTTATTGTAAATTGAAGAAAACTCATAAAATGCTTTTAATTAAAATTCATATTTATAAGTCACCATAAACCAATTTATTTTGCCAAAATAGCACACTTTGACTTCTATTTTCTTCTAATTGCTAATATTATACAATAATTTGGCAAATGGTTCTCGTCGTAAATTATTTAGGGTTAATTATAAAAAAAACTTTAAATTTTGCTTAATTTTATAATTATAGCCATAACTTTAAATAGTGGCAATAAAATGCTCAAACTTTCAATTTTTTAATTCTAATCCAAACTTAAAAAAGTAGCAATAAAAAACTCAAAATTTTAATTTTTTCAATGCTAGCTCGACATTAAAAACCTTAATTATTAATACACACCGGTCAAAATTAACATAACAAATGAAAACTAATGAAACGATGTTGTTATTAAAAATAGAATTCATAAATCGGTTTAAGCAGGCTTAGCCATTTGTTGTATGTTTGTTCTCTCAATGCTTTCAACTATTTATTTTCTGTTTATTCTTTTAATGCTCTAAACCACTCTCACATTGCAACGTACTGCATCAATAAGCTCTTAGCTTTTAGTTTATTCTCTTGATGTCCTCAGTGTGAGGACGTCGGAGCTGCGTAATATAAAAATTAAAGGGTGAGGACATCCGAAAAATAAATTGAAAACGAAAAAATTAAAATCAAAGTGTGAGGTTGTCGAAGTTGTATAATCTGATTCAGGTCAACAAACTTAACGAAAACATTAATGTTAAGCTATAATTAAAAAAATTAAAATTTTGAACATTTTATTATCACTTTTTAAAATTTTGGCTCAAACTGAAAAAATAGAAAGTTTGAATATTTTATTGTTAGTTTTAAAGTTCGGACTATAATTATAAAATTGAGCAAAATTTGAGATTTTTTTAATTAACTTGATTATCTACGATAACAACACAAATTAAGAAAGAAATACATGGCCGATAGTTTAGTTTCAATAATTTTATTAACATTTCATTTGATACAAAAAGTAATTTTCAAATTCGATGAATATAAATAATTTTAATAAATTATTTATAAAATTTCAAACATAAAATGGAGATTTATATTTCTAAATTTATAGCAAATATTCATAAATAATATCCATAAATTTATATTAAGAACAAATTTAGTGCCAATTACTTATTGATTATCAATGATTATTACTATTATAAAGAATTGAAAATTTCAATTGATTAATATAAAAATTTTATTAAATTAGTTATAAAATTTCAAATGTTATTTTAAAATTTATATATCTAAATTATGAAAAATATTCATAAATCTTTTACATAAATTTGTATTAAGAAAAAGTTTAGTGACTATTACTTAGTTACTATTATAAATATAAAAAATCATTTTTATATAATAAAATTTTAACATAATACAAAATTTAGGGTTTGTTTATTTCTCTTTTCATAGTTTTCTATTTCCGATTTCAATTTTAATTAAAAAAAGGTTGTTTGAGCTTTTGGTTTCTTTTTTTTTCAGTTTTCAAAAATTATGAAAACTATTAAAAATAATTTTTGTTTTCTGCTTCTGTATCAACTAAATATGTCATATATAATTATCTAATATATTATTTAGTAATAAAAATTATGAATAATTTAATGTATTATTATATTTAATTAATTAAAATTATGAATAATTTAATTGTAGTAATAAAATAAAGTTAAATAAAAATGAAAATTATTAATAAATATAATTAAAATTTAAAAATATTCAAGATATATGACTTTTAAATAAAAATTTGATTTAATAATTCAAATATATCTAAAATAAATATTGGTTAATAAATTTAATTTAATTTAAAATTATTTATTTTAATAAAATAAAATTATTTTTATTGATAATTTATTAATAAATATTATATAAGAGATT
Source organism: Erythroxylum shatona (assembly GCA_027568895.1). Taxonomy (NCBI): domain Eukaryota; kingdom Viridiplantae; phylum Streptophyta; class Magnoliopsida; order Malpighiales; family Erythroxylaceae; genus Erythroxylum; species Erythroxylum shatona. Next base: position 39,075,340 of record JAOSBK010000006.1, on the reverse strand, counting down.
AAAATAAATTTAATTATTTAAAAATAATTAATCTTTAAATTTTATTTAATATTTAATTATTATCAGTAATAAAAATAAAAATATATGAAAATTAACAACTAGGATTTTTTATTTTTATTAAAAAATATAACTAATAACAAAAACCAAATTGTTGCGTTTAGATTAATAATATAGTACTAAATGACGGTAGCTCTCTAAGGACCCTAGTTCTGGTCCCGCATTAGGCAGTGTGGTAGGACCAGTCGGGACCACCAAAGAGTGGGACCCATTAGGAACAACCCAGCTTAGGAACACCACACCACCCCCCCAACTTGCGGGCTTAATGATAGTGGCTAGCCCACGCCGGACCGCAAGCCGCCACGTACAGAGACGCCAGAGAGAGGCCATCATTCAGTTTTCTCAGTCCTTCAGGTGGGTCCCACGTTCCACCATTGTTGTTGAGCTCCGCTCAGCTTGAACTTGCATTCCTCTTAGCCGGCTTCGGTCTACATAGATTTGGAGGATTGTCGCTTTTTGCTTGGGGTCAAGACATTCTGGGTGACCCGAGCTTATGATTTGAAAATAACAGATAAACTACAGGCAAGTCATCACTTTTTGGAAGAATGTCTTGAATCGATACGGAACGGAGGGTGGAAATGGAAGCTCTTTAGTTGTTGTAACGGGGCTTGAGCTTCCAAGCTGACAGACTTATCGCATGTAAAAACCGTGGGTATGTGTGTGTGTATGTCATAATGGTTGTGCTTGGAAACGTATCGGTCACGAGCAAGGACGGGGCACGTTGCATAATATTTGTTATAGGGAATGCGTAGGTTCATGAGTGCAGAGCTGGTGAGTGTTCTTGTGGTGGTTATGTGGGGATACTATACGGCTCCGATCACTGAACTTCTCCGGAAAAAAAAAAACAAAAATCATATCAGCAACTATAGACCAGGTTGAAGTTTCCGAAACCATTCAATTTGTATTATGATTCATTGAGTGCATGCTGGAGTTAACATGGAAGGTGTGGCATGTGAGTCATATGTAATGTCGTTGTTCATTCGAGGAAGTCCATGAAAGGGAACAATCAACAATCTCCTGACTCATTGATGGAGGTTGCATTAACTCAGTAGTAATATATATATTTTTCTGTAAGATATTAAATGACATCGGACTTGGATGGTTCAACTATGGAAAAACTTTTGCTCCTGAATCACACAATCAAGTAAAACACACACCTTGATCAAGCTATAAAATTATGAAGGTAATGATAGGACTTACCAATCTGTTTAGTAGATAGGTTAGAAAGAAGCCAATTCTATATGGCCACCACCTACTGGTGACGGACCACAATCTTATAGAGACCATGGGGGTAGATCCAACATCATCATTCTGAATTTATTGCGGTTAAGACTTCAAAGAAATGGTAGGGTCTAGGAATGGAGTTTTGGCTAGACAGGGTCCACCATGCCATGTTCAGAGATACAGAATTAGAGAGAGACAGAGATGTAGAGAGCTAGAGAGGTTTATAGTGTTATTTCTCTTTTTCTTCTTTCCTCTTTCAGTGCAACTTTAGGGCTGGTCGCTGTTCCATTATGTCACCACCATTTTTTTTATTCTCTCTTTTTGGGGTCATTCGTAAGCTTTTATAAGCTTCGTTGATTGGTCTGTGCCGTTAGTTCTTCTGACTGCTTCTCCCTATCTCTATCTCTTGTTCTCTGCCAAAACAGGAACCCAGGCAGGAAGCAAAGACGTTATCTTTTCTCGTTTCAGTCTCTATCAGTTGTGGGTAGAGAGAGAGAGAGAGAGAGCAAGGTGGCAGTATTAGAGAAGAGAGTACCTTAAATGAGTTAGCTTCTATATCCCTCAGAGAGAGAGAGAGAGATACTTGCGCCACCATTTTTATCCCCCAAGTCTTGTCCACCAATTCAGCTTGAATCGACAGTGAGATATTAGAAAGCGAGAGCTTTTTGATGTTGAAAGTAATTTTGATGTTGATAACAATATTTGGTCATTAGGGTTTTTCTACCTTCTTCTTCTTCCTTTTCCTTTTTGGCAATTCCTATTTAACCCTAGTTGTTTTCCATACTTCCATTCCTCTCTCAGCTTGTCTCTACCTCTTTTTCTGTTCCTTGGGATCTGATCCGACAAGTTGACACAGCTTGTTGGGTTACCAAAAAAGGTTTGTCTCAAGTTCAACTCCCGAGGAGATAAAACATAGCTCCAGGCTTTTCCTGTCTGGTTTGCTCTCTTGTTCTCTAACCGACACAGGACTTCCTCCGTAGTTGGAGTGAAGTTTTCGGGTTTGGTTTCTTTTTGCTGACAGAACATTCGATCAACCCAGATCTGAGGTTTAATCACAAGGTTCATTTCTCTTTCACACACACACTCTCTCTATACGAATGTTATCATGTTTTCTAGTTTATGTCAACACATACATAAAATTCGAATGATGCTTGTTGGAGAAAGAAATCGGATGAACTTTGTTTCCTCTGATCTACATGAATGATCGAAAGAGTTGTTTTAGTTTCTTATGCTACAGTTCATATGATACTATGTATTAATACGAGCACCGGCCAACTTGCATTTCATCTCCTATCTTCCTCTTTGTGACTCATAAAAGCTTGATTATGACCTAATTCATTCGCTGGACGTTCCATTATTAAAAAGTGGTAGTGAATCATGTCTGCTGCATGTGAGATGTCTCCAAGAAAAATCATAGCGGTGACTGTTCCTAAATTGAAATGGGAAAGTTTCTGAAGCCTTGAAAATCTTCGACTACTGTGAGAGATTCCATCTTAACCTTCCTTTCTAAAGTCAACTTTGTATCAGAACTAATCATTCCTCTTTACCTTGAGTATTTGTGATGAGATGAAAAGCAAATTCATCTAATCCATTCAATCAGTAGAATAGTTGATGAGTACAGTTTACTTTCTCTTGATAATATTCAATACCCATGTTGATTTTTTGACCTCAAATGGTATCATCACCCCTTTATTTTCATGTAAGAACATAGAGAAACACCTGACACAAAGGTCACAAAGAAGGAAAGGAGTATTGCGTCGATTAGTTCATTCTTCATCATCCAGTTCTTAATTCCAAAGCTTTAACTTTTAATATTCAAATCAATCTTTTCTTATTTAACCGTTGTAGCTGATTATGCATCAACTCCTTGTAAATAGGGTATGAAGAAACAAATAAGAATCTGAAAATGGACTTTGCATTTTCATACTGTACATAATAAAGAAGTTGCACTACTCAGGCAACGTACCGTCTTTAGAATGCTACAATGAACTTATACTTTTATATCCTTTGCCTTCCAAATCTACAGAGAAAGACTAAACGTCTCTCTCTTCATTTCGTTCTTAAATATCGAAGCTTGTGTTTTCCCTCATTGTTTGTCAGAAATTATGGGTCAAACTCAAACAAGAAATGATGATGGAACCCCAAATTACAAGGCTGTTCGTATCTGTTAACTGGAGAAACATTACCTTTTCTTCTACTTCATTGCAGGACCAAGACCTAAGCCAAAGAATATGAATACTTTTACGCATGTCCCTCCTGGTTTTCGATTTCATCCCACAGATGAAGAACTTGTGGATTACTACCTTAGGAAGAAAATAAACTCAAGAAGGATTGATCTGGATGTCATTAAAGACGTCGACCTCTACAAAATTGAGCCATGGGATCTCCAAGGTAATAGATTACAGGGTGATTAAGTTGAATATATTAGAGAAACTTGGCAATCCTGTAGTAATTACTGTTTACTTAATACTTCTGAGCAGAGATATGTCGAATAGGAACAGAAGAGCAAAACGAGTGGTACTTCTTTAGCCATAAAGATAAGAAGTATCCAACAGGAACTCGTACAAATAGAGCCACAGCAGCTGGATTCTGGAAGGCAACAGGAAGAGACAAATCGATTTATTCCAAGCATGACTTGATTGGAATGAGGAAGACATTAGTTTTCTATAAAGGTCGTGCCCCGAATGGACAGAAATCAGACTGGATCATGCACGAGTACCGCCTTGAAACAGATGAAAATGGGACTCCACAGGCAAGTCCTCATATCTATTGTCCATATTCCTGAAGTAATCCACACTTCCAATGCTTACGAATTTCTGACAGACACTAGGTCTTTATAATTTATGTTCTTATATTATCAGTATACTCATAATTATAAGAAGCAAGTTGAGGAGAACATCTTGACCTCCCTTCCTTCTTTTTTGGGTTATGTAGATTGAATGGAAGCAAATGTGTTAAAAACAAGAAAACAACAAATTATTTAACCCAATATTACAAATTTTTTTCTAATTACATGGCCTTTACCATCATCATTATTAAAATTTAATTTTATAAAAATATTTTATAAATTATTTTTGGTTCTATATATTTTTTCATTTATATGTGTTAAATGAATGAAGTATTACATAGAAATTAGGAACAAATTTTAATTGACATTAGATACATTGGCCTTCTATAAATCTTTTGGATTCATGGAATAATGTTAATTTGTATATGTGAAAATTAAGAAACTCTTTCTTGAAACCCTAGAATTGTTCATGAGCTGAGAAAAACCATTCGTTAACTTGTTCTATCTACTAGATCTCTGAGTCCAAAATTCTTCAGAATTGATACTGCAAAACATGGAATTACAGATAAACTAGACTGACATGTTGTTTATGGAACTGAAGCAGGAAGAAGGTTGGGTTGTCTGTAGGGTGTTCAAGAAGAGAATAACAACCATGCGCAAAGTGAGCGAGCATGAATCAGCTTGCTGGTATGAAGATCACGTCCCTTTCGTGCATGAAATGGACTCACCAAAACAAACAACCCACCACCCTGATTTGCCCTATAATCTTCCATTTTCATGCAAGAAAGAGCTAGACTTGCAATACCAAGTTCCTCCAGATCACTTCCTGCAACTTCCACTCTTGCAAAGCCCTAAAATGCTGAATTCTGCTGCCAATCTGAACTGTAACCCTCTTGTTCCATACGGGCTTGACATAAACCAGACAAGCACTTTACAGACCTCCACGCTCACACAAGAAGAACATATGCAACAAACACATGAACAAATTAGTTTGCCTTCTGTCTATGGCCGTAATAATCATGAGCAAGCAGTTGATCAAGTCACAGATTGGAGGGTACTAGACAAGTTCGTTGCTTCTCAACTAAGCCAAGAGGATGTGTCCAAGGAAAACTACTCAAATGCATCAAACAACATCTTTAACACGTTGGATCGAACGAATATACTTGTTAAACACTTAAACAAGCAAGAAGATGTGCCAGAAAATGCCTCGACATCAACCTCAAGTTGTCAGATTGATCTATGGAAGTGAAGTCTGGTACAAAACCGATAAAAGGGTATATACTAATCATATATAGGATGTTCAACTCTGGAAAGAAAAGGGAATTTATGATTTTAAGTTCCTGTACATAATAAAACTAAGAGAAGTTATAACCTTTAATTAACTGTTGTTGTCCTAGAAATTAAGTTAATACCTCCAATCTAGTTAGTGAGGGATCATGATCTTAATTAGTTGGAAGTACTCTAGAGCTGAGAATTGCTCTTGGAGTTGGAGTTGCAGCTTTTGTTTTCATGTGTAAAGGCAATTTGATGTAGCTTATTGTGGTCTAGCAGCCACTTGTGTTGTTTATGGAATCGACCAGGCGTCGGTTGCAAATATGCATGTATTTTTCAACTTAATGAAGCATTATAATTAGTTAGAGTAAAGTCCTTTTTATGATTCAGTAAACCTTTTACTTCATATTTCTTGTTATTTAGAACATACCTTTTGCTACTTCCTTTTGCTCATTTCTTAGTTTAAACATCTTAAAGTAATAATTTATAAACAATAACAACAAAACAACTTAGTATACAAGACTCCCGGTTTGAAGATCGGAGAGAGATTTCAATTATACGCAACGTTCTTTTAAATGAACAATTTCATTTTCTAAATTAATCGGATGAATTGGATTATATGAGATTTACTATATGACTATCATTTAGTTATGGATAATTATTATTATTAAGCAAGAAATTTTATTTTATAAAAACATTTTTTGAATATAGTACAACTATATGTTTTTTTATATATCATGAGATGTAAATTTTGATCATTGGTGACTCAGAATACTTTGCTGCCAAGATTGGCAATTCCACATCTACACATTTTAATGTTTGCCTTTTGAAGCTTAGAAGGCACTCCAAAGATTCTAATAATTTGTCCAAAACCAGTACCACCACAAGATATAGGTAATGATATTGTTCGATATTGAAACATTGTTTAGATTCCATGACTCAAGAGAGCAATAATTTAGTTTCTGATATGAGATGAGAGACTGGTAATTATACTTGTAGGATTTGAGTTTTACCTGGTGAAGGAAGATTTCCTTGGCAACCAAGCATGTAATCTTGAAGAATCGGTTCTTTGTTATGAGCCATGCAAAGAACAAAAGTCAGTCCCCAAAGTCATGTGTAGGCTCGTTTTACTTGACAATGAAGAGTGATTGAGAACATGAACGGTCTCTTTTCTTGTCACTATCAGAAAGGAATGAAAAAACTCAATTCTGCTAAACATAACGCAGACCTTAAAAGGGTTCTCATGGGAATCATCAAAACATTTCTACGAACTTGTTAAAGAATTCTCACTATAAGATGTACACTTTGTATAAAATTGTCTTGGTAATTGCTTTCCATTACAAAAAGAAGATGAGAATGAAATTATCACAGAGAAGTTTTAGTTGAAATTTCTTTCTGTCATGTACCAGATAGAAATTAAGAAGCTTATATCTACCACTTACAGATATATGCCTAACTGCAGGAGCGAAGAGACTCCATGAAAATTGAAGTTTCACAGAATATGGAAGAGAGCTAACACTAAGTGGATATATAGAACTCATAAAGGATCCTTAGGTTCCTACTGACTACTGACTTGTGAGTTGAGGAAGAAGAGAATGCTGTGATTTCTAGTGGTCTCTCCACAAACCTCAATGGAAGTTTCCATTTGTTCGAGGTGAAGTCAAGCTGGAGTGCTCATTTTAAAGCAAAAATGGAAGTTTCTGAGGGACATGACATACTCATTAACGCGCAGACAGTGAGACAAGACATGACCACTAAACTAGAGCAGTCATTAACAGAAGGAATCCTAGGAGGAATGGAAGCTGTAAACTTGAAGGGGGTCAAAACCTTGACATGGACAAAACCGTGCTCGGACCAAGTTCATTATAGAGCTTCTGTGCATGCCCTGCAAAGTCAACGGTTGTCCATACGCATGAAACGAACAAGGGCATGGGGAAGTGCGAGTGAATAATTAGATCTTCATTAAAAATTGTTGTTTGTGTTGCAAGAAAACATCATAAGTACTTCCCTACCTCAGACAATTCCATGTGACTGCTATTATTGTATCATGTTTCAATCCACAAATCCCCAAGACCACAACCTTCTATTTTATGCTACTCCGGATTAATATAGTTCTGGCCACCGGAACTAGAGTTACTGTTTTTGTACTTGTCTTCTCCTTTTGGTCTATTACAGGTTTGGCTTATGGATGATTGATTACCTTTGACATTTTCTATAGTGATCTCTGAATATTCCTTCATTTTAATCCAGTTGGTGCTAGCACATTAATTCCAGGCCCAACCCATTTGATAGAATCGTGATCAGACAGTGGTAAGTGCAAGCTTTAAATAGTTAAGTAATGAATAAGTGGATCAAATCATCAAATGGGAAGAATTTTCTGTTTCATATTCACAGTTAGAAAATGAACTGTGAAACCTGCAGAGTAAATAACATTGAAGAAACTCTATGTTCTAACATGTTAGAATGATAATGTGATAATCATCAATCCAGTTTAAAGAAGAATAAAGAATGATGGATCCCCAATGAACTAAATACAAGTTTGTGGGGTGTTCATGGACACCTAATTCTACTAACATCACGAAAGTTTCAGAGCTAAACCAAGTCTGTAATGCAAACAAATCCAATTGTTATATGCAGTCTACGACAGAGACAATACAAGGATAACCACCGAAACAAACTGTCTTATCCCACCAGCGCAAAAGTTTAGTAGGAAATGAAAATTGCAGTAAGAAGTGTCATCAGAAGGGTCAAAAATAGCTTGGTCTGTCCACCCAGATCAGCTACTGCCGCATTGGTGCTCTTATCCCTGAAGATAAAAGAATGTATTAGCTTCAATTATAAGAAGTATATACATGCAAAAAGAAAAATAGAGTATCAGATATATACTTCTGCATGGATGCAAGAGCACCACAATATCTGACATTATCAGGAGGACCCATCTCAGTGTTGCCATTCTCCTCAGGATTGACAATATACATGTAAGTTTCTTGACCGAGATACCATCTGTCTAAGTTTTGGATCCTAAGATTCCATATACCGGCATTGTCGAGCGAAACAAAGACTGCTGTCCATGCCCCAGGGTAAACCTAGTTTTATAAAACCAAAAAGAAAGAGAGTTAACATGGAACAACTAATCAGACATTTCGAACAGTGCATAATCCAAAAGTTAAAGAGTAACTTCTGGCACTGTCATATACACTTCAAAAGCATGACAACCAAGTGACACCTTACAGGTTCTATCCATCAGCTAGACAAAGGAAAGTAACAAAAAGCACAGTAAAGATACACGTCAGAGTATGCCAACAGATACCTCTATAGTGCAGCGAGAAATAGCATCCCACTTGTTATATTGACTTCTCTTGTCTTCTGTCCAAATCCCCCAGTCCATACTGCATTCATGTCAAATACTCTCTATTTTCAGAAATTTATACCAAAATTTAGTTCGTTACATTTCTATCAGAATCAATAAGCAATAAGAAACCAAAGCTTGCTTACCCAGTGACAAAGAATGAGTAGCCATTCATGTGAAAACTCTGCATTCTGGTATCATTGTTCTGCAATATAACTTCTATGAAACCTTTATATGTAGCATTAATTAAAGATGTGTCCAACCGAGGAGATCTATTAAGTGGCTGATTTGGAAAATCAAGCTTGTAATCTCCCTTCACTTTATGAATGTCTGCAAGCCTGATTGGTGTATCAGGATTCACAAATGATATTCCATTCAGTGTTGCACGTTGCTTCCCATTAATTGTAACTGGTGGCAAGCTCCTTAGCACATATGTATCGGTCACATTGATTGAACCATAGTGAAAAGACCCCTGTGGGTTTGGTCGTGCTCCACTTGCAGTAGTATTTTGCCTAGTTCATGTAAAGTGCCAAAGAGATTTAGTTTTTAGAGCTAACCTTATTGCAACTTGACTCAAGATATAGCAAGTTAAAAGATAATGCAGGTAACCCATCGTTATATGCAAAAAGAAAGAGCCCTGCTTGTCCCAAGAACTCACAAAATGTTATCATTTCTCTAGCCTCATCCTTGCATTTAACGTTAAAAACAATAGAGCTAAACTTAGAAAATCGTGTTTTCAAATCTTGTAGGAAAGCAAAGCTCTATAACCAAAATGAAAAATAGAGCCTTGAAGATGAGGATTTCTCCTTTTTGATGCTTCTAACCTCTCTTTCTAAATTGAAAATAACAAATTTAGTTTTGTATAAGAAACCTAATATGTATCTACAACAGAATCAAGATTAATATATAGTAAAGATAAATATATACTAGTGAAAGCCACGAAAACAAGATTGATGAAATAACATTTAATGCACTTCAAAAAGAAAATTCACCTGATGGATTTTGGCTGATTCATTGCTGCCCACTGGTTATAGATATCTGCTGGTGCATCAGGCAAAGGACCAGCTGCTGGTCCTTTTGAATTGGAATAGTGCAAGATGGCAACACCTGTAACTCTTTGCCAAATTGACTCATTCACAAAGCGAGCACTTGCTACAATGTAGTAATCACTAGTTGCATTCTGATCCATGGTAACCAAGAACGAATATGATTGGCCAACATGGATATCAAAGCTGGTAAAGTTTTGCTGCACAGTGTAACGTCCATCTGTTTCCACAAGAAGCAGATTGTGACCCTGAATTCTGAAGTTTAAACTTGTTGATGTTCCAACATTGTGCACTCGAAAACGATAAGTCTTGCCTGCAAAACAAAGCAGTTGGAATTTGGTCGCTTGCTTGCCCAAAACGGATGTCATTGTAAAGGCTCTGTAGCTGAAGAGCGTATATCTTTCCCTAAATCTAGAATGGAGGTCTCAAGCCTTCCCATATACCCCCAAACAAAAGGATGTAATCATTGCCATGTAAAAGAATAGAAAGAAAAACAATGCAGTGTGCTGGTGACATTTCAACGAAAGAAATATTAAGTCCGGAAATAGAATTCATTATCTACTTTATCAAAACACCAACAGATACACACAAAACCCAATGGTACAACTAGAACATTACCTGGATCAACATTGATGGTCCCATAGTCAATACCATCAGGCACCAAAGTTGTGTTGTACCTATACGCCCCCTTCCCATTAATTAAAACTCCATCTGGCATTCCAAGCTCTTTCCCAGATTCAAGGTCAGTTCTCAAAGCCTTAAAATTTAATCACCACCAAAATTGAGTCATGAAACCATTAAGCTAAAATCTTATAAACACTTCAACACACATGTAAAGCTTTTTGAGCACAAACACCAACCGTATGATTTCGAGTATACCAATCACCAATCATAATGGTAAAATCACCATCTGGTTGTGCAAAAGGGATCGGAATAATTTCTCGATTATTAATAATGAAAGGACCAAAGCCACCAGACGCCCTTTGCAGATTAAGTGATGGACCATAAAAATAGCTCCCAATCTGGTCTTTCACTTGAAAATTGTAAGTGAAGTTCTGTTTCGAAGGAATGGGACAAGTTGTTCCCAGAACACCATCTTGCCACGAATTACGTCTCATCTGGATCTCAGGCCTGAAAAAGTCGAAGCCAACCATTGCTGTTTTTCTTGAGAAACATTTTATAAATTTTTCATGTCAAAACCTACCAAGTCATCAGAAAATTTTCATCCAGTCCACTGTGCACATTAACGACAACATTGTAATTAGTAGTGGCGTTAATAAGAGGACCAGGAAAGTTCCCACCAATAGCTATAACCTGCCATCACAAATATAATGAAACACATTAAGGTAACTGCTTGAAACAATGGTAGAACGTGAGATACCCAACAGCAAACTTCATCAACTGCATTCTATATCAGGGTCAGAACTTACTGCTAAGAAGAAGTTACAGAAAACAGAATAAATTAAATCCCTTAAGACTTTTTCTTGTTCAGACTCTTGATAAACCCTGGCAAGACCCTTTTTCCACTCAACCGTTAGATTAGAGTACAAACTAGACGATCATTTTACAACAAAACTCCAACGAGTCGAGAAAAGAAAAAAGAATGAAGAAGAGCATATATTTACCCACTAAGAGCCCCAAACCAGCTATTTACATCATTAAGCTGAAAAGAAGAACAAATCCCACAAAAAAGCAACCAACTTCCCAACTAAAAATGAAAAATCTTCTCAAGTCTCTCGAATAAACACAGGAAACAAACACAGACACGGACACATGAGAAACAAGGGAGTGGAAATCAAACCTGCTGAGGAACGCCGAGAGGAGATGCAGTAATGTAAGAGACTTTGAAGTCATAGGAAACGGTTGGGTCAGCCGCAAAACACAGTCTTGAAAACAGAGCAATGTAGACCAAAACAAAAGGCGAAAACCGTATCAAGGCCATGGATGCAGTAAAGAGCTATCTGGGTTTTGGACGGTCAAGCAAACAGTGAAAAGTTGGTAGACCAGTGACACACCCCTGTTTCAGAACGCAAGTTTCAGAACGATTTACATAATCGGAAAACGAGAAACTTAACACCCTTATCACAGGCACGAAAGGAGAGGGCTGCTTTATAGTATGTGTGGGTTTTGGAGTTGGTTGGGTTTGGTAATACCTGAGAAAAAGCAAGCAAACCAGAAGAGACGGCCTAAGCATTTCTGGTCAGTCCTCTTTGAAATTTATGGAGCCTGGTGATGATGACCGGTCACTTGCTAAACCGGTCAACTCGGCCCTCAAATTAACTAACTTGGTATGTTTGACATTGGTTGGAATGGGCTGGCAATGACAGTTTTAGGTAACATTATGAGCTGTTACATGTTACTCATTTGTCTTTTATTACACTTATTTACTATGTCCATATTTGATAACTATATCTTTTATATTAATATTATTATCTTTTAAGTACAAAAAATTATTCTGTACACATAATATAATTTATAGAGTAAATATTTTAAATAAATTATTAATTTAAGAATTAAATAAAAATTTAATTTAAATGCTACATCAAATTTATTTATGTTACAAGTTACAAATTTTATAGATTATCAAATTAAATTAAAAATATACTTTTTGGAAGGACAATCGGCTCACGGATGTGTATCATATTCATACCTAATGATTTTCCTCAAAATGGTAACAAGAGACATATCTTGTATAAATTTTTCCTTTTTTTATTTGATATGATTCATTCATTCATAGAGTTATTTACTCGATTGCGGATGCTTAAGAAACATCTTTAACAAAGGGACAAATAATTAATTTGAAAGAACTTATTGTCAATCTCGAGGGTTAAAGAATTTATCCATTTTTCGAAGTTTCGTAAATTTACAAACATATTTAAAATCTCATTCAGTTAAAATCTTGCTATGCCGAGAAGATTAGAGGATTGGATAGTGCGCAACCTTATTCTTACATCTAAATATCAAATTTTAAATATTTTAAATCTTAATTTTTTATTTTTTTTGAAAAAAATTCAAGTTGTTTGAATGCTAGACGTAAAGTTGACTTCTTAACAATTATTTAGGATAAGACTGCGTATTATTAGACTTTTTTTGACGATGAATGAGTTTTTTAAATAATAAAAAGAATTTAAAATATGAATTTATTTTAAAAAATACAATTTGTAGTTTCAACGGGTAATGGTACCACGACCGCCTATTGCCGGTGAGGAGAGATAGTGACAGAAAACAAAATCATCGGAAGAAGCAACAAAGTCTCGGCAAAATTGCCTCTCTTTATTTTTATTTATTGAATTTTTAATTTAATATATTTAATTCTCTCTCTCTCTCTCTCTCTTTTCTTCGTTTCTAACGATCAGATTTCCACCAAAGAAACCGTCGCTTTCCACATGCACTATCCTCCTGTGGTCCCCACCACGACACACCGGAAATCCCGTCGTGGGCCCCACAAGGTTCCGTTCTTACGTGTAGGAGTTACCGTGGGGTCCACGGTGCCACCTCGGCCTCGTGAGAGTTGGTCGGTGAGGGTGCAAAATAGGCGATTTATTTATTAATTAATTTTCTAATTTTTATAAATTTACCAATTTTATAAAATTAAAAAATTAATTGTTTTTATTTAACTTTTTAATTAAATTTTAAAATTTTAATAAATAATTAAATATTTAACTAATTTTATGATAATCTAATACCGATTGAATTTTTAAATTTTCTTTTTAAAATTTGTAAACATTATTTCTTACTATATTAAGTATAATTTAATATGTTATTAAATATTAATATATTGTTAATTTTTTTATTTAAACATGATACAAAATTAAAAAAGCCACGTGTAAAATTTAAATAACAATTTTTGGAAATACAAAATTTATGTAAAGTACTCAAATTTTGAAGAATTATTTATAATAATTGGTTTGAAATGCATTCCTAATAACTTGTAACATTTATAGAAGTAGGTAATATCGATTTTTTCCCGAAGACAATGAAAAACACATCAAATTTTCTGTTTGACTTACTATGTTCTTGTTGAGATATAGACCCTTATAATATGGTATCGACTTTACACCCGACCCATGAGGCGAAATTACGTTATGTCTTTTGTATTATCCTAAACATATAATACGTTATATTCTTTTAGTATATCGTGTTATTGAAAATGTTCACAATGAAATAAAATCCTAACCGTCGTGGACGTAGCTAAATATTGATGAACCACGTAAATCTGTGTGTTTATTTATTTTCTGCACTGTTTT